>CM060318.1:13357195-13369695 GCA_030674155.1 Stramonita haemastoma
TTTAGCCTGGACTCAGTCAAACTTACTCTTTTCTTCCTCAGTAACAGAAGACAATGAGTTAGTTGAGATTCAGTAACATCATCTCTCTTGCCAATCAAATGGTGTACTACAAGGCTCGGTGTTAGGCCCAAATATATGTTCAATATAATGCCCTTAGTGCCTAGGCTTTGTCACAGTTCTTGATTAAACCATTGACCCTGGGGGCAACAGCAAAGTGACAGGCTGTATGACCAGTGGCTTTCCCACTCGTGGAATTCCACTTTACAGCTTAGTCTTTAGTAATCGACTATGACTCTCTGAGTAGGAGGCTTGACTTGCACAGTCCTTATGTGCTGTAGCTCTGGGGGCTAGTTGGCCTTTGGAGAACATCTCCAACGCTGGCTGTCCTCATGCCCTCTTGGCCGAGAGAGTGGGGGTTAGCTGTGGGTAAGGCACCTCCTCTGTAAACAAATTTCTGCCCCATTTCCGAAACAGCAATTGCCTCCTCTGCTGTTTTGGAGGTCATCGTCGTACACGACGGACAAAAAACCAACAACAAACATATACATCTATATCGAAAAGTCCTTCGGATGAGACTTTAAACCGAAGCCCCGTGTGCGAACGCACGCAGAGCATCTTGCGCACACGTTAAATCCTGTTCCGCTTTTCGTAAGAGTAGGCCATCGTGTGCCGGTGGGAACAGATGACATTTACAAAACTGCATACACACGGGGACTGGACGTAAAAAAGCACAAGAGTGCTTATTCTATTATCCTCGATATAAAAGAATAAATAAATAGAATAAAGACGTTTGATATATGGATTCAAAATGGGTGATAGAACTTACGCAGACTGACTGACTGACTGACTGACTGACTGACTGACTGACTGACTGACTGACTGACTGACTGACTGACTGAATGAACGAACGAACGAACGAACGAACGAACGAACGAGCGAGCGAGCGAACGAGCGAGCGAACGAACGAACGAACGAACGAACGAACGAACGAACGAACGAACGAACGAACGAACGAACGAATGAACGAACGAACGAACGAACGAATGAATGAATGAATAACAAACCTCCCATTAACTAATACTAACTTGCTCACCCCTATGTCTCTTTATTTGCCTGCCTGATTGTTAGCTTATTTGCTTGCTTGCTTGCTTGCTCGCTCGCTTGCTTGCTTGCTTGTTTGCTTGCTTGCTTGATTGATTTGATTGATTGATTGATTGATTGATTGTGATTGATGTGAAGGTATGTTATTGTGAGTGATTGAATCGAATCGAACTGAATATTATTTTCAGTCAGCAGATTTTCCTTCATCAAATTCATTTTACTCTTCAGGGGAAGCAGGTTGCCACAAGATCGACATCACCCACCTGTGTTTGATTTATGTTTGCTAATTAATGTTCTGGTTTTCTTATGAGAGTGGCTTTTTTCGGGAAATTTTTTCCAGGGGACAACTCTCTTGTCGCGATTGTTTTTTTATTTGCACTAAAATGCCTGTGGCACATGGGACCTCTACTTATTCTCTCAACCAGAATACTAGTACCCAGACTAGACTACCAATCAGGGTCTAGTGGATGGGAGGGGGGGTGGAGTTCGGGCTCAAATGCGGATCGAACCCTATTTTTCGTTTTCTAGGTCGGTGCATTGCCTCTGATCATTGATCCACATATAATGAGCAAATAGATAAGCGATTGATGAAGCGAGTAAATGATCGAGTGACCGAGTAAGTGAGTGAATAATCCGTAAAGAGATCGATTTAAAAAAATGATATTGAGTTTACTTTAATTGTAAACCTCATCAGATGGATGCCAACATTGATATTGATTCATATCGATTGCAGCAGTGACTGTGTTGGCAGACTACACGATGACGTTGACTGTGTGTTGACTGTGTTTCGGCAGACTACACAATGACATTGATTACACGTTGACTGTGTGCTGACTGTGTGTTGACTGTGTGGGCAGACTACACGATGACACTGATTACACATTGATTACACGTTGACTATGTGTTACAGACTACACGATGACATTGATTACACATTGATTACACGTTGACTGTGTGTTGCAGACTACACGATGACACTGATTACACATTGATTACACGTTGACTGTGTGGGCAGACTACACGATGACATTGATTACACATTGATTACACGTTGACTGTGTGGGCAGACTACACGATGACATTGATTGCACATTGATTACACGTTGACTATGTGTTGACTGTGTGGGCAGACTACACGCGGACAGCGGTGTCGTTCACCATCATAGCTGTGGTGCTGGCAGTCATCGGCCACTGCTTTGCCTTC
Organism: Stramonita haemastoma; assembly: GCA_030674155.1. Taxonomy (NCBI): domain Eukaryota; kingdom Metazoa; phylum Mollusca; class Gastropoda; order Neogastropoda; family Muricidae; genus Stramonita; species Stramonita haemastoma. Next base: position 13,359,501 of record CM060318.1, read on the forward strand.
TACACCATCCGCAGACCTCGCTACATCATCAAACGTCTGACCGCGCTGCTGCACTTCATGACAGGTACCCTGCCCTGCCCACCTCTCTCTGTCTGTGTCTCTGTCTCTCTCTCTGTCTCTGTCTGTCTGTCTCTGTCTCTGTTTCTCTCTCTCTCTCTCTCTCTCTCTCTCTCTCTCTCTCTCTCTCTCTCTCTCTCTCTCTCTCTCTCTCTCTCTCTCTCTCTCTCTCTCTCTCTCTCTCTCTCTCTGATAATTGTATAGGTTGAAGAGGATGATGATAGTGCAGATGATGGAAGAGAATGATTTTGATGATGATGACGTACATGATGAAAGTAATGATGGTGATGTTGATATACTTGCTGTGGCTGCAGATATATAATGGGGATGCTGATGGCAGTGATTGTGCACTTGATAAAAATGATGATGGGGTTGATGATAACGAGAGGGCATTGAGTGTAACGTTATGTACTTGCAGAATTGGAAATGTAGAATGGATGGAAATGTTTTCCGCTCTGATGTTTGCCTTCCCCCTGCCTCAAACGTGATTTGTATGGTGGCCTAAGGCCGATGTACAATAAAACTTTTCAGTGTTCAGTGTTCAGTGTTCTCTCTCTCTCTCTCTCTCTCTCTCTCTCTCTCTCTCTCTCTCTCTCTCTCTCTCTCTCTCTCTCTCTCTCTCTCTCTCTCTCTCTCTCTCTCTCTTTGGTGTTATCCCTGAAAAGGGCGGGGACTGGATGTAAAAAAGCACATGTGTGCTTATCTATTATCCTCGAATAAAAGAATTTGCCTTGCCTTGCCTTGCCTTGCCTTGCCTTGCCTTGTCTCTCTATCTATCTATCTATCTATCTATCTATCTATCTATCTATCTATCTATCTATCTATCTATCTATCTATCTATCTATCTTTCTCGGTCACGTGATGCTGTTGGCGAGGGTGTTGAATCGTCAGCACAGTGCAGATTTGTTCTATTTGTGCCACCTGTCTTGAGACCCACCCACGTCTTCAATATCAGACTGTCTCATGACTTGCATTCTCGCTGGTATTCTAGCAGCCTGTAAAAGAACTGTGTTTCTCTGTGTGTTGGCACAGCGGCCTGCATTCTGGTGCTGAACGAGGTGTTCGGCAAGACAGCGGAGCACGAGAGGGAGAACATGCCGGAGCCCATCCCCATCCAGGCCGACACCTCCTACGGCTACTCCTACGTCCTCTCCTGGATCGTCTTCGTCCTCTTTCTGCTGGCGGGCCTGGTCTTCCTCTTCCTCTCCCACAAGCGGAAAGCGGAGTATGCCGACCAGTCTGACGACGGCTTGGAGGACGAGCCTATGCACTTAGGGCGTCCTTAGCAACTTCTGGCTGTGACTAGCACCAACAAACACAAAGCCGTGTAAACTGGCAGAAAAAAACTATGAATAGCCTGCTGTCGATGGACTGAAAACGAAGGTCGTTGGTTTTGCCTGTCTGCATGTTTGTTTGTCTGTTTGCGTACCTGTCCCTTTGGTTTATCTTGCTCCACGTGTTGGGTTGGCTGTGTGTGGCTGGTTGGCTGGTTGGTTGGTGGGTTGTTAGTTTATAAAGGATGGAAGAATGTCGGTGATGGCGGTTGTGCAGGTGAGATAGGAGTCCAGTCACACTGTGGGACAAGGCTGTGCTAGGGCAGCCCATGGATGAGCATAGGAACACAGACAGGTGCTCACGCTCCTCTGGACGTTCAGCCTGTCCTCTGCAGACAGGAAAAGAGAAAGATGGGGGGATGGGAACTGGCAACTAAAAAGATAGAAAATATATTGCTTCCTTTCATTTTACCCCTCATTCGTGAAAAAAATCTGTTTTGATTAAACCCGCTCGCACGCGCACAGGTGTGTGTGGTGGGGGTGTTGTGTGTGTGTGTGTGTGTGGTGTGCGTGGGTGCGTGTGTGTGTGTGTGTGTGTGTGTGTGTGTGTGTGTGTGTGTGCGTGGTGCGTGTGTGTGTGTGTGTGTGTGTGTGTGTTTGTGTGTGTGTGTGTGTGTGTGTGTGTGTGTGTGTGTGTGTGTTGTGTGTGTGTGTGTGTGTGTGTGCAAAGTTCCCAAAGCTCCAAACCTGTTGGAAAACTGTACTGTAAGAGGACATAATTGTTTTCAGTCATTGTTGTTAGTCATTGTTATTAGTCATTGTTGTTTGTCATTGTTGTCAGTCATTGTTAGTCATTTTTCTATTATTCCTCATGTAGTCATTTGTTGGAAATGGCCGATACAAAAATCTACATCAGTACTGTATCTCCTTTCTTTCACCTCTCTTTATGAATATATAGATGAAAGAACCTGACAAAATACAAACCAATAAAACAAAACCAAGAAGCGCTTCCCAGAGAAGATGAGGAAGACAATCCTCTTTCATGTTTAAACTGGCACATGTATTCTCAGAGGCATATGTACCAACACAGAATCAGAGGAATTTACTTTGGAAAGTTAAACGGTGAAGCTCAGATAGTAGCTTTCATCAAGAATAGAGTAAACTAAATCAAAAGTAGTCCTTTGTACCTATCATGCTTTGAAATTTTCCAAACGACATTTAGTGACAGATCCTACGAATTACAAAATGTTGACACTTGTTGAATCCTCTTCCACCCCCACCCCCTTTCTATTACTGCGAAGTTTTCATTTGTACAACTGTTAAGCAGCATCCACCTTTCCAGAGGCGGGAGAGCCAAGAGGTTAGGATGCCAAACTAGGGATCCTTCGACAGCTGAGGCTATAGGTTCCAGTCCCTGCGTACATATCTATTGAAGGAAACCTTTCCTCCAGACAACCGCACAAGTTCCATTGGTACCGCTTTCATTCCCCTGGAAATCTCTCAGGTGGGAAAATGGGGGTTGCAGGTGCAAAAGCATACGTTTTGCACACACCTGAAAAAGAACCTCCATTTTTCCTACAGAAATAGGCCACCCACAGCCAGTGGCATGCTGACATGAACAACATGACTGACATGAACAACATAGCATACAACATGAGTGACATGAACAACATAGCATACAACATGGCTGTCATAAACAACATGGCTGTGTGTGTGTGTGGCTGGCTGGCTGGTTGGTTGGTTGGTTGGCATACAACATGGCTGACATGAACAACATGGCTGACATGAACAACATGGCTGACATGAACAACATAGCATACAACATGGCTGACATAAACAATATAGCTGACATGAACAACATGGCATACAACATGGCTGACATAAACAACATGGCATACAACATGGCCGACGGGAACAACATAGCATACAACATGGCTGACATAAACAACATGGCTGACATAAACAACATGGCATACAACATGGCTGACATGAACAACATGGCTGACATGAACAACATGGCTGACATGAACAACATGGCTGACATGAACAACATAGCATACAACTTGGCTGACATAAACAACATGGCTGACATGAACAACATGGCATACAACATGGCTGACATGAACAACATGGCATACAACATGGCTGACATGAACAACATGGCATACAACATGGCTGACATGAACAGCATGGCTGACATGAACAACATGGCCGACGGGAACAACATAGCATACAACATGGCTGACATGAACAACATAGCATACAACATGGCTGACATGAACAACATGGCCGACGGGAACAACATAGCATACAACATGGCTGACATGAACAACATGGCATACAACATGGCTGACATAAACAACATAGCATACAACATGGCTGACATAAACAACATGGCATACAACATGGCTGACATAAACAACATGGCATACAACCAGCCAGTTTCACCATTCCCAAGCCACAAGTTAGAACAGATCATTGCGGTTCCCTTATGACTACTGAGGAGTTCAGCAAGAACCCAGGTGAAGTAGAGCAGATTCATGATTGAATGTCACATGTCAGTTGTCATTGTTGATGATTGAATGTCACATATCAGTTGTCATTGTTGATGGTTGAATGTCACATGTCAGTTGTCATTATTGATAATTGAATGTCACATGTCAGTTGTCATAATTGATGATTGAATGTCACATGTCAGTTGTCATTATTGATGATTGAATGTCAGTTGTCATTACTGATGATTGAATGTCAGATGTCAGTTGTCATTAATAATTGAATGTCATATGTAAGTTGTCAGTTGTCATTATTGATGATCGAATGTCAGATGTCAGTTGTCATTACTGGTGATTGAATGTCAGATGTCAATTGCCATTACTGATGATTGAATGTCACATGTCAGTTGTCATTATTGATGATTGAATGTCACATGTCAGTTCTCATTATTGAAATAGCTTAAGCCATTCGCAACAGAAAAAAGTGGGATTTCTTTTTAACTTTCTGATGTTGGTCAAAGGTTTATCTTGCGTTTTGCAGTGTTACAGGGATGGCCAGTACAAATATCAAATTGTTTTTTAATCAGAATTATTGCACCCAGTCTGTGCTTTCTTTTGACAAAATAGCTGTTGATTATAGCATGTTTGTTTGGTTGTTTTTTATTTGTTTATTTAAAGGGATTGGTGTGTGTTTATGAGCGTACGTGTGCGCGCGCGTGCGTGTGTGCGTGTGTGTGTGTGTTTGTGTCTGTGTGTGTGCGTGCGTGTATGTGTGTGTGTTTTCATGTGCAGTATTTGCGTGTCCACTGTGTTTGCTGCCTGAATTCTTTGATTTGTTGACTATGCCATTGGAATAGGGCAAGGGGGGGGGGGGGGGGACAAAGTGGTTGTATTGATTTCATCCCCATGACTTTCTGTGTGACTGTCTCAATATGTTAAGAATTTTAAGTAAGCTAGACCTTCCTTTCCAAGTAACGCGCAGTCCTTTTGTTTTCGTGTAAATGGGATTATTTCCAAAATTTTGTTGCAATGGCTATATCTTTGTTGGGGAACTGGTCTTTTGCTCTCAATTTTGGATAGCTGTGTGATACTTTCCGATCTGATTGTATTGTTGAATGAGCTCTCTGTACACCTAAGTTGTGAGAGTAGTTCCCTAATTCTGAACAAGTGTGTGTCATGATGGTGCCGAGAGTAGCCTAGTGAGTAGAGCGTGGACATTGCGTTATAATGATAAGTGAGGGCCCAGGTTCCAGTCAGCACCGGGCTGTTCTCTGTAGGGCTTTCCCCTGTCTGATCCCTCCAGTTGTCTTCTGGAGTGACTCTGCTTTGACCAGACATCACTGCTCCCTGATCATCTTGAGGTGTCATAGGGGTAGCGAGTGGGGTAGTGAGCGCACTGAATCCGATTTTATATTCTGTGGTGGGCATCTTTTCACAGGCAGCAGGATGCATGCTGGCTAAGCCCTTCAGTCCCCCATGCGCCATGCAACCCGCTGCAGCTGGTTTCTTCTTCCATGAAAAGGGGCAGGGTGTTCACTAGTGCCCAAGTCGTTGTGCTTCTGACGTGAAAGACTGGCACGGAAGTGGAACCAGATCCAGTGCTACCTTCAGAAGAAAAGTCCCGTGAATGGATATTCCAGTGTTGACTGGAACCCGTGCCCTCGGTTATCGTCAGATCAGGAGCATGGTGCTCTAACCACTCGGCACATGTCCCACCATCCCCCCACCTCCCTATCCCCAGTAGTGTCTGACGTATGTACCACGTCTGTTTGCACACAACTGTGTACATTGTTGTTATTTAATGACCTTTAGTGCTTGTGGCTTTTTGCTTTTTATGTCTGTTTATTCTTAATGCGTGTGACTGAGTGTGTGTGTGTGTGTGTGTGTGTGTGTGTGTGTGTGTGTGTGTGTGTGTGCGTGCGTGTGTGTGCATGTGTGTGCATGTGTGTGCGTGCGTGTGTGTGTGATTGTGTGTGTGTGTGTAGAGTTTTCTCCAGAGATCTACTCTTTACTTTGGTTTGGACTGAAAATTGAAGAACCCTATATTTTCCTTGTTTATAAGAATGCATTTACTCATGATGTATAATATGCAACAATACTCTCTCAGTTCTATGCATTCGCTAAGTGAACGTTTCGCAGATGATCCTGTTTTATTATTTTTGAGGTCGTTGTTGCCAGTTATGGCTGAGTGTGTCATTGTTGCTTTTGATGACAGTGGTGTTGCTCCAGATGTTGCTGTTGTTTTTTCTAGGGTGCCTTTGACTTCAAATGGTTTGTACTTTGCAATTATTTCCAAACTGTACTCTCTCCTTCCTCCTTTACAAACTTTTTTTATGCCTTTCCTATTTCTCCATTGCTGCCTTCAAATAGTTGTAAATTTTTAAAATCTGAATGGTTGTTTAAAATTCTTCAGGCTTTGTGTATCTGCATATTTTCTTCCTTCAATCAAAGCTTGGTTATGTTCCTCCTTCTGTCATTTGTGTATTTGTTCATTCTCTCTGTCATTTGTGTCTTTGTTCATTGTCTCTGTCATTTATGTATTTTGTTCATTTCTCTCTGTATCATTTTGTGTATTTGTTCATTCCCTTGCTTCAGTCATTGTGTATTTGTTCATTCTCTACCTTTAGTCATTTGAGTATCCATTTCTTTTCCTCCTTTGGTCAATTGTGTGTTTGTCATTTGTGTTATTTTGCCTCAGTCATTTGTGTAATCTTCCTTCTGCCTTTTGTGTATTTGTCTATTCTCTTCCTTTAAAATTTTCTTCTTCAAACAACTATGTACTTGCTTCATCTTCCCTGTTGGTGTTCTGATTTATTGTATACTTTGAAGATGTCAAACAACCACTGCCGCACAATAAAAAAAAAATCTAACATGCATATTTAATTCATGCTAGGGCACATGTTGTTGTTGTTTTTTTTTATCAAAATCTTATCTTTTCATCTAACGTGTTATTTTACTTCAAAACGTGAACTAGTTGACATCTTTAGAGATTTAGATAGTTTGGCCCATATTTTTTCTGACCTGTTTTGCAAAACTATGGGTAATATTACCAATATTATCAACTTGCTCCTTCACTTCGTCTTACCTACCAGGGGAGTCAATCGACTGTAACTGTGAAGAATGTCGAAAATTGTCCATGTTTATTTCCATGTTGATTACTGTGTTGATGATTTTACTATTGATCCAATCTGCTTGTATGAACTGTGCTAATTATTCCCGTCTGTTAACGACCATTAGCCTTAGGCTTAATTAATATTTTACCTTGTGATTGTTTTTATTCGTTTTTTTTTCTATGTGCAAGCAACATTGTGCTATTCCCATTTTGTGATTTTTATTGTAACCAAACACGAAATTACCATGAAAGACATGAATGCACTAACAATTAAAAGTTGTTTTATACCCTGTCACATGTGATCACATGTATTTCTGGTGAATTTGTTTCTGTTAAGAGAGAAGGAGGGTAGAAAAGAATTGGAATGCGTGCAAAAAAGTGCAAATGTCTCTCTCTGTCTATCGGTTTCTGTCTTGTATGTTGTACTGTGTGTGCCGTGCTGTGCTGTGCTGTGCTGTGCTGTGCTATGCTATGCTATGCTATGCTATGCTATGCTTGCTCCTCTCCTCTCTCTCTCTCTCTCTCTCTCTCTCTCTCTCTCTCTCTCTCTCTCTCTCTCTCTCTCTCTCTCTCTCTGCGTGCGTGTGAGGCGCGCGCGCGCGTGTGTGTGTGTGTGCGTGCGTGCGTGCGCGTGTGTGTGTATGTGTGTGTGGGGTGTGGTGTGTGTGTGTGTGTGTGTGTGTGTGTGTGTGTGTGTGTGTGTGTGTAAATCTAGAACTTCTTATAAACGCACACAAAAACCAACAAAAGACTCCAGAAGTGTTAGCAGGAAGAGAAAAGCATGCACACCACAGCTTCCTGCTTCCTTATGATGGATAGCAATTAAATCCAGAGGTAAACACCACAACACACACACACACACACACACACACACACACACACACACACACACACACACACACACACACACACACACACACACACGTGCGTACGTGCGTGCGTGCGCGCGCACGTGCGTAAAGAGAAGCAAGGACAGAGCGAGAGATGAAGGTGCACAACAGGAACAAAGCAAATCCCTAAAGAGAAGGATGGCTGGACGGAGAATTCAGAAAGCTTCACTGCAGCACCATTACCACCATCACCTCTGTGTCCTGTGTCTTGCTCTCACCCACCCTCCCCCCTTCTCTGTCCTTGGTCCCCAGCCCAGCCCAGCCCTGCCGTCAGGTCAGTCTTCATTGAGTATGGGTTTTACACACTGGCTGCTTTATCACCCATTGTCTTCCCATGCACAGGATGTTGGGGAAGGAAAGCCTGGTGGTTTGGACACCGAGCTCCTGAGCTGATGGTTACTGAGGGCACAGGCTGCAGCTTACACTGTGTCCCTGTATGCTGAGTTTGTTCAAAGGTCTTTCCCATGTCTGCTCCTGGAAAGTTGGTCTTCCCAAAATTGACACTTGACTGGAAGTGACCTTTGACCACGACGTAGTCAATTTGAATGGCGATCTCCTCCTAGGTGGCTTTATGTCCAGCGTCTAGATGGATTGTGTGGACTGTGTGTGTTCACCACCTTTAGTGTGTTATGACTGGACAGTTATAGCAGCATAGAGGACACTGAGAAACATCGAGGAAAAAGTCAACAAATTAAATGTCAATGTTCAGCGATCATTGGAAAACAAAATCGGTGATAGGTCAACCTGATTACTAATCAGTGTGATAATTATCATCAATTCAAACACACTGCCCTCCCCGCTTTGGACAAATTACAAAAGTTTTTAACTGATCTTGGTCTCAGATTTTTGTACACAAATCGATTTAAAAGGTCTGCAAATTTGGGACACTACACTACACACACACACACACGCACGCACACACACGCATGCACGTATGCACGCACACACACACGCGCGCGCGTGCGGTGCACGCGTGCATTGGCCCCTGGGCATGGTGATTGCAGAGGGTGTGTTGTTTCATTTTTCCCGCCCATTAAGCCAATGACGACAGACCAGAAACACACGGTACTGGTCTAACCTAGGGGCAAAAAGTGGAGACCCCAAGAAAGGCCCGCACACACAACACACACACACACATAGATAGTATCGTACAGATCACCTTGAAAATTCAGTGACCTGCATCACTAAACGGTCAGCTCCCTCCTTAGGCCCAATAGCGTGAACACCCTGGGTTGTGGTCATGTCACAGCAGTGGGGACGGGACTGTGGTCAATCTTCCTGACATCGGGTGGTGTTAATGTCACCGGCTTTTCCCCCCTGACCATCTCATAGCAGACCACAACTCGGGCAACAATGCGGGGTTCATGCACAGAAGATTGCTTAGAGGCAGGGGAGAAAAGGGGATAGACCGTGCCCTACAGTTTTCCTCTTTAAAAAACCAAAGTGGATTTTTTCCGGTGACGTCAGCAATACCCATTCTCTCTCTCTCTCTCTCTCTCTCTCTCTCTCTCTCTCTCTCTCTCTCTCTCTCTCTCTCTCTCTCTCTCTCTCTCTCTCTCTCTCTCTCTCTCTCTCTCTCTCTCTCTCTCTCTCATATGTTTATTTCAATTAACGATAGTCCCTACTCAGGGCAAAGGCCGGATGAAAAAAGTGACCATACTTATCAATAACCTTTTGGAATAAAGATTATTAATCCATCAATAACTCTCTCTCTCTCTCTCTCTCTCTCTCTCTCCTCTCTCTCTCTCTCTCTCTCTCTCTCTCTCTCTCTCTCTCTCTCTCTCTCTCTCTCTCTCGTGTGTGTGTGTATGTGTGAGAGAGAGAGAGAATCAAATCAAATCAAATCAAATCAAATTCTTTTATTTCGAGGAGAGAGAGAGAGAGAGAGAGAGAGAGAGAGAAGAGAGAGAGAGAGAGAGAGAGAGAGAGAGAGAGAGAGAGAGAGAGAGAGCGTATCTCATCCAAACAAAAAAGACAAGTTGTCTGCTTTTCTTTTTTTCTTTTTTTTCGTACACTTTATTCCCCCACCCCCACCCCCTGCTTCTGCTCTCCCAAGCAATCTCCCTTCAGCCTTATCAAACGGGCCATCGAACACACCATGACAAGGTACAATGTGCTATCAGCATCTACCATCTTTGACTTGACAAGTGATGACGCGGTTCGCACTTCAATGTCACCAGCCGCTCAAAACTATATCAGGTCCATACACTTCTGCTCTTTGTGCTTTTCCGTTTTCTTTGACGTTTCTTTAAGATCTTCGTTTCGGGGTTATGTCTGCAGTGGTCGGTCAAGGAAGGAATAACGAAAAAAACCAACAACAGAAACAGTCGATACATTAGGATCAGATTTCATTTCCTTCCGAATATCATT
>CM060318.1:13377195-13382195 GCA_030674155.1 Stramonita haemastoma
ACGGCCTGGAAGTGGACTGGGAATTCCCGAAAGCCTACAGCCGGCTTATGTTTCAAGATTTCATTGACGTAAGTTGCCTTTGAACAAAATAATGATCCAACCAAGCAAACAAGCAAAGCAAACAAACTGAAACAAAACAAGAAACATGGGACAGAAACAATGGTGGTGGTGGTGGTGGTGGTGGTGGTGGTGGTGGTGGTGGTGGTGGTGGTGGTGGTGGTGTGTGTGTGTGTGTGTGTGTGTGTGTGTGTCTGTCTGTCTGTCTGTCTGTCTGTCTGTCTGTTAGTTAGGTAGTTCTTCAGTTTAACGTCCTTCCACTAAATAGTGATATCAGACGGGAAAGTGTATATTATGAGTGAGTGAGTGTGTGTATGGAGGGGAAGGGGGAGGGAGCTGGGTGGGTTGGGATGAGCACATAGCTAAATATCTGCATTAAACAACTATAAGAACCAAAAATTAAAACCATAGAACAAGAATAATGAAAAGAAAGAAATAACAGCTTAAACACTAACTTTGCAATTCATATAACTAGTATAAAAAAAATCATTAAACTATAAGAACCTGATAATAGGACTATGACTTAATGACAATACAATTTCTTTCATTAGCGAAATGTCTTTTAGAATTTGCTCTAAGCAAACGTATGTGAAAACAGGTAAAAAGTTTTTCAAATCTCTGCTTTCTAAAAGAATGTGACTTATTGTAATATTTTCGCCACAGATACAAGTTGCTTTTTTTGAAAATTTCGATCTAAATGCATTTAGCTTGAACCTATAAATAAGAGATACAACATTTCTATATTCATGAGAGTTACGGCATTTGATCTCATCAAAAGATAATAAATGGGTTACATCATCATTCTGGTGAGAACCAATACTGTGTTTCTTTTTAAAATGTTTCCAGCATGCATTTTGTAACATGCTATAGCCCTCATGAACGGATAAGGGGACATTAATGCTGCAGGACCCATCAGTTTGCTTTGCTCCACATTTTGCTACTTTGTCAACTATTTCATTAAAGTAGATACCACTATGCGAAGGAATCCAGCAAAAGGTAACACAGGTGCCTCGTAACATCAGAAAATGAATCAGATGTCCAATCTCAGTTACGAGATCTTGTCTCACTTTTGAACTGGAATTTTTTAGAGCAAGTAAAACCGACTTGGAATCAACACAAAAAAGCGTTTGAAATGTGTCTTTGAGGAAATCTAGAAGAAAATATAAAGCCATCAAAATGGCAGATAATTCAGCTGTAAAAATGTGTGTGTGTGTGTGTGTGTGTGTGTGTGTGTGTGTGTGTGTGTGTGTGTGTGTGTGTGTGTGTGTGTGGTTGCGTGCGTGCGTGCGTGCGTGCGTGCGTGCGTGCGTGCGTGCGTGCGTGTGTGCAATACAAGACAATCCTGGCTGGTTTCCAGTACAATCCTGGAGTGTTTCACTCCATGAAATCCGCCCAGAGAATGAACAAATCTATCTATCTATCTCTCTTTCTATCTATCTATCTATCTATCTATCTATCTATCTATCTATCTATCTATCTATCTATCTATCTATCTATCTATCTATCTACTCTATCTCTCTCTCTCTCTCTATCTCTCTATCTATCTATCTATCTATCTATCTATCTATCTATCTATCTAACTATCTCTCTATCTCTCTATCTCTCTATCTATCTATCCCTCTATCTATCTATCTATCTATCTATCTTCTATCTCTCTATCTCTCTATCTCTCTATCTCTCTATCTATCTATCCCCTATCTATCTATCCCTCTATCTCTCTCTCTATCTATCTATCTATCTATCTATCTATCTGTCTATCTGTCTATCTATCTATCTATCTATCTATCTATCTATCTATCTATTCCTTAGTCTGGTGACCGTGGGGGCACCCCTGAAGACTAGACAACCAGTTCCCTCCATTCCTCTCTCTGTTCTGCCTTTCTCTGGGTTTTGTTGAGTTCCAGGCCTGTCCATTCGCTGATGTTGTCCTCCCATCTCTTTGGTCTGCCTCTTTTTCTTCCTCCTAGGACCCTGCCTTGCAGTATTGTTTTTGCAAGTCCTTTCGATCTTATGACATGCCCGTACCGTTTTAGTTTACGCTTCTTTACGATTGATAGAAGATTTTCGTAGGGACCAATGGTTTGCTGGATTCTGTTACGCACCTCTTCTTCTATGAACGAATACAAAAGTAATGAATGAATAATCAACAAATATGTCATGAACATAAAAGCACATCTGTATCTGTCTTTACCCCGTTTCAGCAAATTGCAAAGAAAAGACTTTTTGAAACCGTCCTGAATTTTTCAGACAAGTTGAATCTAGCGGAGCTCATCCCTCTCGAAGTCACAGATTGCGTGCTGGGTATGTTGTGTCCCCCATATAGCTGACCTGCTCATTGACTTCAGATGGAAGGGGTTTCCAACATGTGCACAAAGCATCCTGCATGTGTTGGTACACAGCATCTCTCTTCATCATCCCATCTTCCAGCAGTCTGGAGACTGGGGCAGTGTCCTTGTTGGGCCTTTCCCAAAGCAGGCACTCAGACTCCCTCAGCACACCTGACCGTCACTGTCAGACCATTGGTACCTATAGCATGAAACGTGTTTCATTACCTCGCCATAAAGGCTGCAGTACTCCGACTTCAGAGAGTATGGATGTTTATTTTCTCTTTTGATAGAGGAAAGTCATCCCACTGTGTAATGTGTGTCGAATGTGCAAGTGCAGAGTGAAGGTAACGCTAGACAAAGAGGATATGTTGAGTTGTGTGTTGCATGTGCAGTTACTCAGTGAGGGGTTCAAAGAGGAGTCGCAGACGTCTGGCAAAGACAGACTGATCCTGACCGTGGCTGTGTGGGGAAACCATGAACAAGCCAGTCAGATATACATGCCTGCTGAACTGGCCAGGTGAGATGCTGAATCGTTTTTACTGTTGTTGTTGTTGCTGTCTTTGTTGCTGTTGTTGTTGTTATTGTTGTTGTTGTTGTTGTTGTGTGTGGTGGTGGTGGTGGTGGTGGTGGTGGTGGTGGTGGTGGTGGTGGTGGTGGTGGTGGTGTGTGTGCGTTGCTTGCTGCTGCTGCTGCTGCTGCTGCTGCTGCTGCTGCTGCTGCTGCTGCTGTTTTTGTTGTTGTTGCTGCTGCATGTCATTGTCGTCGTTATCCGCACTGTTATCATTGTTATAACTACTACTACTACTACTACTACTACTACTACTACTACTACTACTACTACTACTACTGCTGCTGCTGCTGCTGCTGCTGCTGCTGCTGCTGCTGCTGCGCTGCTGCTCTACTACCACTACTGCTGCTGCTGCTGCTGCTGTTGCTACTTCTGTTATTACTAGACTTCTACCACCACCACCTCCACCACCAGGATACAATAAAGTAATTGAATGTAAATCAGCACAATACTTCACAAAAAACTACAACACAATATTATGATGTAATGTAACATAACATCTTAATTAAAACATAATATGATAATCCGATCATATAATATCATAATATATGATACGGTACGATACATTACTATACGATGTGATGTGATGTGGTGTGGTGTGATATGATGTGATCTGATGTGATGTAATTTAATATTCACTGTGTAGTGTGTTGCTGTTTCAGGGCTGTGTGCTATGTGGTGTGTTGCTGTTTCAGGGCTCTTTGATGTGTTGCTGTTTCAGGGCTGTGTGCTATGTGGTGTGTTGCTGTTTCAGGGCTGTGTAGTGTGTTGCTGTTTCAGGGCTGTGTGCTATGTGGTGTGTTGCTGTTTCAGGGCTGTGTAGTGTGTTGCTGTTCAGGGCTGTGTGCTATGTGGTGTGTTGCTGTTTCAGGGCTGTGTGTTATGTGGTGTGTTGCTGTTTCAGGGCTGTGGACTATGTGGTGATTATGGCATACGATCTGTGGGGAACCTGGTCAGCCACTTTGGGTCATCAAAGTCCACTGTACCTGACCATCCCTGGACACCTTGAGCAAGGACGATACAGTGTGGTCAGTCCTTTTTATTAGGTTATTTATCTGTCTGTGTAGTTACTCATCAAATTTGTTCATTTATTTGATAATTGTATACAATTGTAAAAAAAATAATAAAAAAATAGACAGGCTATATCCCTATGCCATGTGTTACATATTCTCCAGCTGTGTCTGATTTAGAATAAAACAAATAAAAATAACAGGAGGTAGTTTCAAGTACCACCCTGTATGACACCTCTATTATATATGACATAATTATTCTGGGACTGGCATTACTGAACGTGTCTTCTTACCCTCGATTTCAGACTGCTGTGGTCTTTTATGGACTTAACATCAACAGAAATTCATTATTGCGTTGTTTAGATTGCTAATACTCTCTTCACAATAATAGAATGCTTTCTCAAGATCAGTCATGATAATAAGCACAAACAGCAAACGAAAAACAAAAATACATAGATGATATTCTTCTTCTTTTTTCATGACCGGGATGGTCGTGGAGGAGACATGAGAGACGATTCTGCAGCCAGCCGTCGCCATCCAGCCCTGTCCTCCGCCTTCCGAATGTGTTGGACTGTCCAGGTGGGTCCACTCCTTGATGTTATCCATCCAGCTTTTGGTTTGTCTGCCTCGGCGTCTGCCACCTTCTAGCGTTCCTTGTAGGACTGCTTGGGGAGGGTGTTGTGGCGTGTGACATGGCCGAAACATGGCCGAGCTTCCTTTTCTTGACAGTGGCTAGTAGGGGTTCCTGAGGGCCAGCCATCAGTGCGACTTGTTTTCGCACAAAGGTGTTTGTTTTCCTATCCTTCCAGGAAATTCCAAGCAGTCGCCTGAAGCATTTTGTCTCGAACGTCTGGATCCGCTTGGTGGTTTCAGCGGTCATTGTCCAACTTTCGCAGCCGTAGAGCAAGATGGAGATGACCAGGGATCTGAACAGTTTGACTTTTGTTTTGAAGCTGATGTTGTCGCTTCTCCATATCTTGTTCAGTTTTGCCATAGCTGATGTTGCCATGGCTAGCCTGGTCTTGATCTCTGTGGTGG
>CM060318.1:13392195-13409695 GCA_030674155.1 Stramonita haemastoma
AGTAAAATCCATTCGTAGTGTTAGTCAGTTTATTCAACTGTTTCTATGAATACAACTAGCTAGCTATCAACTAAGCAATGAGTTAGGTTTCCAACCATGGTTACATCCACCCCCAATGTCTGGCACAAAAGCAGGTTCTGGAACTGTAGCCGTCATCCCGACCTGTCTTCTCCTAGCATTCCCCGCTGTACTCTGAAAGTCTGACTTCTTGCTTCACACTGTGGGTTGGTTTAAAGGGGGATCATCCTGTCTTCTTGCTTCACACTGTGGATTGGTTTAAAGGGGGATCATCCTGTCTTCTTGCTTCACACTGTGGATTGGTTTAAAGGGGATCATCCTGTCTTCTTGCTTCACACTGTGGATGGGTTTAAAGGGGGATCATCCTGTCTTCTTTCTGCATGCTCACTGTGGATTGGTTTAAAGGGGGATCATCCTGTCTTCTTTCTGCATGCTCACTGTGGATTGGTTTAAAGGGGGATCATCCTGTCTTCTTTCTGCATGCTCACTGTGGATTGGTTTAAAGGGGGATCATCCTGTCTTCTTTCTGCATGCTCACTGTGGATTGGTTTAAAGGGGGATCATCCTGTCTTCTTTCTGCATGCTCACTGTGGATTGGTTTAAAGGGGGATCATCCTGTCTTCTTGCTTCACACTGTGGATTGGTTTAAAGGGGATCATCCTGTCTTCTTTCTGCATGCTCACTGTGGATTGGTTTAAAGGGGGATCATCCTGTCTTCTTTCTGCATGCTCACTGTGGATTGGTTTAAAGGGGGATCATCCTGTCTTCTTGCTTCACACTGTGGATGGGTTTAAAGGGAGATCAACCTCCAGCACTTCTGGCTTCCCTTCCTCTGTCACTGGTGCTGTGCTGTCTCTACTCCTTCCCCGTGTGTTTAACAAAAGAAACTTGCTGCTGACAGTGAGGGAATTGTTGCAGGGCTCTGGACAAGGCTCCTTCGTGTAAAGCTCTTTTGAATTTTTTTTTTTTTGGGGGGGGGTCGAGTTTAAAATCAAACTTCTGAATACTTTAACACTTCTTATAGCTTTTCCAAACGTTCACATTTTTCTGAACAAATACAAGCAGAAAAAAATATGTAGGGCATTCTGAAGGTTCTGATGAAAATTAGCAGGTGGCGCACGTAGCTTTGTCTGTAAAGGTGCACTGTAAGGAGTCTTTGTCGAACTGCAGACCTCCTGCGCACGTAAACATGACTGGCTTGCGGTGGACGCAGCGGTAATAAGTTCCGCAGTTTGACGGGTTCGGGAAGAAACCGAAATCAGTTGTACACTTGAAAGTTCCGCAATCTGAAACAACAGGAAAAGAAGGGAGGGGAGGGTGGGGGAGAAATAAGCTTCCTTGGAAAGGCAACGATACTAACCTTTATGAAAAGGAAAGCTACACTGATAATTACTTCGTCCTAAACCAAGCCACACTTGACAAATGCTTCATCCTGACAAATGCTTCATCCTGACAAATGCTTCATCCTGACAAATGCTTCAGCCTGACAAATGCTTCATCCTGATAAATGCTTCAGCCTGACAAATGCTTCATCCTGACAATGCATCATCCTGACAAACGCTTCATCCTGGCAAATGCTTCATCCTGACAAATACTTCATCCTGACAAATGCTTCGTCCTGATAAACGCTTCAATTCATCCTGATAAATACTTCATCCTGGCAAATGCTTCATCCTGGCAAATGCTTCATCCTGGCAAATATTTCATCTTAAGTAAAGCTACACTGACAAACACTCCATCCTTACTCACTTAGCGCATTAAAAAATCAGAGTTGTGCATAGGCTGAGTGTTGTTATAGTTATAGATGGCAATGAAGAGCATGTAAACAAACTTGAGGCCTGATCCTCAGTGGAATTTCCCATTCGCTCTCCTATACGTTTCGTAGAAGGAGGAGCTCGGAGGGGTGCCCATGTGGTCAGTAGAGTATAGAACTCGTTATGCATCGATCGGTATGTCAGCCTACAGCGTTCCACAAGACAGTTAACATTATACAAGCAACTGATTGTGAACAGCTTAAGAGAGACCAGCCTGAGAAAAAGAAACTGTCAACGGACACATCCCTCATGCCCCCCCCCCCCCCCCCCCTTATGTAGATCAAAGTGATGCTGATGAAACATTAGATACAATGAATACATTACCATGGAGCAAGTGTACCAAATCCAATCCAGTCATGCTATTAATGTCTCGCCGACCACAGGGACCATAATTATTGGGGTTGTCACCTCGTCAAATTTTAAATCTCAGAATAAAACTGCAACTATATTCGGATGAAAACTGGGTATAAAACCAACTCTGCTGTCCTTCCTTGTATCAGTGCCCTGGTCAATCATAAGGGTCAACCCAGGATGGGCACCGCGTTGTGGGAAAAACCACATCGATCTCACATGAGATAAAACCAAAACCAGATTCCTTAAAACTTAAAATAACCTGGTTCTTGGTGACCGACTATACCACTTTCACTCATATCAGACAGAAAAAGCCAGGCTCTCTCAGGAAGTTAAAAATGGTGTCCAGTAGAACATCACGAAAAGGGATCTTTAGGGAGTCTACAGTAAAATGCTTGTACCTAATATCCTGAACATTCCGACACTCCAAGAGCAGATGCGTGATGGTTACCCGCACATCACAAGTCCCACACCATGGGGTTCCCCCGCTTTTCAGCAAATAAAAGCGAGTGATATGAGAATGACCCGTGTGTATCCTGGTGAGCACTGTTGCCTCCCTTCGGTTTTTGACACACAGAGGGAAAACATCTGTCAGGTTAGGGCGAATCTAGAAAAGTTTGTTCTCTGTCTGAGCACACATTTTTTCGCTTTTAGCTTCAGATCTGCCTACAGCATGGTAGATCCTGAGATCTCTGTGGCACAGCTGGCGAATCGGCCAACCGTTTCATACCCCGAATGCCCACATGCCCTGGGATCCAGGCCAAAACAAGATCACACCCGCGCTGTCTCAAGGAAGTATTCAGTTTGTAGAACTCCTGAAGCTCAGGATGATTTATGTTCCTACAAGCGATAGCCTCCAGAGCTGAGGGCGAATCTGAACATACCTAGAAGCCTTTCTTTCAGGATCGCTGAATCAGTTTTAGGGACAGGACAAGAGCGCTAAGTTTAGCAGTGTACAGCCTATACCAAGTGTACCAAGCCTTTAGTCAGTACAATAGTTTATACAAGGATTTGTTAGGAAAAAACAAACACACTATATCGACATGGCCATGTCAGATGGAATCGAAGTGGGGAGAGAGAGAGAGAGAGAGAGAGAGAGAGAGAGAGAGAGAGACAATGACAATGACAATGACAAAGGTTTGTAATTATCCATATAGCATTACAATTAAGCCCTTTAGACAATGGGGCGGTGAATTTAATAACTGGAAACACAATTAACTAATGACAATTTTCTAATTTATCAGTCAAAAGCATATGCACACAGGAATTACTAAGAGGTGTAGGCACACACGCGCATACACCTGCACACACACACGCGCGCACACACACATACGCACGCAGCCACGTACCCATACGCACACGCGCACAGCACACACAAACACACGCACGCAGGCATGCACGCACGTACGCACACGCGCGCGCGCACGCACACCCACCCACACACACACACACACACACACACACACACACACACACACACACACACACACACACACACACACACACACCACGCAAATGCAGCCAGACACATTCTTCGGATCATATTGAAAAATTATACATGTACTTCAAAATTACATCATGCAACAGATGACTTCTATTTTCTTTTTCTTTCACACTCATTACTTGTACTATAAACTTCCCAATGTCTCTAATTTTCTTTTCCTGACATTCAATGCTTGTGCTATAAATTTTGCTACTGATCGAATTGTGTTTCCATCATTATGTGAAAGAATAATTGCGATTTTGCTTTCATCAAGAACACCAGAGAACGATTTCAGTATGGTACAGTTTTCTCGTATATGACTATAGGCAGAACAATGAAACAAAAAATGGACTTCATCTTCAGTGCTTTCTTCACAAGACGGGCAGTTTACATCAGCATAATCGTTTAAGAACCACTGTTTACAATTATTTAAACCACATACCCTGAGTCGAAATCTTGCCAGGCAATCTCTGTGCCATTTCTTTGTTACACACAATAAATATTTCTCTGCTTGAAAAATGCTTTAAAATGAGTGGAACCGTTATATTTATCTTTTTCCTCCATATCTGAAAGCCAATTTTTTTTTAAACAAGAGATAAGCCTGTCTTTAAATTCATAAATAAAAGTTGACTCATACCCTACACCCTGACTTAACCATACAATAACAAATCCGTTCTCTGTAAGTTTCTTTTGTACATTTGATACCCAATTGAAATGGCCAGAATCATGTTATAAGACAAGCATTTCGTAAGCCTGACGGCATATTCTTGACATAGGCAGCTGAACTAATTTTAACCAATATTTAATACATTTAATCACTATTCTAATGTGAAGTGGATATCTGCCAATCTCTGCATATACTTGTTTGTTGGAGGCATGAAGGGGGACATTTAAGAATCTTTTAATGGCAAAAGTATGCACTGTTTCAACTTGCTTACACTCATTCTCTGTGCCCCAGACTTCACTTGCATACGTCAAGATTGGTTCAATTTGTGAATCAAATAATTTCCAAAATAAATATGGTTCCGATGATGCTAACCTTTTTAGTGATCTCATAATTTCTATTACCCCCTTCTTCCCCTTTCTACAACCCTCTGCCAAAGCACTGGTAAGACTACGTTTAGTTGTGAACAGCATTCCTAGGTATTTATACGAATTTATCACCTTAACTTCTTCATTTCCATAAAACCATTTTTCTTTTAAAGTTAGATGTCCTCCCATTCTAAATACAATTACATTTGTCTTTTTTAGGTTAACTGTTAGATGCAAACGGTCAGCTTCCCTTTTCAAACTATTAAGTTGATTTTGGAGTCCAACAATTGTATTTGACAACAGAATAACTCACTCACTCACTCACTCAGTCCCATGTCCCAAAGGACGTAGGGGGGACATGAGAGAAGACGCAACAGCGATCTTTTTCCATGCTTCACGATCCTGTGTGGCTAGTAGGAGGTGTTGCAGGGGTTGGGCGGTCCAGTCTTTGATGTTGTCAACCCATGATTTCTTTTGGCGGCCTCTTCTTCTCTTGCCCTCGACTGTTCCTTGCAGGATGGTTTTTGCTAGGGTGTTGTGTCTTGTGGTGTGACCAAACCACATCAGCTTTCTCCTCTTTATGGTGGAGAGCAAAGGCTCTTGGGGGCCCACACGCTTTTTGATTTCTTCTTTCACATAGTTTTTGGTCTTGTGTTCTTTGTATGATATTCTGAGGAGTCTTCTGTGGCACTTGTTCTCGAATGCTTGGATTCTCCTCTCTAACTCTGCTGTCAGAGTCTATGATTCACAGCCATATAGGAGGATAGATATCACGAGGGATTTGTAGAGGTGGTATTTGGTGCAGAAGCTGATGTTGTTGCTTCTGATGATCCTCTGGAGTCTGACTAGAGCAGATGTTGCTGTTGCAATGCGAGCTTTCACTTCGTTTGATGTGCCATCTTTTGTTAGGATGGAGCCTAAGTATTTGAATTGGCTCACCTCTTCTAGTATTTCTCCATTCATCTTTATTTCCGTGATGTTATTACTCGCGCTGTTGACCATGATCTTTGATTTCTCTGTACTGACCTCCATGCCGTATGCGCTCGCTCGATCTGTTAAATTGTCTGTGAGGATTTGCAGTTCTTGTTTGCTGCTGCCCATGAGGTCAATGTCATCTGCAAATCTGAGGTTGCAAAGGGGTCTTCCACCAATGGAGATGGAAGTGTGGGGGTTTTGCAGTGTCTCTGTCATGATGTTTTCGAGAAAGAGGTTGAAGAGTACAGGTGAGAGAAGGCAGCCCTGGCGAACCCCAACTGACAAAAGAAGAGAACTTAAGAAACAAAAGTTCACAAGTCAAGAAGCTTACAAGAAGTACATGGATAGCCACAGAGAAGTGAGGAAAAAGATGAGAGAAGCCAAAGAAGCGTGGATAGAAGAACAATGCAACAACATCGAAGCTGGAATGGCCAAGGGAAACAGCAAAACAGCTTACGACACCTTGAAAGCACTAACGAAAACCACACATCCTAAAGCCTCTGTTATTGAAGACAAAGAAGGAAATCTTTTAACGGAAAACAATGCCATCCTCCAACGCTGGACAGAATACTGTGAGGGATTGTATAACTACCCACTACGCCCAGATACCAACATAGTTTCTGACAAACCCCTTGAACACCAAGATAAAGACCCACCAATACTAAGGTGTGAAGTTGATGCAGCTATTAAACAATTGAAGAAGGGGAAGTCCCCTGGAATCGATAACATCCCAGCTGAACTCATAAAAAATGGAGGGAATGAAACAGCAAGGCGATTCACAGAACTTTGTCAGAAGATCCACGACACCAAAGAATGGCCAAAAGAATGGACACAGTCTCTTGTAATACCCCTGCCAAAGAAAGGAAACCTCAAGCAATGCCAGAACTACAGAACCATCAGTCTCATAAGTCATCCTAGCAAGATCATGCTGCAGGTAGTCCTCAACAGACTGAAAAACCAAGCGGAAAAACTCCTGGCAGAAGAACAAGCGGGCTTTAGACCAAAACGCAGCACAATGGAACAAATTTTCAATCTGAGAATTCTGATAGAGAAGCATCTCCAACACCAAAAAGACTTGTACCACAATTTCATAGATTTCAAAAAGGCCTTTGACAGGGTATGGCATGACGGCCTCTGGCAAGTACTCAAGCACTTCAACATTGACAGCTGCCTCATTGAAGTCATCAAGGCTCTGTACGAGAACGCAAGAAGTGCAGTTTTCATGAACAATCACGTGGGCGAGTTCTTCAAGACCACGGTTGGGGTTCGCCAGGGCTGCCTTCTCTCACCTGTACTCTTCAACAGAATAACATCATCAGCAAATAATAACAGAAATATTTCTTCCATACCAGGGACTAACTGAATACCATGCTTCCCTGTTCTGGACACCTCAGTGGCTAATTCGTTAATGAAAAAGGAAAACAATATAGGGCTTAGCAAACAGCCTTGTTTCACACCTCTTGGGCAGTCAAAATAATCACAATAGCAACATTTATCACGTACACATGCAAAAACATTATCATAGATACTTCTTAAAGCACAATACAGTTTACCTTTAACACCAGTTTTCCTAAAAACATACCACAATTTACTTCTGTTTACTGAATCAAAGGTCTTTTGGAAATCTACAAAGGCAATATACAGTTTGGCATTTTTAAGCAAAAACTTCTGAACAATTGCATACAATGTAAAAATGTGGTCCACTGTGCTATACCCTGCTCTGAAACCAGCTTGTTCTTCCAATATTTTTTCTTCTTGCTCTGACCATTTTGTGAGTCTTTTGTTCAAAATGCGTGTATATAACTTGCTGACAATACTTGTTAGGGCTATACCACGATAATCATCAGGTTGGTTTGCATCTCCCTTCTTATGAAGTGGCACAATAATAGATTTAGACCACTCAATAGGGAAAACACCAAAATCAAACAATCTGTTGAAAAATGCAACCAACAAATCGGTAACCGAACTGTCTGCATGTCTGAGCATTTCACTGACTACTCTGTCAGTCCTGAGCTCTTTCCAGCTTTGAGGCTACCAATACTGGCAAGAACCTCTTGTCTGGAAATAGGCTCATTAAACAAAACACCATGGTTTTCCTCTTCTATTTCTTCAGTTACATCAATGTCATCAAGTTGAGTACATAAATTAGTTTCATTAAATACTTTGAAAAAATGTGCATACTATTGTTCTGTACAGATACTATTGTATATAACTGACTTTCTATTTACTGACCTTATGGTTTGCCAAAACAATTTAGGATTATTAACTGGCTGTTTTAGTTTTGCTAGTCTTACAGCATCAAAGTCATTTTTCTTACTTTTCAGGAAATGTTTGTAATCTTTTCGTTCTTTGACATATGCGTCTTTTCTCTCTTGGCTTGACTGTTTTGATTGCTTGAATAGTCTCAGTAGTTTTCTTACTTTTTTTTCTTTTTCTGTCTGATTGGTTTTGATGAAGAATGTGAGAGAGAGAGAGAGAGAGAGAGAGAGAGAGAGAGAGAGAGAGAGAGAGAGAGAGAGAGAGAGAGAGAGAGAGAGAGGAGAGAGAGAGAGAGAGAGAGAGAGAGAAACTCGAAATTTTAATGAGGGTAAATGGATAAGCCAGAGGCTTCTTTACACCAGGCCCTCATGGGCGAAAATATGAAAAAAGAGAAAGAGAAAGAGAGAGAGAGAGAGAGAGAGAGAGAGAGAGAAGAGAGAGAGAGAGAGAGAGAGAGAGAGAGAGAGGAGAGAGAGAGAGAGAGAGAGAGAGAGAGAGAGAGATTTGGAAAAAAAGTTCATGAGCACTGTCTCAATGACTTCTCAAACATCAAGAAGACAAAGAAGTAAGGAAGAGTGGCAGGAGGACGAAGAAGAGGAGGAGGCGGAAAAGACAAAGACAACAAAGAGCAATCCCTCACCCTTATTGGATGGCGCAGCAGTGGAGGCCACAACTGGAGGCCTTGTGCTAGGCCTCGGGGTCACTGGTTTAGATGTGGAGGTCACTGGTTTAGGTTTGGGGGTCCCTGGTTTAGGTTTGGGGGTCACTGGTTTAGGTTTGGGGGTCACTGGTTTAGGTTTGGGGGTCCCTGAGCCAGAGGTGTCGCCTCCTGCAGTGATCATTGCAACGTTAGTTAGGTTCTGTTGATAACGTACGATGGTCTAACCAAAGACATGATGATGATGATGATGATGATGATGATGATGATGATGATGATGATGATGATGATGATGATGATGATGATGATGATGATGATGATGATGATGATCAAGACGAAGATGAGGAGGAGGAGGAGGGTGGTGGGGGGGAGGAGGTGTAATGATAATTACAGTGATCGTGATTATGATGCAAAATGGTAAAATGTGTGTGAGTGTAAGCATTCGCATGCACGCGTGTGTATGTACTGGTGTGTGCGTTTGTGCCAAAAAGTGTGTGTGTGTGTGTGCACGTGTGTGTGTATGTGCTGGTACGTGCGTTTGCGCAAAAACAATGTGTGTATGTGTGTGTGCGTGTGTGTGTGTGTGTGTGTGTGGTGTGTGTGTGTGTGTGTGTGTGTGTGTGTGTTGTGTTGTGTGTGTGTGTGGTGTGTGTGTGTGTGTGTTTAACGTTTTTCTTTTTTTTCTCATTTTTTGCGCATTCATTTTCACCTCTCTGCTTCGGTACGTATGTGTGTGCATACCTGTTTGTATGTGTTTGTGAGAGAGTATATGCGTGTGTTTGTGTATGCATGTACAACCATGCATGTGTGGGTGGGTGTGAGTGTGTGAGTGTGCGTGTGAGAGAGAGAGACAGACAGACAGACAGACAGAGACAGCGAGACAGAGAGAAAAGAGAGAGACACAGAGAGAGAGAGAGAGAGAGAGAGAGAGAGAGAGAGAGAGAGGAGAGAGAGAGAGAGAGAGAGAGAGGAGAGAGAGAGAGAGAGAGAGAACTGAGACAGAGAGAGAGAGATATTACGAACTTCACTATTCATTTATGTCATCTATGCATTCATATGTTGATTCTCTTCCTCTGTTTATTTGTTTGATTATGATTTAATGAATCGTTTATCTATTCATTGTGTACACTATCGTTCATTCTCTTTCCACACACAGCGATCACTTCCCTAGAAAAAAATATATTAACTAAGTGTAAAGCAGATCTTTATAATAAAAGTCAGAGTCAGAACACTTGATTGTCGTTAAGTCAGAACGAGATTTATTCCACACACGGCACAGACAGTCAGCAGTTGTTTTTTTAAATGGTATATTCTGAAATGTATGCAGCTTGTCTACGTTTTTGCTCTAACATAAAGGTAAAAAAAAAAAAAGGTCAAGGTGTCCCATAACCTAGGATTAGGTCGTTGGGGAGCGGCGCATTAGAGCGCTCGCTTCCCCCAGTCAAGTTAAGCTGCGTCGATCGTGGTTGCCAATTGGATGGGTGGCCGTTTGTGCGCCTTGGCTACAGTACAGTTCCCCAAGTTCACCCAGCTGTAATTGGGTACCTGCCCTCTTTAGGGTCATGAAAGGTAAAGCAGCGAGGGAGAGGAGATGGGTGCCGCCCTCAATATGCTGGCCCCTAGAGAAGCTGACGTCTCTGACGCCTCGCTCCCCTACGACCACACAGGTTATGGGACACCTTTACCTTTATATTCTTATATAATCTTGCTGTATCATTAGAACATGGGAGCTGGTGCGAAATCGGCTGAACATGGCTTAAGGATTTTTAGTTTTGCATATGAATGAGTAAGGAAATAAACGATACCTACCCTCCAGCACAGATTTGACTTTGTTGATAAGAGGGTATTTCCCATTATTGCAGAAACTCCCAGAGAAGTCATCTTCGTCTATCGTCCAGAACATGGCCCCGCCCAAATCCTTGTCCAGGATGTACTCCGCCTGTAGGACGAGGAGTAAGACGTGTGTGAAGGGAAAGCATTCATGTCAACAAGGGAGATAAGTGGAGAGTGTTTGTTTATGGGCAGCGTGAGAGAATTGAAAAGAAATATATTGAACTTTTTGCTGCAGTTGGGGGAGGGGTGAAAGAAAATATGTAAATGTCAAAATGAACTAAAGGGAAAAAAACAATATAGACAGCAAACACAATACAACCTTTGTAACACAACGCGACAGATCACAACCAGGTAGAACAAACCATCACAGAAGAAAACAACACAGCGCAACAGAACAGAAAAGAACAAAACAGAACACACACACACACACACACACACACACAACACACACACACACACACACACACACACACAGAGTAGTAGCAATGATAGCAGTAGTAATAGTAGTAGCAGTAGCAGCAATAGTAGTAGTAGGGATGGGATAGCCTAGGGGTCAGAACATTGCGCTCGCAATTTGACGACCCAGGTTCGATTCCCGTTGAAGGGGATTTTTTCCCCGGAGTTAACATCAGTGCTGACTCCACTCTCTCCAAGAGTTTTCCAGATGAGACTATAAACCGAGGCCCCGTGTGAACGCACGCAGAACATCTTGCGCACACGTTTAATCCTGTTTCCGCGTTTTTTCTTTTCTTTTCTTTTATTCTTTTATATCGAGGTAAATGGAATAAGCATTCATGTGCTTTTTACATCCAAAAAAAAAAAGATGGCTTAAAATTTAAACAGAAAAAGTGAAAAAAAAACATTTTTTGAATTTTAATTTTTTCCAAGTATTTAGCGAATTTTATAAATTATTTTTTCTATTTTCTTGGGAACCCCAAAAATTTTTTTTAAGTGAAAATCAAAAAAAAAAATTTTTGAATAAAAAAGATTTTCAAAATTGAAAAACTCAAATGAAAATAAACGTAACCTTTACAATTAATCTTATGCCATTTAAACTTCCAAAAAAAACCGCTTTTTTTCCAAAAAAATTTTCCCAAATTTTCGTTCCAAAAAGCCCAAAATTTTAGGTTTTACCCAAAAAAATTTTATCCCAATCCTTTTTTTAAAAAAAAGAAAAATTTTACAAGGAACTTGATTTCAAAGATAACATAAAATTTTTTTTTTTTAAAAAGCCCAAAAATTTTTTAAAAAACCCCGAAAAAAAAGTTTTTTTTTTTAAAAAAAAAAAAACGCTTTTTTAAAAAACGCAAGAAAAAATTTGGGGAAATTATTTAGCCCCCAAAAAAAATTTTCCCCAAAAATTTTCCCGAAAGGGGAAAAAAATTTGGGGAAAACCATTCCCCTAAAAAAAAGATTTTTTTTTTCTTTAAAATGGTAAAAAACAAAAATTCGCCCCCCCACAGGGGGCCTTCAATTTTCAGATCCCCCCGTGAATTTTTAAAAAAGGGGGGGTTTAAAAACTGCTTTTTTAAAAAGTTTTTTTAAAAACCCAATTTTTTAGGGTTTTTTAAAATTTGTAAAATTTTTTTTGTTTTGTGTAGCCCTTTTTTAAAAAAATTTTTTTATTTTTCCCCATTTTGGAAAACGGGGGAAAATACGGAAAAAAGGGGCTTTTTTATAACGTATTATTTCCTTCAAAGGCCTTCCCCCGAAAAATTTCCCCTTTTAGGGAAAAAAAGATTTTTTCCTACCCCTTTTTTGGATGACCTTTTTGTTTTTAAAAAAAATTTATTTGAAACAAAAATTTTAAAATACCCAAAAAAATTGGGAAAAAGAAAAATTTTTGAGACAAAAAAAACTTTTTTTTGCCCAAAAAATGGAAGAAATTTTACCCCGTTAAATTTTTTTTAAAATTTAAAAAGGCCCTAATGGGACTCCTAGCGCTATTTTTAATTGTTTTTTCTACCCCCCAACCCTTTTCATTTTTTTTTTAAAAAATTTAAAATTTTTTGGGGCAAAAAATTTCACTTTTTTTGACCAAAATGATTTTTTAAACCAATTTAAAAAGAAAACACCGGGGGATTAGTTTTTTTTTTAAAAATCCTGCTCCACCCTGGGCACTCACAAAACTTTAAGAAGTTTAAAACGTTTTTTTCCTTTTTAAAAAAAAAATTTTTTTTAAAAATGCTTTTTTCCTTTTTTTTAAATTGCAGTTAAATGGCCCCCCCCAAAAAAATTTTGGGGTCCCTTTTTTTTTATTGAAATGGGCCCCACCCCAAATTTAAAAAAGGTTTTTGTTTTTTTTGGGTTTTTTTTTTTTCCCCTTTTTTAAAAAAAACAAACCAAATTTTTTTTTCCAGATAACCCCAAACCTTTTTCTGCCCCGGGGAAATTAATAAGATTATCATTTTTTCCTGGAAAACCCCTTTTTAAAAACTTTTTTTTCACTCACTTTTTTGAAAATTCCCCTTTTTTTGAGAAGTTTTAATCCACATGGAAAAGTCCATCTCCCCTTTTAACAAAAATTTTTTTTTTTTTTGCCCCAAACCCCCGGGAAAAAACATAATTTTTAAAAAAGAAAAAAATTTTTAGCCAAAAAATTCCCCCCCTGGGAAATCCCCAAATCAACAATTTAAAAATCTGAATAAAAAACCACCCACTTTGGTAAAACAGAAAACCCCTTTGGTTTTAATTAAAAAACAAAAAGCCACTAACCCCGGGATTTTTTCTTTTTGAAAAAAAAAACCCCCCAAAAACCAAAACCCTGAAAAAGTTTTCCCTTACATCAAAAAAAATTTATAAAATTTTTTTTTTCGTTTAAAAAAACCTTTTTTTAATTAAAAATGGGGAAATTTTACTAGGTTTTTTTTTTTTAAAACACCCCTTTTTCAAAACCACCGGTTTTATGAATTTATTTTTTTTTTTTTTTCACAAAAGCCATGCTTTTTTTAAAAAAATTTTTTTTTTTTCAGTTTTTTTTCCAAATAGAATGGGGGAAAGGGTTCGGGTAGCTTGTTTAAATGCAAATTGAGATTTTGGCCCGTTTTAAAAAGGGGAACTCCAAAAACCCCCTTTTTTCCCAAAAAAAAATTGGGAAAAAATCCCAAATTACCCAATTTTTTTGAAAAATTTTAAAAAAAAAAATTTTTTCCAACTCTCGGGAAATTTTTAATTAACATTTGATAAGAAAGGGGCAATCAAAACCAATCCAAAAACCTTTTTTTTTTAAAAAGGGGGTTTTAAAGGACCCCAAAAAAATTTCCATTTTATTGAATTAAATTTTTAAAGAAAAACAGACATTTGGGTTTTTGGGCCACCCCCCCCAAAAGTTCAGTTTCCCCTTCCCCGGGGTTTTTATGTCTAAAGGGGACCCCTTTTTCTGAATTAAAACCCCTTAATTTAAAAAAAACTTTGTTTAAAGGCTTTGTTTTTTTTTGGGGCTGTTTGGGGGAAAACCTTTTTTTTTTTCCAAATTTTTAATTGGATAATTTTGGAAATTTAAATCCTTTTTTTTTTTAAAATTGATTTTTTTCCCCCAAACCTTTTTGCAAAAATCTTTTTTTTTCTGAAATTCCCCTTGGCAAAATTTTTCCCCCAAAAATTTTTTTTTTTTTTTTTGCAATTGTTTTTTTTTTAAAATATTTTCCTTAGCTTTTTTTATTTTTTGATAAGATTTTTTTCCTTTTTTTCTCCCCTTTAAACCAATTTTTTATTTCCCTTTTTTTTTTATAAGGAAACCTCCTTAAAACATTTTTTTTTCCACCAAAAATTTCCTTTATGCTTCCCCCCTGAATTATTTTTTTTTAAACGTTTGGGGAATATTAACCAGCAGCTAAAAAAATTTTTTCGAAAAGGGCCCTGTAAAAAAAAATATAACTTCATTTTTTTTCCACTTTTGAAAAATCATAATAAAGGTTTAATTCGGAAAACTCCCTTTTTTGGCCCAATTTTTAAAAAAATTACTTTGGAAAAATTTTGGCTTTAAATTTTTCGGAAAAATTGGGGAAAAATTTTTTTTTTTTCCTGCCGCAACAATTTTGTTTTCCCAAAATAAAAAAGGTTTTTTTTTTCTACAGAATTTTTCCCAGGAAAAAAGCCTCTTGTTTCGTGGGTTCTTTTACGTGCGCTAAAAATGATTGAACACAACAGGACCTCACTTTAATCATCACATCCGAAAGACTAGCACCCAGACCAAACCACTCATGGTCTAATGGATGGGGAAAAGTTTTTGGGCCCAAACGGGATTTCGAAACACCGTACACTCCGACCCGGGCTTTTCGCTTTCTATACAGTGCGTTACCTCTAACCACCAATCCATATCCAGTCCCCCCTGTATATGCAGTTTTGTAAATTTTGTCATCCGTTCCCACCAGCACACAATGGCCTACTTTTTCGAAAAGCGGAAAAAGGTTTAACGTGTGCACAAGATGGTTTCTGCGTGCATTCGCACAAGGACTTCAGTTTATAGTCTCATCCGAAGGTTTTAGCGTGTGCACGCGTAAGTTTCACCCATTCACTGAGTTAAAACTTCTAATTGTACACTTCTTATACAGAAGACCGCTTGCTTGCTTGCCCCGCTTCTTTACCCGCTTGCTTGCCTGCTTTTTACCTGCTTGTTTACCTGCTTGCTTGCTTGCCTGCTTGTTTACCCCGCCTTGCTTGCCTGCTTGTTTTTCCTGCTTGTTTTACCTGCTTGTTTTTCCTGCTTGCTTGCCTGCTTGTTTACCTGCTTGTTTACCTGCTTGTTTACCTGCTTGCTTGCCTGCTTGTTTACCTGCTTGTTTACCTGCTTGTTTACCTGCTTGTTCACCTGCTTGTTTACCTGCTTGTTTACCTGCTTGCTTGCCTGTTTTGCTTGCTTTTCTTGCCCCGCTTTTTTTACCTGCTTGCTTGCCTGCTTGTTTACCTGCTTACCTGCTTTTTACCCTGCTTACCTGCTTGTTTTACCTACTCACCTGCTTGTTTACCTGTTTGCCTGCTTGTTTAAACCTTTTTTTTTTTACCTGTTTGCCTGCTTGTTTACCTGTTTTTCCTGCTTTTTTTTTTCCTTTTTTTACCTGTTTTTCCTGCTTATTTACCCGTTTGCCTGCTTATTTACCTTGTTTGCCTGCCTTTTTTTACCTGCTTGCCGCTTGCCTACTTGCTTTCTTGCTTGCCTGCTTATTACTGATGATGAGATCAAGACGAAGATAGGAGGAGGAGGAGGGTGGTGGGGGGGGGAGGTGTAATGATAATTTTCAGTGGGGTCGTGATTATGACAAAATGGTAAAATGTGTGTGAGTGTAAGCATTCGCATGCACGCGTGTGTATGTACTGGTGTGTGCGTTTGTGCCAAAAATGTGTGTGTGTGTGTGTGCACGTGTGTGTGTATGTGCTGGTACGTGCGTTTGCGCAAAAACAATGTGTGTATGTGTGTGTGCGTGTGTGTGTGTGTGTGTGTGTGTGTGTGTGTGTGTGTGTGTGTGTGTGGTGTGTGTGTGTGTGTGTGTGTGTGTGTGTGTTTAACGTTTTTCTTTTTTTTCTCATTTTTTGCGCATTCATTTTCACCTCTCTGCTTCGGTACGTATGTGTGTGCATACCTGTTTGTATGTGTTTGTGAGAGAGTATATGCGTGTGTTTGTGTATGCATGTACAACCATGCATGTGTGGGTGGGTGTGAGTGTGTGAGTGTGCGTGTGAGAGAGAGAGACAGACAGACAGACAGACAGAGACAGCGAGACAGAGAGAAAGAGAGAGAGACACAGAGAGAGAGAGAGAGAGAGAGA
The DNA here is from genome assembly GCA_030674155.1 of Stramonita haemastoma. Classification (NCBI taxonomy): domain Eukaryota; kingdom Metazoa; phylum Mollusca; class Gastropoda; order Neogastropoda; family Muricidae; genus Stramonita; species Stramonita haemastoma. Next base: position 13,408,384 of record CM060318.1, read on the forward strand.
GAGAGAGAAGAGAGAGGAGAGAGAGAGAAGAGAGAGAGAGAGAGAGAGAGAGAGAGAGGAGAGAGAGAGAGAGAGAGAGAGAGACTGAGACAGAGAGAGAGAGATATTACGAACTTCACTATTCATTTATGTCATCTATGCATTCATATGTTGATTCTCTTCCTCTGTTTATTTGTTTGATTATGATTTAATGAATCGTTTATCTATTCATTGTGTACACTATCGTTCATTCTCTTTCCACACACAGCGATCACTTCCCTAGAAAAAAATATATTAACTAAGTGTAAAGCAGATCTTTATAATAAAAGTCAGAGTCAGAACACTTGATTGTCGTTAAGTCAGAACGAGATTTATTCCACACACGGCACAGACAGTCAGCAGTTGTTTTTTTAAATGGTATATTCTGAAATGTATGCAGCTTGTCTACGTTTTTGCTCTAACATAAAGGTAAAAAAAAAAAAGGTCAAGGTGTCCCATAACCTAGGATTAGGTCGTTGGGGAGCGGCGCATTAGAGCGCTCGCTTCCCCCCAGTCAAGTTAAGCTGCGTCGATCGTGGTTGCCAATTGGATGGGTGGCCGTTTGTGCGCCTTGGCTACAGTACAGTTCCCCAAGTTCACCCAGCTGTAATTGGGTACCTGCCCTCTTTAGGGTCATGAAAGGTAAAGCAGCGAGGGAGAGGAGATGGGTGCCGCCCTCAATATGCTGGCCCCTAGAGAAGCTGACGTCTCTGACGCCTCGCTCCCCTACGACCACACAGGTTATGGGACACCTTTACCTTTATATTCTTATATAATCTTGCTGTATCATTAGAACATGGGAGCTGGTGCGAAATCGGCTGAACATGGCTTAAGGATTTTTAGTTTTGCATATGAATGAGTAAGGAAATAAACGATACCTACCCTCCAGCACAGATTTGACTTTGTTGATAAGAGGGTATTTCCCATTATTGCAGAAACTCCCAGAGAAGTCATCTTCGTCTATCGTCCAGAACATGGCCCCGCCCAAATCCTTGTCCAGGATGTACTCCGCCTGTAGGACGAGGAGTAAGACGTGTGTGAAGGGAAAGCATTCATGTCAACAAGGGAGATAAGTGGAGAGTGTTTGTTTATGGGCAGCGTGAGAGAATTGAAAAGAAATATATTGAACTTTTTGCTGCAGTTGGGGGAGGGGTGAAAGAAAATATGTAAATGTCAAAATGAACTAAAGGGAAAAAAACAATATAGACAGCAAACACAATACAACCTTTGTAACACAACGCGACAGATCACAACCAGGTAGAACAAACCATCACAGAAGAAAACAACACAGCGC
>CM060318.1:13414695-13422195 GCA_030674155.1 Stramonita haemastoma
GCTCTTCTTTCTTTGTTTTTTGTTCATCTGTCTGCAATGACCTCCCTCTATCCCAACATGTGCTAAAAGCCTTTTTTGATACTTTCAAATCCAGCCTCAAGACACACTTATATCCTGCCTAGGATCTTCCCCCATTGTCACACCTGACATCTGTCCCTACTGTCAACAGACAGCTCCATCATCTTGCCTTAGTGCGTTATTTTAAAGTCTGTTCATATTGAGTGATGTGGGGGGGGGGGGGGGTATGCGTATGTGCGTGAAATCCCCCTCTAGTTCTTTCCCCCACCCTTCTGGTTCTGTCTCTCCACCTTACCCACCCCTCTGCTCTGCTGCCCGCCACCCCCCACCCCCACCCCTTTGCACTAAACTGTCTCCACTCCTCACAGCCCAAGGAAAGAAAAGCAGGAAGGAAGGAAGGAAGGAAGGAAGGAAGGAAGGAAGGAAGGAAGGAAGGAAGGATGGAAGGAAGGAAGGCAGAGTGATGGCCTTACTTCATAATAAGCCAGGATCCCGCCGCTTCCTGTGTGGGGGCCCGCGGCTCCGTTCTGCTTGGTCCAGGGGTCCCCCAGGTCATGCTGACTGGCGGAGCTCAGCAGACCGTTCCTCCCGTAGGTGCCCATCCCCATCACCAGCTTCTGGTAGGGCGCCCCCAGATTCTGCCACTCTTCCACCACTTTGTTCTGCACACGTTTCGCCAGCGCTGTCTCAGCGTTATTGTCCTCGTTGTCGTCGACGTCATCAGCACCGTTATCGGTGGCGTCGTCGTCTGTGTCGTTGTCGTGTCGCTTGTCGTTAAGACGTTTGTTGTCGCCCTGATTACCGTTAGTGTCATCATGGTCGTCTCTGTTGTCACGTTCATTGTCTGTGTCACAGTGATGATGATGATGATGATGATGATGATGATGATGATGATGATGATGATGATGATGATGATGATGATGATGATGATGATGACGACGACGATTATTAACATCATCATCATTATCATCATCGTCTCATCACCATCATAAGCATCATCATCATCATTACATCCATCATCATCATCATGACAACGATAACGACAATGACGACGATGATGACGACAACGATGATGATAATGACGACGATGACTGGGACTTATTGTTGTTGCTATCGTCTTCTTCTTCTTCTTCTTCTTCTTCTTCTTCTTCTTCTTCTTCTTCTTCTTCTTCTTCTTCATCATCATCATCATCATCATCATCATCATCATCATCATCATCATCAATCATCATCATCAATCATCATCAGAGGGAAAATCGAAGATAAGACAAGTCAAGCGTTTACACTTTGAGAAAACATTGCAGGCAAAAGAGGTAAACATAATACGGTAATAGTTAAAACCCTCTTTCGTTTCTTTTTTTTTAACCTAAAGTCGGTTCGTACTAAAAAAAAAAAAATATATATATATATATATAATTATATAAAAGCACATGGTTTAACCCTTATTTTTAATTCTTGATTTGGACCAAAACAGTTGCGTACGCAAAATCTTATCAATAGTGAACCTTGGAGCTCTGGCCAAGCAACGAAACAAACTTCTTATCCAGTGTGTACTTTCAACTTTAGTGATTCCCAGATAGGATGAGTACGTCAGAGCTTATTCTGGATAACGCTGAGGGTGTTTAGCTTGAAAACGAGCAACAACAACAGCAGCAACAACAATAACAACAACAACAAACCAGGTGAGATGCAGACAGAGTGACCGACACACTGACAGACAGATATGCAGAACTAGAAAGACAGTTGAGCAGACAGGCAGACAGACAGACAGACTCAAAGAGGGAGAGTGAAGCAGAAGAGATACTGAGAAACAGGACAGTGCAGACACGAGGATACATTATATTTCCAATCCAGGCCAGAGACAAGCAGAGGTGAACATGCCAACAATGAGAACAAAAAACAGTGATTACACCTGGCACCAATGCGACAGAGAAACAAGATTGACCACAGTAGATAAACAAACAAGAAGCGAGGACTGACCACACTGTATCGGCCTTGCTCAAGGTGTCCAGGGACGGCCACGTACAGCGGACTCTGATGACCCAAAGTGCCAGACCAGGATCCCCACAGATCGTATGCCATAATCAACACATAGTCCACAGCCCTGAAACAGCAACACACCACATAGCACACAGCCCTGAAACAGCAACACACCACACAGCCCTGAAACAGCAACACACCACACAGCCCTGAAACAGCAACACACCACACAGCCCTGAAACAGCAACACACCACATAGTCCACAGCCCTGAAACAGCAACACACTACACAGCCCTGAAACAGCAACACACTACACAGCCCTGAAACAGCAACACACCACATAGCACACAGCCCTGAAACAGCAACACACCACATAGCACACAACCCTGAAACAGCAACACACCACACAGCCCTGAAACAGCAACACACCACACAGCCCTGAAACAGCAACACACCACACAGTCCTGAAACAGCAACACACCACACAGCCCTGAAACAGCAACACACCACATAGCACACAGCCATGAAACAGCAACACACCACACACCACACAGCCCTGAAACAGCAACACACCACAAAGCCCTGAAACAGCAACACACCACACAGCCCTGAAACAGCAACACACCGCATGGCACACAGCCCTGAAACAGCAACGCACCACATAGCACACAGCCCTGAAACAGCAACACACCACATAGCACACAGCCCTGAAACAGCAACACACCACATAGCACACAGCCCTGAAACAGCAACACACCACACGGCCCTGAAACAGCAACACAACACACAGCCCTGAAACAACAACACACCCCACAGCCCTGAAACAGCAACACACCGCATGGCACACAGCCCTGAAACAGCAACGCACCACATAGCACACAGCCCTGAAACAGCAACACACTACACAGCCCTGAAACAGCAACACACCACACAGCCCTGAAACAGCAAAACACCACACAGCCCTGAAACAGCAACACACCACACAGCCCTGAAACAGCAACACACCACATAGCACACAGCCCTGAAACAGCAACACACCACATAGCACACAGCCCTGAAACAGCAACACACCACACAGCCCTGAAACAGCAACACACCACAAAGCCCTGAAACAGTAACACACTACATAGCACACAGCCCTGAAACAGTAACACACCACATAGCACACAGCCCTGAAACAGCAACACACCACATAGCACACAGCCCTGAAAAAGGAACACACCACACAGCCCTGAAACAGCAACACACCACACAGCCCTCAAACAACAACACACCCCACAGCCCTGAAACAGCAACACACCGCATGGCACACAGCCCTGAAACAGCAACGCACCACATAGCACACAGCCCTGAAACAGCAACACACCATACAGCCCTGAAACAGCAACACACTACACAACACATAGCCCTGAAACAGCAACACACTACACAGCCCGGAAAGAGCAACACACCACACAGCCCTGAAACAGCAACACACCACATAGCACATAGCCCTGAAACAGCAACACACCACATAGCACACAGCCCTGAAACAGCAACACTCCACAAAGCCCTGAAACAGCAACACACCACACAGCCCTGAAACAGCAACACACCACACAGCCCTGAAACAGCAACACACCACACAGCCTTGAAACAGCAGCACACCACATAGCACACAGCCCTGAAACAGCAACACACCACACAGCCCTGAAACAGCAACACACCCCACAGCCCTGAAACAGCAACACACCACATAACACACAGCCCTGAAACAGCAACACACTACACAGCCCTGAAACAGCAACACACTACACAGCCCTGAAACAGCAACACACCACATAGCACATAGCCCTGAAACAGCAACACACTACACAGCCCTGAAACAGCAACACACTACACAGCCTTGAAACAGCAACACACCACACAGCCCTGAAACAGCAACACAGCACACAGCCCTGAAACAGCAACACACTACACAGCCTTGAAACAGCAACACACCACACAGCCCTGAAACAGCAACACACCACATAGCACACAGCCCTGAAACAGCAGCACACCACATAGCACACAGCCCTGAAACAGCAACACACTACACAGCCCTGAAACAGCAACACACCACACAGCCCTGAAACAGCAACACACCACACAGCCCTGAAACAGCAACACACTACACAACACATAGCCCTGAAACAGCAACACACTACACATCCCGGAAAGAGCAACACACCACACAGCCCTGAAACAGCAACACACCACATAGCACATAGCCCTGAAACAGCAACACACCACATAGCACACAGCCCTGAAACAGCAACACACCACAAAGCCCTGAAACAGCAACACACCACACAGCCCTGAAACAGCAACACACCACACAGCCCTGAAACAGCAACACACCACACAGCCTTGAAACAGCAGCACACCACATAGCACACAGCCCTGAAACAGCAACACACCACACAGCCCTGAAACAGCAACACACCCCACAGCCCTGAAACAGCAACACACCACATAACACACAGCCCTGAAACAGCAACACACTACACAGCCCTGAAACAGCAACACACTACACAGCCCTGAAACAGCAACACACCACATAGCACATAGCCCTGAAACAGCAACACACTACACAGCCCTGAAACAGCAACACACTACACAGCCTTGAAACAGCAACACACCACACAGCCCTGAAACAGCAACACACCACACAGCCCTGAAACAGCAACACACTACACAGCCCTGAAACAGCAACACACCACACAGCCCTGAAACAGCAACACACCACATAGCACACAGCCCTGAAACAGCAGCACACCACATAGCACACAGCCCTGAAACAGCAACACACTACACAGCCCTGAAACAGCAACACACCACACAGCCCTGAAACAGCAACACACCACACAGCCCTGAAACAGCAACACACTACACAGCCCTGAAACAGCAACACACCACACAGCCTTGAAACAGCAGCACACCACATAGCACACAGCCCTGAAACAGCAACACACCACACAGCCCTGAAACAGCAACACACTACACAGCCCTGAAAACAGCAACACAACCACATAACACACAGCCCTGAAACAGCAACACACTACACAGCCCTGAAACAGCAACACACTACACAGCCCTGAAACAGCAACACACACCACATAGCACACAGCCCTGAAACAGCAACACACTACACAGCCCTGAAACAGCAACACACTACACAGCCCTGAAACAGCAACACACCACACAGCCCTGAAACAGCAACACACCACACAGCCCTGAAACAGCAACACACTACAGCAGCCTTGAAACAGCAACACACCACACAGCCCTGAAACAGCAACACACCACACAGCCCTGAAACAGCAACACACTACACAGCCCTGAAACAGCAACACACCACACAGCCCTGAAACAGCAGCACACCACATAGCACACAGCCCTGAAACAGCAACACACCACATAGCACACAGCCCTGAAACAGCAACACACCACACAGCCCTGAAACAGCAACACACCACACAGCCCTGAAACTGCAACACATCACACAGCCCTGAAACAGCAACACACTACACAGCCCTGAAACAGCAACACACCACACAGCCCTGAAACAGCAACACACCACATAGCACACAGCCCTGAAACAGCAACACACCACACAGCCCTGAAACAGCAACACACTACACAGCCCTGAAACAGCAACACACCACACAGCCCTGAAAAAGCAACACACCACATAACACACAGCCCTGAAACAGCAACACACCACATAGCACACAGCCCTGAAACAGCAACACGGTACACAGCCCTGAAACAGCAACACAGCACACAGCCCTGAAACAGCAACACACCACACAGCCCTGAAACAGCAACACACTACACACCACACAGCCCTGAAACAGCAGCACACTACACAGCCCTGAAACAGCAACACACACCACACAGCCCTGAAACAGCAGCACACCACATAGCACATAGCCCTGAAACAGCAACACACCACATAGCACACAGCCCTGAAACAGCAACACACCACACAGCCCTGAAACAGCAACACACCACACAGCCCTGAAACAGCAACACATCACACAGCCCTGAAACAGCAACACACTACACAGCCCTGAAACAGCAACACACCACACAGCCCTGAAACAGCAACACACCACATAGCACACAGCCCTGAAACAGCAACACACCACACAGCCCTGAAACAGCAACACACTACACAGCCCTGAAACAGCAACACACCACACAGCCCTGAAACAGCAACACACCACATAACACACAGCCCTGAAACAGCAACACACCACATAGCACACAGCCCTGAAACAGCAACACGGTACACAGCCCTGAAACAGCAACACAGCACACAGCCCTGAAACAGCAACACACCACACAGCCCTGAAACAGCAACACACTACACACCACACAGCCCTGAAACAGCAACACACTACACAGCCCTGAAACAGCAACACACTACACAGCCCTGAAACAGCAACACACACTCTTGGTAAGCTGGCTGCATTGTGCCCGTCTACAAAAGATGAAGACGCCAGACAGACATCCATCCGAACTACACCTCTCCTCAGGAACACAGCCATCAGTGATGCTCCTGCTACTCGTTTTCGGACGAGACAGTGCCCCAGGTCAGGTGTGCACCACATACTTAGCACTGGCAGAAGACGAGCATTGTCCCTGGCAGAAGTCTGCAGCATGGAAGCGCTTTCACAGGCGAAATAATTATATGCATACACACTTTTATCAACATTAAAATTCAAAAGTAAATGAATAAATAAACAAATCAGGGGTACTGCACGCACCTGGGAGACTGCAACTACACATACTCTGGACGAGGAGTTTGCCTGTGTGGCTGTCTTGAGTTACCTCCTCATACAGGTAGCTGCAGCCCGACTTCAGAGGAGTCTTTTCTCCTCTAATGGGGAGCAGGGGTTGTTAACTGACTGGAAGCTGGTCAGGGATGAGGCCGACTTCAATCTACCAGTGGACACCACAACAGTGTACTGCAGGCCTGGGCTCTGGCTGACAGCAATGGCTGACGTGTTTTTAGCCTGCTGCAGGAAGACAGGCTTGATACCACCCCCCTGCCTCCCTCTCTTGTGCCCCCCCCCCCCTACCCTAGTGTCTTGGACAAACCGTTCCCGCTACGATGACTAAAACTGGACTTATTGTATGCTGTTCCCCTCATAGAAGACTTTTTGTGTTGAATTCAGATTGTGTGGCCGCAAAAGTGCACTGTACGTAACACATACACGCACAGACGAGAAGAGAGAGAGAGAGAGAGAGAGAGAGAGAGAGAGAGAGAGAGAGAGAGAGAGAGAGAGAGAGAGAGAGAGAGAGAGAGAGAGAGGAGAGAGAGAGAGAGAGAGAGAGAGAGAGAGAGGAGAGAGAGAGGAAGAGAGAGAGAGAGAGAGAGAGAAGAAGAGAAGAAGAAGAAGAAGAAATAAAAGAAGAACAAGAAGAAGAACAAGAACAAGACACAGCAGCAGCAACAACAACAACAACAGTAAC
>CM060318.1:13429695-13454695 GCA_030674155.1 Stramonita haemastoma
TAATACTCATAAACGGTTAGGATTGAATTATATAGAAAAAAACTTCTAAGACAGGCATCTTTGTAAAATAGGAGAGTGTTAGGGTGTGCTATGTTTGAGCATATGACTGTGTGTTTGCATATGCGTGCGTCCATCTATCTGCCTGTTCAATTCAATAACATTATAAATCCGACACCCACTCATTGGCGCGGCTTATGAAATCCACTGTCTGCCGACGACAAAAGCCAAATAGGCTGCCACCTCCGTCACTTCCCAATAAAGCAGGAACAATGAATTCAGCTTCAACCTCAGCACACACCAATGCCTTCAAACATCCAAACCTGCAAGCCAGAATAAAACACCGATACTTGAGGGCAGAGAACTGCAGCCACTACATCACAGTGTGGAGCTGTCTTTTGGCTCCAGTGGTGTTCTTTTGAAAGGTGCTGTGTTTATCATCGTCAGAAAAAACTGTCACGTCATGTTCTGATTTATATATATATATATATATATATATATATATATATATATATATATATATATATATATATATATATATATATATATATAGAAAGAGAGAGAGAGGGACGGACAGACAGACAGACAGACAGATAGATAGATAGATAGATAGATAGATAGATAGATAGATAGATAGATAGATAGATAGATAGATAGATAGATAGGTAGATAGATAGATAGATAGATAGATAGATAGATAGATAGATAGATAGATAGATAGATAGATAGATAGATAGATAGGCAGGCAGGCAGGCAGGTAGGTAGGTAGGTAGGTAGATAGATAGATAGGTAAGAAAGTAGGTAGGCAGATGTGCTGAACATAGCTCAAGGCTGCTTTAGAAGAAATCAGTGGAAGAATAGCTTCCACAGAACGCGCAAGAGTAGAAACGTGTGGTGTGTTTGGAAAAACTTTCTCTGCTATCAAATGCCTAGTTATCGTCCTTGGCTGCCGTAGAGGAGCGGTGTGCTCTAAGTAACAGTCAGGACACTGAACAGGGAAGTCGAAAAATGAGAGAGAGAGAGAGAGAGAGAGAGAGAGAGAGAGAGAGAGAGAGAGAGAGAGAGAGAAGGAGAGAGGAGAGAGAGAGAGAGAGAGAGAGAGAGAGAGAGAGAGAACCACAATGATAATGACAATGACAACTGACTTTTAATGAGTAAGTTTAGCAGCCCATTCACATAGGGAAGAAAATCAAATAAAGGAATCAATATTGAACCATAACAATTCACATCAAGTCATCAGGATTGGAAACGATATTTCAGAGATGTTTAATAGTTGAATCATTACCACAGCCACAAGGAAACAGTACAGAACACACCGTCATTGTGGTCACTCCTGATCTGTTAGATCTATCATCTGTGTGGCTAGGATTTGTCAAAATCATTTTCGTTCTCAACGGTTTTGCCAAAATGTCTGTCTTTCTTCTGTGCTTTGAAACTGTCACTGGACTTCCCCATTTTACGATCTAAATGTTCCATACGTTTTCTGATTTTCCAGCAACATTCATCTTACAAAGGAGCGGCTTGGGATAGTTCAGTAGAAGTTACACCGTCTTCTTTTTCAGTCCTGACTTTCGCCAGTATCACACACGATGTGGCAGGTTTGTCATCGCATTCCTCAGAACCACTGTTGTCCCTTTCACCACCATGATGTGTTCGTAACACTCCGCAATCTGTCCATCCAGCGTCAGTTCACTGTAGGGCACTGTCACAGACTGGGGGTTGACGTCAGCCAGTGTTGTCAGAAATGGGTGGGCAGAACGAACTGCACATGCAGTCTGGCCTTCACAACAAGGACTGTCAACAGGCTTGGCCAGCATGTGTGGGCTAGTGGCAGTTTCTTGTTTATAAATGATACTGGGAGGCGTAGTGAAAAACAGGCCAGATGGAGAAGAAACATGTACCTGTTGTCTTTGCACATGAGAGGCATTATAAGTCTCTGTTCTTCTTTTGTTTCTGGCCACTTGTGCTGTGCTTTTCTTCCTGTACAGGGCACTGTTGTTTTGAACAGGCTGACAGTGTGTTACTGGGGGCAGACAGGTTGTGGACAGGCGCAGAACTGCCACCCTCGTCTCTCCCTACTGCCAATTTTAAACAAGGACAAACAAACACATACCTTGCAGAAAAGCATTCAGAATATGCTCCAGACAAGAAGGCAAACCTACTACTGGCATACTGTCCACTGTTTTTTTAAAAAAACTCGCAAATTCAGCAACTCAGTGTTGAAATTCCGTCCTGCTGGTAGCCAAGCACGGGGAGCCACTCAGAGAGAGAGAGAGGGGGGGGGGCAGACAGACAGACAGACAGAGAGAAACAATCAGAACAGAGAAATTTGGGGCAGCTGATATCCAGAGGGCAGGGAGGCCAAGTACACTACAAGACTCCCTGCCACCCCCACAGGGAGGAAACATACTGCACTCTCTTAAAAAAAAATGACGCGTGCATAGAAGTCAGGTGTATGCTGGGTAACTTCGTGTTTCTCTGGGCCCCAGCAGCTGACTGTCAGGACGTCTTGTCTCTTGAGCTGCTGTGCTTGACTTTGGCATCACTAGGTCTCCAGATGTGTCAGTGACAGAAGTGTCAGACTACAGATGTATCAGTCTCCGATGTGTCAGTCTCCGATGTGTCAGTCTCCAGATGTGTCAGTCTCCAGATGTGTCAGTTAAAGATATGTCAATTAAAATGTGTCAGTTAAAGATGTGTCAATCTCAAAGATGAGTCAGTTAAAGATATGTCAGTCTCCAATGTATCAATCTAAAGATGTATCAGTTAAAGATGTGTCAGTCTCAGATGTGTCAGTTTCCAGATGTGTCAATCTAAAGATGTATCAGTTAAAGTTGTGTCAGTCTCCAGATGTGTCAGTCTTCAGATGTGCCAATCTAAAGATGTATCAGTTAAAGATGTGTCAGTCTACAGATGTGTCAGTCTTCAGATGTGCCAATCTAAAGATGTATCAGTTAAAGATGTGTCAGTCTACAGATGTGTCAGTCTTCAGATGTGCCAATCTAAAGATGTATCAGTTAAAGATGTGTCAGTCTACAGATGTGTCAGTCTTCAGATGTGCCAATCTAAAGATGCATCAGTTAAAGATGTGTCAGTCTACAGATATGCCAGGCAAGCAGTGGACGTGACAATCAACATTCGTCATAATATCACCATTATCATGAAAAAACAACCCAACATAATAGTCCAGCCTTCAGCAATGAGAGAGATCATTGTCTGTTGACTACAGTGAACAGAAAGAATAAACTAACCTGGCAGAGAATAGACAGATCCGCCTTTTATGACAGTCAGTTACAGCAGAATGCAGCTTACCTACGGTGGCAGAAAACCCTGTCTGTTGAAGCAAGAGGGCTCTTTCAGCAAATCCTTCAGGAAACTGCGCAGAGGCTTGTGTGCAGTGCAGTGCAGTGTGGGAGGAGTCTGCCAAATGACAGCAGCTTGCTCCTGCTTATATTCTCTTCCAAGACCTTGAACCTTGTTTTTCTGATTGAAGACGAAACGTGGGACGATTGTGCGTGACTTAGCATAAATTTTAGAGACAATAGAAAAGGTAGGACAATGGGGAAAAAGTCAATCTAATGTGTGTGTTTCATGCCATGCTTTCGTAGGTCTTTTTTGTTTGTTCTTGCTTGTGTGCCTTTTTTCAGGGGGGGGGGGGGGGGAGGGGGTAAGCTGTCAACTGTAACACACTTTTACATTGTCAACAGCAAAACCATCTTTCAAAAAAAAGGGAGGGGAGGGGTGGAAAGGCTGTCATCCATTGGCCCACCTGAAGTGAAGAGGATTCCCTGACCTACATGATACGTAGTGAAGATTTAGACAGGGCTATCAGTTCCAACATACGTGTCTACATCAAACAAAAAAACAAAAAAAGCTGTTTCCTTCTCCACCACCAAACCCGCCCCCCCTCCCTCCCTTCCAGCAACTAAAGACGTAGGAAAAGTACCAACATTGCAGGCGCATGCATAGTGCATGTCTTCAGATGTGACAGAAAGCCCCCAGCTCTGTAACATCTGCCTCCTCATTCCCTCTGGTCCCGAAGAAAAGCTGGGCTGAATCAATACACTGACAACCTTGTTTCTGTCCACTGGCCTGGGGCATGGGGCTGCTGGTCTGTTTGCTTTGGGCATATGGTGCCATGTGATGTGATGCGATGTGATGTGATGTAATGTGATATGATGTGATATGTGTGTATAGTATGTGTAAGTGTGTGTGTGTGTGTGTGTGTGTGTGGTGTGTGTGTGGTGTGTGTGTGTGTGTGTGTGTGTGTGTGTGTGTGTGTGTGGTGAGAGAGAGAGAGAGTGTGTGTGTGTGTGTGTGTGTGTGTGTGTGTGTGTGTGTGTGTGGGGTGTGTGTGTGTGTGTGTGTGTGTGTGTGTGTGTGTGTGTGTGTGTGTGTGTGTGTGTGTGTGTGTGATCTATTTATTCATTTTATTCTTTAATTTCGAGGATAATGGAATAACCACGCATGTACTTTTTACATTTTATCATTATAAGTTACTGTGTACCACTTTATGTCACAGCAAATTTGTCTGCGTGAAATTCGGGCTGCTCTCCCCCGTGGAGAGTGCGTCACCACAAATGCAGCTCCACCCATTTTTTTCCTTCTTCTTCTCATTGGTTTAATGTCCGTTCACTACAAGGTGATTTAGACAATGGTACATTCACGTTAGCCTAAGGATGCACTGAAAAGGGGATGTGGGGAAAAGGTGAAAGGATAAAGAATGTAATGAAAGATGATAAGTTTATACAATTTCATTTATAGTAACTGATCTACTGGTGACTGGCAAATACTCTCTGCAACTGATACTAGGACATGCGACTCGGAATCGTAAAGGACACTTTGGATATTTCCATATTTTTTTCTTAAATCTATCCCTTTGCTTTTATACGAGGCAATGAGTACAGGGCAATCAAACAATATATGATGGACTGATATAATAGCAGAACAAGTGCAGAAAACATTTTTTGAATATTTAATTTTCCAAGTATTTAGACGTAATTTATGAATTATAATTTCTATATTTCGTGGGCAACATAAACGATTTAAGTGAAATCTAAAAAAAACTTTGAATAAATAGAGTTTGCAAGAATTGAAATAATCTCAAATGAAGATAAACGTAGACCTATACTATTAATCATTATGTCACTTGTACATTCTGAAGCACCGCGTTTTGCCAGAGAATCTGCCAATTCGTTCCAGTAAAGACCGCAATGTGATGGTACCCAGCAAAATTTTATCCCAATACCTTTAGAAACAAGAGAATGCACAAGGAACTTGATTTCAAAGATAACATCATTTCTCAGTTTACAGTCCCAATGTTTTAAAGCCAGTAAAACTGATTTTGAATCAACAGAAAAAACGACATTGTAAATCGCAAGAGAAATATTTGAAAGATGATTTAGCGCCATAAAAATTGCGAACAATTCAGAGGTGAATATTGTAAAACCTTTTCCAATACAAAAAGATCTTTTTACTTTTAAGTCGGGTATAACGATTGCAGCCCCGCACATGCCCGATTCTAATACAGATCCGTCCGTGTATACTTTCAAGTGGTTTAAATACTGACAATTTATATGATTTTGAACCTCAATTTTGAGTAGGTTTTGATTAGTATACTTTTTTGTTTCTGTGTAGTCAATATCAAAATTTGCATATTTATGTTCCCATGGTGGAATCTGGGAAACTACTGGTAAAACTGGTACGTTTGATATATCGATATTATTTTCCTTCATAAGGTCTTCAGTATAATTTCTTATAGGCTGCAAAAGAGATGTTCCTAGCTCTTTTTGGATGATCCTTTTGATTAATAAATATTTCATCGTGAACAGAATTTGAAATAGCAAGACTTCGAATGACATATTTAGAGACAGATAACATTCTTTGCTCAGAAAGTGGAAGTAAATGAGCTTCTGTATAAATTTTTAGTGTACTGGCATGAATCGGCACTCCTAGCGCTATTTTAATTGCTTTGCTATCCACACTTTGCAGCTTTTTTAATAGATAATTTGGAGCAGAAAAATACACTTCTTGACCAGAAATGAGTTTAGACCGAATTAAAGAAACAGCAAGGTGCATGAGTGTTTTAGTATTCTGACTCCACGGCTGAGCACTCACAATCTTTAAGAAGTTTAATCGTTTCCTGGCTTTCAAAATCAAGTTTTCAATATGCATTTTCCAGTTTAACTTGCTAGTTAAATGGACTCCCAAGAATTTGGCGTCTTGTTTGTATTGAAGTGTGGCCCCATCAAGTGTTAATGACGGTAGTGTTTGGGGTTTTTCCCATTGTTAAAAAGAACTAGACAAGTTTTTTCTCCAGATAACTCCAATCCATTCTCTGTCATGTAATTACTAAGATTATTCAGTTCAACCTGGTAAATCTTTTGAACACATTTTATCACTCTACTTTTCGTATTCTTTTTAAGAGAAGTGTTAATCCACATGGCAATGTCATCTGCATATTGAACAATAGTTGTATTTTTTTGACAACGCCTGTGGAAGATCATGAATTAAAATAGAGAATAATATTGGAGCCAGAATTGTCTATGCCCTGTTGTGTATCCCCATATCAACAGATTTAAAATCTGAATATACACCATTCACTTTGGTACAGATCAGACAGAAATCCTTTAGGTATTGAAACATCATGCCACTAACGCCGATACTTTTCAATTTGTATAATAACCTCGTATGCCAAACCCTGTCATATGCTTTCCTTACATCAAAAAAAGTAGCTAGTGTACTCTTTCGTTTGGAAAACTGCTTTTTAATATCATGGGTTAACTTTACTAGGTGATCAGTTGTACATCTCCCTTTTCGAAAACCAGCCTGGTTTATAGGAATTATATTGTTTTTTTCACAATAATGCCATAGACGTTTTTGAACTATTTTTTCAAGTACTTTTCCAACATGAGAAGTGAGGGCAATTGGTCTGTAGCTGCTTAATGCTGATTGAGATTTGCCGCTTTTAAGAACTGGGACTACAATCGACTGCTTCTAGACATTAGGAAGAGTGCCATTTATCCAACATTTTTGGAGAAATGAAAATAGTACTTTTTTCCAACTCTCGGGCAAATTAATTAACATTTGATAAGACAAGCAATCAATACCAACTGCCGACCTGTTGTTTCTAAAGGATTCAAGGACTTCAACAAATTCATTGTATTGAATTTCAGAATTCAGATAATGCAGATTATCTACTGGAGGTTCTGCCATGTCCAATAGTTCAGCTTCTTCTTGTCTTTTAGTCTAATATCAGGAGACAGTTCTGAAGTTAAATCTACTTTCAGAAAACATTGTATTAAAGGCTTCTGCTTTTTCTGCTGTGCTTGGGAAACTTTTTTTTCTAACTTTATTGGATAAGCTGGTAAGTGAAATCCATTTTTCATTTTATTGATCTTCTTCCAAACCCTTTGCATATCTTTTGATTCTGATACTTCCTTTAGGCAAAATTCTGTCCAATATGTCTTTTTTGCTTTTGCAATTGTTTTCTTGCATAGCTGCTTAGCTCTTTTACTATTGATAAGATTTTCTTCAGTTCTGTCTTTAAACCATATTTTGTATTTCTCTTTTTTTATAATGGACTACCTCTTCACATTCTTTTGTCCACCATATATTGCCTTTATGCTTCCCACTGCATTGACTTTTATACGCTTTGGAATAGATAACTCAGCAGCTGACGTAACAGCTTTCGTAAAAAGGATGTAGAAAATATTACGTCATCATTTTCCACACTTGATAAATCATAAAGGTCAAGGTGTATTCGGGAATGACTCCCAGTTTGCCAATTTAAACAAATACTTTGGAATTTTGTCTTCAAATTTCGGTAAATCTAGGATACTTTTTTTCCTGTCTGCAACTATATTTGTTTCCCTATCAGAAAGGCTTTTTTCTACAGAATTTTGCCAGGACAAGCCTCTTGTTGTCGTGGGTTCTTTATGTGCGCTAAATAATGATGTGTAACACACAGGACCTCACTTTATCGTCACATCCGAAAGACTAGCACCCAGACCACCACTATGGTCTAATGGATGGGGGAAAAGTTTTGGGCCCAAACGGGATTCGAACCACCGTACACTCCGACCCGGACTTTTCTCTTTCTATACAGGCGCGTTACCTCTAGACCACCAATCCATATCCAGTCCCCGTGTATATGCAGTTTTGTAAATTTTGTCATCCGTTCCCACCAGCACACAATGGCCTACTTTTTCGAAAAGCGGAACAGGTTTTAACGTGTGCACAAGATGTTCTGCGTGCATTCGCACAAGGGACTTCAGTTTATAGTCTCATCCGAAGGTTTTAGCGTGTGCACGCGTAAGTGCACACATTCACTGAGTTAAACTTCTAATTGTACACTTCTTATACAGAAGACCGCTTGCTTGCTTGCCTGCTTGTTTACCTGCTTGCTTGCTTGCCTGCTTGTTTACCTGCTTGTTTACCTGCTTGTTTACCTGCTTGCTTGCCTGCTTGTTTACCTGCTTGCTTGCCTGCTTGTTTACCTGCTTGCTTGCCTGCTTGTTTACCTGCTTGCCTGCTTGTTTACCTGCTTGTTCACCTGCTTGTTTACCTGCTTGTTTACCTGCTTGCTTGCCTGTTTGTTTGCTTGCTTGCCTGCTTGCCTGCGTGCCTGTTTGTTTACCTGCTTGCCTGCTTGTTTACCTGCTTGCTTGCTTGTTTACCTGCTTGCTTGCTTGCCTGCTTGTTTACCTGCTTGCTTGCCTGCTTGTTTACCTGCTTGCTTGCCTGCTTGTTTACCTGTTTGCCTGCTTGTTTACCTGCTTGCCTGCTTGTTTACCTGTTTGCCTGCTTGTTTACCTGTTTGCCTGCTTGTTTACCCGTTTCCCAGCTTGTTTACCTGTTTGCCTGCTTATTTACCTGCTTGCCTGCTTGCCTACTTGCTTGCTTGCTTGCCTGCTTATTTACCTGTTTGCCTGCTTGCTTACCTGCTTGCTTGCCAGCTTGCTTGGCTGGCTGGTTGGCCACTCTGGAAAATGTACAATGGACATTGTCTTCTCATAGAAAGATTTTTTCAGTTCCACTGCAAGATTTCTATACACCTGTGCCACGCGCGATGATCGACTGCATTAAAAGCACAGCCCCCACACCACCGCTCAGGGTTTGGTACAGGAGTTTCCAAAGTTATTCCACGCCTGGAATGAAACCTGCAAAGTAGGGGTAGAGTAGAGTAGAGTAGAGTAGAGTGCAGTGCAGTGTGCAGTGCACTGCAGTGCAGTGCACTGCAGTGCACTGCACTGCACTGCAGTACTTGCCTGCATGCTGTGTTGTAGATAGATAGATAGATAGATAGATAGATAGATAGATAGATAGATAGATAGATAGATAGATAGATAGATAGATACTAAGATAGATAGATAGATAGATAGGTAGGTAGGTAGGTAGGCAGGCAGGCAGGCAGGCAGGCAGGCAGGCAGACAGGCAGACAGGACAGGCAGACAGGCAGGACAGACAGACAGACAGACAGACAGATAGATAGATAGAATAGAATCAGACAAGTGGAAGAGATGGAGGCTAAATCAACTAATCAACAAACACATAACTGTCTCGGCATTCTTCCTGCCTCTTGGATGCTGCACTCTGCTGTCACCAGGTAAGACCAAAGCCTCCCTGAAAATCCTTTGTGAGGGAATGCAACGTGAGCATGTTTGAGGATTCTGAAGTCAAGGTTGTGATATCAATCTTGCCCAAGATAAGAGGAAAACAGGCAGTCAAGAGCAAAGTCCAGGAGGCAGTGACACAGCCAAACACTGCCTCACACTCCAAGAATCCACAGGACCCCCACAGTCAACAGGCAAAGACCCCGGTCAGAAAGAAATGAAAAAGCTATCAAAGGCGGAAGAAAAACACTAAAGAGACATGGTAGTATAGGAGATGAAGAAAACAAGATGCCGGAAGAGTGCAGACGACAGTTCTGCAAAACCAAGAAAGGCAATAGATGACATTGATGAGAAAGTGCACTTCAAAGAAGTCCCATCTACGACATAATTTTATCATTGTAATGTTTATGGCCCTCTCTGGGTCAGCTTCATAACCAGACCTGGGGAGCACCTCCCACCCTCCAGTGCAATCCTGGTGCCATGGGGAACGAGGCCAGCCTGCTGCCTCTCTCCCAGGACAACAGGCAGTGGCAGGTGTCCCCAGTACAGGCATCAGAAGTAGTATGCAGCTGAAGAAGGTACACATGCTACAGAATCCAGTGCTTCAAAGAGACCGCAGACACTGTCAGTACTACCCACTCCTGTCAAGGTCACAGAGTGCTGTGCAGGGCAGAAGGCATAAATCCACAACACCCTCAAACAGCCTGGTCATTTATTTCACAGACCTCAGATCTGCTGGGCAGAATAGATGACTGGGAATGCACAACAGACTTCTATGGAGTACAAGCCATCCAGGGATATTCGCAAGAATAGAATGAGATCAGATACAGTGCCCTGCTGGGCTCACTATGCTATCCATACGAGGAAATTCCACCTATGCAAGACTGAGAAGTATGTCAGTGTTGTCAGGAGTGTGGGGAAATCTAGTTTCCAATCCAGAGTTCTCGCATCAAGGTTGGTGCGAGAGAACCTAGAGGAACATCTGTCTGCCATCTCCTGAAGCAATCCTCCATTTTTCGGAGAAAGAGAACCCCATCTCTATGAAAATGGCTGAGGTAGGTTAATGAATGACTTTGACATCCGAATGACTTTGACAGTCTGTTCGATTTTTTCGTCAACCTGGGAAGAAAAGGCGAGGCTGGGTACGAACCCAGAACCTCATATTGGCAGGCGAACGTCTTAAACCATCCTGTCACCTTCCTTCCTGACTTGAAGGGTCAGCTTAAAGTTGTCCCTAAAGAAAGAGCGTGCATTCCTGACTTCAGCACAGGGATTTGGGGGATTTCGGAGTAGGGAAACTCACCGTGCATGATGAATTAAACACACTGCGTAAACCTGATATCACCAATACACTCCCCAAAAACTGGATCAAAATTGAACAAGGTGAGGAGGTCAAGGCTGTTGACCTGTATCTCCCACACCCTGCCCCTCCTTCCTCCTTATAGCACAACCGCCAAGAATTAAATTCTGACATGAAGAGTGACAGCAAATCGGTTTGCATACACATACTACTGTCATAGTGAACAATATTAGCGTGGGAAACAATGAATCTGTGCCCCATGTGAGACATGGTAAACACTGAAGTTTTGCAACATTTCTGGAACTGGGCAATTTGGACGCTTTGGGCTTATCGTAGATGTTCAGCACCTGTTGTGCTGCCCCCATCCACCCAGATTCACCCCCTCCTTCCTTCCTCTCCCCTACCCCTCCTTCTCTTTCATTCTGTGCTAGGAATTCCTCTTTTCTATCCCTCTCTTTGTTTCTGTCTTGTTCCTTTACTTCGAGTCACCTCCTTCTGGTCTATTCTCTGCCTCTTTGGGCCAGTCTTCCCCCACCCCTCCAGAAACTTAAAAGATAAGAAGCCCACACCAAAGTCTGATGCACTGGGCCTGACTCGTCAGGTGCTTAATGGCACCGCAACGCATTTTCGCTCATATGATAGACAATAGTTGCTGTCTGAGCGTTAGACAAAGAGGAAAATGCCTTCTCGGTCAGTGGGGCTATGCACCACATGAAATGAATCAAATGAGCGTGCCACACAAAGGCAGAGCAATAAGTGGGGGAGGGAAGTATGATGGGGTAGGATAGTGAAGGAGAAGGTTTGGGGCAGGAGTATGATGGGGTTGTTTGGGGGAGCAGTATGGTGAGGGTAGTATGATTGGGGTAGGTGTAGGAGGGAGGAGTATGATGGGGTAGGTGTAGAGAAGGAGGAGTATGGATGGGGGAGTAGTATGACGTGGGTAGGTGTACAGAAAGAGGAGGTTTAGGGGTGAGGATAGATGGGGGTAGGTGTAGGGAGGGAGGACGTTTAGGAGGGTATGATGGGGTAGGTGCAGGGAGGAAGGAGGTTTATGGGGGATATGCTAGGGATAGGAGTAAGGAGGGAGGGAAGAGGTTTAGGGGGAAGTGTATGATGGGGGCAGGTACTTGGGGGGTAGTATGATGGGAGTAAGTCTGAGGAGGGAGGAGGTTTAGGTGGAAGGGTGTGATGGGGGGGTAGGTGTAGGAAAGGGAGGATGTTTAGGGGGGATATGATGGGGCTAGGTGCAGGGAAGGAGGAGGAGGTTTAGGGGTGAGGGATAATGGAGATAGGTGTAGGGGAGGAGGAGGTTCAGGGATGATGGGGATGATGGGGATGGGTTCAGGGGGAAGAGTGTGATGGGGGTAGGTGGAGGGAGGGGAGGAGTAGGGTGGAGGCAGGTGGGGGCAGGTGGAGGGAGGGGAAGGAGATTTAGGGTGATGGTAGGTATATAAGAAGGGATAAGGGGAAAATATGACGGGGGTAAGTGTAGGGGAGGATGTTTATTGGGAGAAGTGTGATGGGGGTAGGTCTGGGGAGGGAGGAGGTTTAGGGGGAAGGGTATGATGGGGGTAGGTGTAGGGAAGGAGGAGGTTTTGGGGGAGGTGTATGATAGGGGTAGGTGTAGGGAGGGAGGTTTAGGAGGGGGAGGAGTATGATGGGAGGTTTAGGAGGGGGGAGAATGATGGGGGTAGGTGTAGGGAAGGAGCAGTTTAGGGGGGAGGATGTGATGGGGGTAGGTGTAGAGAAGGGGAAGGAGGTCTAGGGTGGGGGTAAGGAGGGAGGGGGGAGAAGGGATAAGGGGAAGTGGGTGAAGGGTGGAGGTAGGGAGGGGGAGATGGGATAAGGGAAAATATGGTGGGGGTAAG
Organism: Stramonita haemastoma; assembly: GCA_030674155.1. Classification (NCBI taxonomy): domain Eukaryota; kingdom Metazoa; phylum Mollusca; class Gastropoda; order Neogastropoda; family Muricidae; genus Stramonita; species Stramonita haemastoma. Next base: position 13,442,475 of record CM060318.1, read on the forward strand.
TGTAGAGAAGGGGTTTATGGGGGAGGATATGATGGGGGTAGGTCTTGGGAGGGAGGAAGTTTAGGGGAAGGGGTATGATGGGGGTATGATGGGGGTATGTGTAAGGAAGGAGGAGGCTTAGGGGGGTGTGATGGGGATAGGGTAGGTAGGTAGGGCGGGAGGCAGGGAAGAGAAGGGATAAGGGAATATATGGTGGGGGTAAGTGTAGGGAAGAAGGTTTAGGGGGATGATATGATGGGGGTAGGTGTAGGCAACGAGGTTTAGGGGGGCGGGAGTATGATGGGGATAGGTCCAGGGGGAGGAGTGTGATGGGGGTCGGTGAAGGGAGGGAGGTGGAGAGAGGGGAGGAGTGTGGGTAGGTATAGGGAAGAGGAAAGAGGTGTAGGGTGAGGGTAGGCAGGTAGGAAGGAGAAGGGATAAGGTTTTGGGGGGGGATATGGTCGAGGTATGTGTAAGGAGGTTTATGATAGGGGTAGGTGTAGGGAGACGAGGAGTATGATAGGGGTAGGTGGGAAAGAGGAGGTTTAGGGGAGGAGTGTGTTTACGAAAGGGGAACGAGTTTATAGTGTAGGTAGGAGTATGGTAGGGGGAGGGAGAGGAGTATGATAGGGGAGGAGTATGAAGGGGGTAGGTGTAGGGAAAGGAGGTTCAGGAGGGGAGTATGAGGGAAGGAGGAGGTTTAGGATGGGGAGTATGATAGGGTAGTAGGGAGGAGGTTAAAGGGGAGGAGTGTGATGGGGGTAGGTGTAGTCAGGGGGAAGTATGATCGGTGTAGTTGTAGGTGCGAGGTTCAGGGGGAGGAATATGATAGGTGTAGGGAAAGAGTATGATGGGGGTAGGTGTAGGGAAAGGGGAGTTTTAGGGGGGGAGTATAACGGGGGGAAATAATGGTGGGGATGTGTAGGGAAGTAGGTTTATGGGAGGAGTATGGTAGGGGAGGTGTACGGAAAGGGGGGAGGTTTAGGTGCAGGGAGAGAGAAGAAGGAGAAGGGGAAATATGGTGGGGGTAAGGGTAGGGAAGGAGAAGGTTTAGGGGGAGCAGTATGGTGGGGGTAGGTGTAGGGAGGATGAGGTTTAGGGGGAGGAGTATGATGGGCGTACATGTAAGGGGGGTATGTGTGAGAAGGAGGTTATGATAGGGGGAGTGTAGGGAGGATGAGGAGTATGATAGGGTAGGTGGGAAGAGGAAGTTTAGGGTGTACGGAAGGGGTGGAAGCGGTTATAGTATAGGTAGGAATATGCTTGGGGTAGGTGTAGGGAGGGAAGAGGTTCAGGGGGAGGAGTATGATGGGGGTAGGTGTAGGGAGGGAGGAGGGTTGATGTAGGGAAGGTGGAGGTTTGGGGGGGAATATGATGGGGAGAGGGTAGTAGGGAGGAGGTTTAGGGGGAGGAGTGTGATGGGTGTAGGGAAGGTGGAGGAGGTTTAAGGGAAAGAGGATGATGGGGGGAGGGAGGGAGGAGGTTTTGGGGAGTATGATGAGGGTTGATGTAGGGGGATATGATGGAGAGAGGGTAGTAGGGAGGAGGTTAAGGGAGAGGAGTGTGATGGGGGTAGGTATTGGGAAGGAGGAGGAGGCTTAGGGGGGAGTATGGATGGGGTAGTTGGAGGGAGAGAGGAGGAGGGAGGGATGAGTATGGTGGGGGTAGGCGTAGGGAAGGGGAAGAGGCTTAGGGTGGGGGTAGGGAGGGAGAAGAAGGGAGAAGGGAAAAATATGGTGGTGGTAAGGGTAGGGGGTTGTATGATTGGGGTAGGTGTAGGGAGGGTGGAGGTTTAGGTGGAGGAGTATGATGGGGATTAAGTGTAAGGGGGGAAGAAGTTTAGGGGGTACGTGGGTAAGGAGGGAATGATTGGGGTAGGTGTAGGGAGGACGAGGAGTATGATAGGGTAGGTGGGAAAGAGGAGGTTAAGGGTTTATGAAGGGGGGAAGAGGTTATAGTACAGTGAGGAGTATGGGGGTAGGTGTAGGGGAGGGGAGGTTTAGGGGAGCAGTACAGTGGGGGTAGGTGTAGGGAAGGAGGAGGTTTAGGGGAGCAGTACGGTGGGGTAGGTGTAGGGAAGGAGGAGGTTTAGGAAGAGTATGACGGGGGTAGGGGGAGGAGTATGATAGGGGTAGGTGTAGGGGGAGGAGTATGATAGGGGTAGGTGTAGTGAAGGAGGTGGAGGTGCATGGAAGGGGTAGGAGGTTTAGGGGAAGGAGATTGATGGGAGTAGGTCTGGGATGAGAGGTTTGTCTTAAGCTGGGGGGGGGGGGGGGTAGCGTGAAAACTGACAAGCAGATCGACAACTGTTAGGGTTAGGGGGTGGTTACGTTCGTCAATGTCTGTAACAAGTGGGTCATATATCTTTAAAGCATCAACTGGAATAGGAAACAGACGGCCAATGCGCTGTTTCCCATGCCAGGATTGCAGAGGATGGTCCAAAACATGTGTATGCCAAAAAACATGCTGTCACCCCCTATTTGCAGGTTTAGCCCAATATCCTTGCATTAACCGCTAGACTATTACTGCATTTCCCTTTGCTGTTGTGTGCGGAAAGTGGACAGGAGGGTGGTGGCGTAGAAAGGAAATGCAGGACATAAAGGGGGCATGGTACAGCAATAAGCACATCTGCTCTTGGTCTCTCTGTTTATCCATCTGATTTTTTCGTGCAAAAAGCAGTGTGAGGTATCGACTTCTCTCGTTCCTCTGTGTGTGTGTGTGTGTGTGTGTGTGTGTGTGTGTGTGTGTGTGTGTGTGTGTGTGTGGTGGTGTGTCTGTGTGTGTGTTGTGTGTGTGTTGTGTGTGTGTGTGTGTGTGTGTGTGTGTGTGCGCGCTTGCGTGCGTGCGTGCGTGTGTGTGTCTGTATGTCTGTGTGTCTGTGTGGTGTGGTGTGGTGTGGTGTGGTATTCTATGCGTGTGTGCGTGAGTGCGTGCGAGTGTGTGCGTGCGTGCGTGCGTGTGCGTGCGTGCATGCGTGCGTGGTGTGTGTGTGTGTGTGTGTCCTCCATTTGCCTCGCCCTGCCCTCATTCCTGAGAGAAACTGTGCTTGATGCACATCCTCCTCTTTGCTTACTCAGCCTCTGCCTGTTTGCTTCACCTCTCGTATTTCCTGTCACCTCTTTTTGGGGTAGGGTATGGAAGATTACCTACAAATCTAAAAGCTGAACAAACCTAGCAGCATACACTCACTACCCACCTTACCCCCCCCCCCCCCCCAACCACCACCACTCCCTCAAAAAAAGGCATACGGACAGTAGCTGCAAAAGAAGTGTGCATTAAAGAAGAAACAATGATGGTAAACTAATTGACAGACAATTTTAGAAAATGCAAGGCATCTAAACAATGTTGCATCGACATTTGGGTAAGGATGATGGAAAATAACAAAAACAAATATCCTCAATTGTGACAAAAAAACAAATCTAAGTTTTAAGAAATACTATCAAATGTAATAATTTTTTTACAAAGAAAAAAGAGCTTTTCGACATTTACACTTCATCAGCTTACAAAAATGATAACATGGGTTGAATAAAGTGCCAAGGTGTAAGATCTTGTTTATCTTTTAAGAAGAGACGTTCCATGATAAAGCGAAGTTCACCCTCACACCAGACAGGCTGCATATTGAACACATTCTTTCTTCTCGTGGAACATTATGAAAACACCTTAACCGCTGCAGAAAGCTTGTGACAACTACGACAACATTTGATAAGAGCATAGACATAGTCTAAATTCTGGTAGACAAGTTATGAGTTTTCCATACTAAAACCAATGTAATCGTTACTGCTATAAAAGCATCAGGAAGCCAGTTCTCCATTATTCAGCAAAATTAATTGCCTTTTTTTTTATACCAAATTGGATATGTGACGATGTAGTATTGATACTTGAACAAGACTGTCTCACCCACAAACAGTAAAATTCACACACTTTAGTACTAAAATATGTTAAATCTTACTAAACCATGCTATTTTAATTAAACATTGTCGTGTTTTAGACCATGTGATAAACATTTAACGACAAGTATTCCAGACATGAAATCAGTTAGCTGCACCGAACAACGAACAATTCGAGCATACGCCAAAATAGACACAGCATATTTTCCCCTTTCCCTATAATCGTACCAATAAATCTAACCTTGTGTGCTTTAAACGAAAAATATACTGTAAACATTTCAACACACACACACACACATACAACACACACACACATTGTTTGCTTGGATTTTATTTTCATAGCATAGAACAAGAGTGTTCAATTAATTTATGACGTCATAAGAAAGTGTGATCACGTGATTTCTGCATGGGCTTGTGAGATGAAGCTGGCAAATAAAACTCCTGTCTCATATTTATTCTGGAGTCCCAGACTTTGATCTTTAATGAAAGTGCATTCTAGATGGTGTCAGAAGCAACACAAACCCTAAAATGCTGGAACTAGCTGTCAAGACATGTTATTTGGGGGCCGATTTTTTAACAAGCGGCCTTGTGAATAGAATACCAAAAGTGGTTTCAATGTAGCCTATAGATTTTACAAGTTTCTCCAATAAAAAGCAACTAAATGCTTTTCCTTTCTTTTCAATGAATATTTATATTCCCACATAACTAATGTATATTACAAACTTGAACATCCAAAGAACGTTGATTTTTTTTATCAAACCAACCACCTGATTGCTTATGGCTATTTACAGACACTTACTTTGTCATGCATTCCCACACTCTTTCGTAGATTCATTACACATATCTAAAGCAGCTCTAATGTCACAATCAATCAAATGGATTGCAGTATTGATTTTTTCATGAACCATGTCTGAACATAGAGCACCCTTACATACAGTAGCATGTTCAGTATTCTATACCATGTTCTTGACTGTTTGTGTACTGACTGATTCAGGAATTTCTAAAGTTAATATTTGGAAATTTCAGGTGAAGCGCCAGAGGCATGTAATCAGAGTCTATTGGTTCAGGTATGTGCAATTTACACGTGTCACACACAGTGGAAAACAGCTTGTTAGAGAATAGAGAATAGTCATTCACACTACTTCCAGACTCTGATATGTATGTACAGTAGCCCTCAGAGTCGCTGTCACTTCAATCATTTGAAATACTTAAACTGTACACATATTTCACGAAAGTTTTCCTTAATTGTTTAACTTAGAATGTCGTGAACAGCGAACAGCACTTAGTACCTAACTTTCACACTGAATGTCTATATACAGAACTTCCCATGTGATCTTCGGCATCATTTGCAGTTCTGCTATTTAAGTCACCACATAGGATTACATAAGCATCATTCTTTAATAAGCAATCACTCAGACATTTTTCAAGTAATTGTACTCCATGGTCAAGATCAAAATGAAGGTAAAATGGAGATCTTTCTGGTGAAGTATAAGCACACAGCTAAAGCACGTCTTTCAAAGTACAAAACAACTGTTTATCAATAAGAAATACACAGAAAATAACATTATATCACATCAGTTACGTTTACAATCAGAATTTACTCCTTTTTTATCAAACACATCATATCCCCTAAACGCCTTCCTTGCTTTGTGAACTTAATTTGCTGATTTTGACAGACTAGATCAACCAGTAAATGTTTTTAGCTCACAAATTCCCACAAATGAAACTGAAGTCAAAAACATTTGAAAAGAAAATCAAGCTGTTTAAATGTTGAAAGCAAACCATTAATATTACTGGAAAGAAACGAAAAAGGTCGTTTATTTACAAAGTAGATGACTAACTGACATAATTATGAACCCACATTCTCATTATGGAGACCATCAAGGTCACAGCATGCACTTCTACCCACAAGCACTCTGCTTTCATTCACCTGACCATGAATTGGTCTCCCACGTGCTCAGAAGACAACAAAAACAACTCCCTCCTCCTCCTCCCCTGCCCCCCCCCCCCCCCCTCATCAACACTTGCACGTGCATGTACATCACCTTGCGTGTCTCTCTGTAGGTGTCCAAGATTTTTTTGCTACCAGGGAAAACTGGTGCAAAAAACTGGGCCGGTCAATTTTCTGACTTCAGTCGGTAAGTCTGTCATGTTGGTCAAGATGTTGTTGGCTTTGGTCAGTGACAAAGATGGTTGAACACCATGAGACATTTTCCCTTTGTTTCGTGCTTCTTTCAAGTGTAGAATCGGGTTTTTTTAATATTTTGCCGGAAGGGGGAAGGGGATGAATTGATCTTGGGCTGGTGCAGGTTGTGGGGTAAACATTGCTGCCAGCATGTTGCTGATTGCCAGTGACTGTGACGTTACTTGTCTTTGATGTTTGGCGAGAAGGTCGACAAGGTACCCTGTCTTCCAGACCTGTGTTTCGAGGGTGCTGGTGTTCGAGCCAGTATACCTGCTTTAATGTTGAAAAGAGCCAGGACCAAGGCCGTCATGTACTTCGCCACTCTGACGCTGTGCCAACACTTGACGGTGGCATGCTCTCAGCCTGATATTTGAGGGCAGGCTGCTTTAACGATGTGGAGAGGGGGAGCAGAACCCAGGGCCTGCACCCCCGAAGCCAGAGTCTCTGAGGCAGACTGGACTGGCCAGTGGTGGTTAGTGCTCCAGTGCTGACAAGGTGGGTGTTTCTCAGGACAGCAGGCAGGTGACTTCTTCCCTTGGCACAACATTGACGGACATTGTGACAATGCTGGAAGAGTTCAAAAGTGACACGAATTGCCAGACAGATGAATGGTTTCATGTAGGGTGTTACAAAGGGGGGGGGGGAATGATGGGTGTAAGAGAAGAGCTGAGTGAACTGCCACAAAAAACCTCAGACCTAAAAAAGACATACAGGCGCCTCATGAGCAGGATCCATGCTCTTGAAAGAAAGACAGACAAGAATTTTTCTTGGGCAATTCTTTAATCAGTTTTTTTAAGAGGCTTCACTTCTGAATGAGCAGTAAATGAAGCCATGACTGCTGTGGTCTACTTTTTTTTAGGTATAAGACTTGAAACGTGCAGAGTAAACTGGACAGCGGGCAGATTATAGAACAAACTACAGCCCCACCAGTCAGTGTGTTCTGTCATACTGTTTTGTGCAAGTGTTGCTGTCTGATCCCAAACTTGTTGGCTGTGCGGAATAAAGGGTGTGTGCTGGAGCATGTCGGGGATCAGCACTGCCCCCAGTGTGTCCTGACATGACACCTGTCAGGGCAGGCCCTGGCACTGTGCTGACGTCACAAAGTCACAGGGATGACGGGTCAGGGCTGTTATTTGCCAGTTACGGAGGGAGAAGACAGCGCGATGTGCACACAAAGCTGGGAGGAACGCTACGATCTGCACAGCAAGTAAACCATCATACACGCCTACTGTCACCAGCACAGCTGTATCATGTCCAAAAAGTCAGTTCTTTTTCTCAACGCCTCCAGATGTTCACAGTCAAACGTGCTACTTTTGCTTGCATTGTACCACTAAGTTGTTTGTCAAAACACTCATATGAAACAAAAAAAATCACCAATATAATAATAATAAAAAATTCTATCAGGTGTGTTGAGTTATCTAGGTCGCTCACCTGTGTAAAGATCGCTAGTCATACCAGCTGTAGCCACAAACAGGCAGAAAACTGTAACACCTCAGCCTCTCATATAGTCCTCGTACCTGTTACAAGATGATAGGTATGGATTTTGTTTTGCTTGATAGCATTCTTAATATTTCTATGCAGTTTCTTAAAGGGAGGCATCCAATGACGCTCAATGGTACAGTTAAAGAAAAGGTGGGAACAGATGACAACATTTTACAAAGGTGCATACACTTGGGGACTCGATGTAAATATATTTTTCTATATATATTGTATATATATATGTATGTATATATATATATATATATATATATATATATATATATATATATATATATATATATATATATATATATATATAAATAAAAGCACTCGAGTTCTTATCCCTTTGTCTTCGAACTAAAAGAACAAAAGAAAGAAAGAAAATGAAAGAAAAAAGCTGACTTTCACGGCAATGTGCATCACATCACATCACATCACATCACATCACATCACATCACATCACATCGCATCACATCACATCACATCACATCACAGGCAGGGTCGATGATAATATTATTTTCTTTCGCACTGTAAATCCTTTCACCCCTGCCAGATGCATAGTTCTGACTTTGTCACCATTCCAAAGCTTTATGGATGGACCAGGCTCTTGCATTATGTTCAGCGCGCCAGGTCCTTGTTCTTGCTGCTGCTGCTGTTGTTGCTGCTGTTGTTGCTGCTGCTGTTGCTGTTGCTGCTGCTGCTGTGGTTGCTGCTACTGCCGTGGTTGCTGCTTCTGTTGCTGCTGCTGTTGCTACTGCTGTTGTTGCTGCTGCTGCTGTTGTTGCTGCTGCTGTTGCTGTTGCTGCTGCTGCTGATGTCTATGTTGGTGATGTGACGATAATGATGATGATGATGATCTACCAGAATTCTCTGAACCTCTTTGCTTTTGAACAAAACAAGCCCCCATGTTTATCAGGCCTCCACTTGCATCTGTACCTGTCCTCAAGGGAAAAGAGACAGACAGACAGACAGACAGACAGACAGACAGACAGACAGACAGGGAGTTTTATTTCACACACTCTCAAAAAAGAAGAGACACTTATTCTGTAAGTTGCCAGAACACAAAGAGGCAGACACAGTTATTCTGTAAGTTGTTACAATACAACAAGGCGACACAGTTTGTCTGTAATTTGCCACAACACAAAGAGGGGGACCCAGTTATTCTGTAGGTTGTTATGACACAAAGAGGGGGACACAGTTTTTCTGTAAATCGTTACAACACAGAGAGGGGGACCCAGTTATTCTGTAAGTTGTTACAACACAAAGAGGGGGACACAGTTATTCTGTAAGTTGTTACAAACAAAGAGGGGGACACAGTTATTCTGTAAGTTGTTACAACACAAAGAGGGGGACACAGTTATCCTGTAAGTTGTTACAACACAAAGAGGGGGACCCAGTTATTCTGTAAGTCGTTACAACACAAAGAGAGGGACACAGTTATTCTGTAAGTTGTTACAACACAAAGAGGGGGACACAGTTATCCTGTAAGTTGTTACAACACAAAGAGGGGGACACCGTTATTCTGTAAGTTGTTACAACACAAAGAGGGGGACACAGTTATTCTGTAAGTCGTTACAACACAAAGAGGGGGACCCAGTTATTCTGTAAGTTGTTACAACACAAAGAGGGGGACCCAGTTATTCTGTAAGTTGTTACAACACAAAGAGGGGACACAGTTATCCTGTAAGTTGTTACAACACAAAGAGGGGACACAGTTTTTTTCCTGTAAATTGTTACAACACAGAGAGGGGGACACCGTTTTTTTTTCTGTAAGTTGTTACAACACAAAGATGGGGAGCCAGTTATTCTGTAAGTCGTTACAACATAAAGAGGGAGACCCAGTTATTCTATAAGTTGTTACAACACAAAGAGGGGGACATAGTTATTCTGTAAGTTGTTACAACACAAAGATGGGGACCCAGTTATTCTGTAAGTCGTTACAACATAAAGAGGGAGACCCAGTTATTCTATAAGTTGTTACAACACAAAGAGGGGGACACAGTTATTCTGTCAGTTGTTTCAACACAAAGAGGGGGACCCAGTTATTCTGTAAGTCGTTACAACATAAAGAGGGAGACCCAGTTATTCTATAAGTTGTTACAACACAAAGAGGGGGACATAGTTATTCTGTAAGTTGTTACAACACAAAGATGGGGACCCAGTTATTCTGTAAGTCGTTACAACATAAAGAGGGAGACCCAGTTATTCTATAAGTTGTTACAACACAAAGAGGGGGACATAGTTATTCTGTCAGTTGTTTCAACACAAAGAGGGGGACCCAGTTATTCTGTAAGTCGTTACAACATAAAGAGGGGGACCCAGTTATTCTATAAGTTGTTACAACACAAAGAGGGGGACATAGTTATTCTGTAAGTTGTTACAACACAAAGATGGGGACCCAGTTATTCTGTAAGTCGTTACAACATAAAGAGGGAGACCCAGTTATTCTATAAGTTGTTACAACACAAAGAGGGGGACATAGTTATTCTGTCAGTTGTTTCAACACAAAGAGGGGGACCCAGTTATCCTGTAATTTGCCAGAACAAGGAAAGCTAGAAGCAGCTATTCTCCTAGATATCCGTTACACAGAGAGGGAGTCAGGGTTATTTCCCTTCCATGTAAGACTCAGAGGTAAGCAAGACAGAAGGCCTTTCGACGATTGTGTAGGAACACGTCACGTCACGTCACGTCACGTCACGTCACGACTCAGGATAATAAAGACACAAGAAAAGGACAAGATAACCATGACCACGTCTTCCGAGAGAGGGGCAGCTTACATCGCGTGTGTGGTTTTGCGTTGTAGGGTCCTGTATGTGTAGTGTAGTGCATTGTGTTGTACTTATTCTAATGTATCTTCTTTTGTATTGTATTGCATTGTATTGTATTGTATTGTATTGCATTGCATTGTATTGTATTGTATTGTATTGTATTGTATTGCATTGTATTGTATTGTATTGCATTGTATTGTATTGTATAACACTTTTATTTTTCCTATAAAAAGGAGGGGGTGTTCTACAGAGTTTTGCAAGGGACAACTCTTTTGTTGCCATGGGTTCTTTGTGTGCACTGAATGCGTGTTACAAACGGACCTCGATTGATTGTCTCATCCGAAAGATTTGTATCCAGACCACAATGTGTGTGAGTGTGTGCATGCATGTGTGTATGTGTGTGTATGCATGCACACATACAGAAATGCACGCGTGCTTGTGTGTGCTTGTGTGTGCTTGCGTGTGTGTGTGTGTGTGTGTGTGTGTGTGTGTGTGTGTGTGTGTGTGTGTGTGTGTGTGTGTGTGTGTGTGTGTGGTGTGAAAATTACTATTATTGTTGTTGTTGTTTTTGTTGTTGTTGTTGTTGTTGTTGTTGTTCTTGTTCTTCGTAGTAGTAGTAGTAGTATAGTAGTAGTAGTAGTAGTAGTAGTAGTAGTAGTAGTAGTAGTAGTAGTAGTGTTATTGTTGTTGTTGTTGTTGTTGTTGTTGTTATTATTATTATTATTATTATTATTATTACTATTATTATTATTGTTGTTGTTGTTGTTGTTGTGTAGTAGTAGTTTGTTGTTGTAATTTTGATCATATTATTTTATTTCGACGATAATGAAAAAAGCACACACGTGCTTTTTTACATCCAGTCCCCGTGTATATGCAATTTTGTAAATTTGTCATCCGTTCCCATCGGCACACTATGGCCTACTCTTCCGAAAAGCGGAACGGGTTTTAACGCGTGCGCAAGATGTTCTGCATGTGTTCGCCGCTTTGTAGTCTCATCCGGACTTTTGGGGGGAATGGAGTTGGCCCTGATGTTAACTCCAGAGGAAAAATCCTTCCTTCGAACCTGGGTCAGCAAATCACGAGCGCATAACTTTAACCACATGGCTATCTTATCCCTGTGTGTGTGTGTGTGTGTGTGTGTGTGTGTGTGTGTGTGTGTGTGTGTGTGTGTGTGTGTGTGTGTGTGTGTGTGTGTGTTGTGTGTCTGTCTGTCTGTCTGTCTGTCTGTCTGTCTGTGTCTGTCTGTCTGTCTGTCTGTCTCTGTCTCTGTTTGTGTATGAGCGTACACGTGTGTGCGTGCATGTGTGCGTGCGCGCGCGTGCCCGCGTGCGTGTTTTATTTTATCTTATTTATCTATTTTTTTATTTTTTTATATCGAGGATAATGGAATAAGCATTCATGTACTTTTTTACATCCAGTCCCCGTATGCATGCAGCTTTGTAAATCTTGTCATCTGTTCCCATCGGCACACAATGGCCTACTCTTACGAAAAGGGGAACAGGATGTAACGTGTGGGCAAGATGTTCTGCGTGCGTTCGCACACGGGACCTCGGTTTATAGTCTCATCCGAAGGACTTCTAGGGAGAGTGGAGTCAGCGCTGATGTTAACTTCAGGGGGAAAATCCCCTCGAACGAGAATCGAACTGGGGTCGTCAAACTGCGAGCGCAATGTTCTGACCACTAGGATGTCCCATCCCCATGTATGTGTGTGTGTGTGTGTGTGTGTGTGTGTGTGTGTGTGTGTGTGTGTGTGTGTGTGTGTGTGTGTGTGTGTGTGTTGTGTTGTGTCTGTCTGTCTGTCTGTCTGTCTGTCTGTCTATCTGAGTGTCTGTCTGTGTGTCTGTCTGTATGTCGTTCTGTCTGTCTGTGTGTAAAAGTTTTGGCTTATGTTAAGAAACTGTAGATGGACAGAGACAGACAGAA
>CM060318.1:13459695-13472195 GCA_030674155.1 Stramonita haemastoma
GAGGGTTTGCTACAAATCATTATGCCACACTCTATCAAATGCTTTCTTGAAGTCGATGAAAATGTAGAGCAGATCTTTATGGTGAAGTAGATACTTCTTGGTAATAAGCCAGCTGTTTACAATCTGTTCAGTTGTACCCCTTCCAGGTCTAAAACCAACTTGTTTTTCTGCGAGCACCTCCTCAGCTTGCATGATTTTTAGTCTATTCAGAATAATTCGGAGCACTAGCTTGTTTATAAGTATGGCTTATGAGACTTTTTGGGTAGTTCTGGCACTGTCTTAGATTACATTTCTTAGGAAGTAGGGTTACTATAGACTATCCTTGGGGCCAAATCTTGGTGTCAAAGATTTTTTGGACAAAACGTTTCCAGCATCTTTATAGTCTTTTCTTTATCGTTTTTGATGAAGTAAATCAGTAGGGATGTTGCCCACTCCTAGTGACTTGCCCTCCCTTAAGCAACATGTTGCTTCCTCCACTTCTTCCAGCGTGGGGGTGTCTGGCTGTTCCTGTATCCATCTGCTGAGAACTTCAGTGCTGTCAGTAAACCTTTCGATAATTCATCATTTGCTCTCCTCAGTCTTGGTGAGCTTTTTCAGCGCGTTGAATGCTCGCTCTGTTAATATCTTGTTAAATGATTTTGTACTGTACTGAAATCCTTTTTGTGCTTCCTGCATGTCGTGCTTGACTTTACTGTTCATCTTGTGGTAGTTGTTTGCTGTTTTGTTACTTGAAAACCTAGTGGGTTTGAGTCTTCCTCTTCCATTGGAAAGGTCTAAGATGCTGTCAGTGATCCATGACGAATTGATTCCTGCACCTCTTTACGAGAAAAAAATCAAACATTGATTTGGCTGTTTTTCCTCCTAGATAAATAAACAAAAATTCATTCATTAATCAGTAAATGAATAAACACCAGAGGAGCTAAATCTTTGAGCAAATAAGTAATTAAATCACCAGCTAATCAATCAAGTAATCAATAAAACCACTCATGCAAAAATATGTGGTTCACAGCTAATGTAGCCAGTGTACTTATACTGGGAACTCTCACACAACAGGAGGAGGAAAATGATGGAGATCAACAACAACTCTAATAACAACAGCTACAACAACAGCAACCACCGCCACAACAACAACAACAACAACAACAACAACACAACAAAGAGAAGAAGACGAAGAAGAAGGGCGGATGATGAGGGGTAGGAGGAGAAGGAGCATGAAGAAGAGGATCAAGAACGAAAACGTCTTAGGTGGTGTGTCCGTTGCCGTGTTACTGGTGACCACACCTCCCATCACTGCAGCAGACACTATCCATCATCACCTCAGTGGCCGAGACTGAGCTCCAGACAGCCACAGTCAAGAGAGGGGAGGGAGGGAGGGAGGGGGGCAGCCAAAGCGAAAGGAGGCTGTCACAGGCAGGTGGGCTGCAGTCCGTGGCGTATCATGGTGGAGGTGATCCAGGTCTGGTGGAAGCTGGTGTTGGTGTACACTCCGGGCTTTCGGGGCTGTGCACAGCCCAGGCCTTTGCTGACCAGGCCTGCCAGACACAGAGGGGGGTGGGAGACATGACATGAGGTATTTGAACAGAGGGAATGTATACAGCAACACTTTTCTTATAAATATACAAAATAATTATGACAGTGTGCAGTGTTTGAACATAGGGAAGGTATACAACAACACTTTTCTTATATAAACCTAGTTGCGCTTGTACGAGCACACAGTCACATGAGCATGCATGCACGGACACACACATGCATGCACGCCAACACACACTCACAAAAATACCCACGCACGCCTGTGCGCGTGCGTGTGTTTGCATGGACACACAGACCCACGTGAGCTCACACACACACACATACACACACGCGCACATATACACACACGCGCACGCACACATAGATATACACGCACACGCACGCACGCACGCGCGCGCGCATGCACGCACGCACGCACACACGTACGCACGCACGCACGCACGCACGCACGCACGCACGCACGCACGCACGCACACACACACACACACACACACACACACACACACACACACACACACACACACACACACACACACACACACGGGTTCGAATCTTGTTCAAGAGGACTTTTTCTCTGGAATGCCGACTCCACTCCCCCAAAAGTCCTCCGGATGAGACTATAATTCGAGGTTCCGTGTGCGAACGCATGCACGGATGAGACTTTAAACCGAGGCCCCGTGTGCGAACGCACGCAGAACATCTTGCGCACACGTTAAATCCTGTTCCGCTTTTCGTAAGAGTAGGCCATCGTGTGCCGGTGGGAACAGATGACATGATTTACAAAACTGCATACACACGGGGACCGGATGAAAAAAAGCATATGATTGCTTATTCTGTTATCCTCGATGTAAAAGAATAAATAAAAAAAATAATAATAATAAAATAAAATGCAGAACATCTTGCGCACAGGCTAAAATTTGTTCCGCTTTTCGGAAGAGTAGGCATTGTGTGCCAGTTGGAAAGGATGACAAAATTGACAAAACTGCATACACACGGGGACTGGATTTTAAAAAGCGCATTAGTGCTTATTCAATTCTCCTCGAAATAAAAGAATAAATGAAAGGGGGAAAAACAAAAAAAAGAATACACACACTCATACACGCACACACACACTCACGCACGCACGCACACACACACACATACACACACGCACACGCACACACACACACACACACACACACACACACGGACACACACGCGCGCGCGCGCGCGCACTCACACACACACATACGGACACACGATTCTGGTATATCACTTATGCAAGTCATTCCTCACTGTGAATGTCTTGAACTATAACGTAATGTCGAATTACAATTATAGATCAGATTTGAACGGAACGAACAAAAGCACTTTAGCTGAAAATGTACTCTTGTGTGAGATAGTGAAAAGTTAAGTGACAATCCTTGTTGATACGTTTTTTGTAATAAAGACATCTTGTTTTACTTTCAGTTTTTCTATTCTCCCCCCCCCCCCCCCCCCTTCAGAATTGGATCCATAGCGTTCTGAAAAGTTTTTCCAATGAGACTGTAGCCCGAGGCCCCGTGTGCGAACGCACGCAGAACATCTTGCGCACACGTTGAATCCTGTTCCGCTTTTCGTAAGAGTAGGTCATTGTGTGGCGGTGGGAACAGATGACAAGATTTACACAACTGCATACACACGGGACTAGATGAACATGGGATGAGCACATGAGTGCTTATCCCATTATCCTCAATATTAAAGAATAAAAAAATAAAATATGGACTAAAGGGAGAGGGCCGGCCAGGGGGTTGTTTTATTGTTGTTGTTTCTACTATGATTTGTTTTTGCTCACACACACACACACCGCACATTCGCGCACACGCATACGCACCCGTACGCACGCGCACGAGCGCACACACACACACACACACACACATTTTTTAATGTCACAATATTGTCAAACCTCCATTAGTTCATTTTTTTTGTCTTGTATCAATGTGTTGAAGAGATGTTAGATTAAAACACACACACACACACACACAAACACACACACGCGCGTGTGCTCGCACGCATGCATACACTCACGCACAAACACAGGCAGCCACACACGCATGTATGCACACACACAAGCATGTATGCACGCACGCACGCACACACGCACGCACTCACGCACGCGCGCGCACGCACACACACACATACATGCACACATGTAAATTTCCTGTCAGTGCACACAGTCCTGCTGGCAGGAAACAGATGCAAAGGTCTCCATATAAAGAAATGGCGCTAGCTTGTTTACCGTAGGTTGTTTGGTCAGGTCAGAGAAACTGTCCTTTAGTCTGATGTCATCAGTACATTAAACAGACAGTCTGCAGACATGCAGTTCCAGAACCCACCTATTGCAAACCACACGCCGTCAAAACTGCAGACGAGAGGTGATCCACTGTCTCCCTGTGATAACAGAATGATGTTAGTTAAGTGAGAGAGAGGGGGGGGAGAGAATGAGAAGAGAGAGTCAGAGACAGAGAGATAGAGGCAGAGACAGAGAGAGGGGGAGAAGAGGACAGAGACAGACAGACATACAGACAGAAAGAGGGAGAAAGAGAGAGAGAGAGAGGGAGACAGAGACAGAGGCAGAGACAGAGAGAGGGGGGAGAGACAGAGACGGAGACAGACAGACATACAGACAGACAGACAGACAGACAGACAGACAGACAGACAGCAACAGACTGACTGAGAGAGAGAGAATGAATGATTATGACAATGACAATGACAATGACACTTGTTTATTGTGGTAAGCTTTTCAGCCCATTTATCAAGGACAGTGTGAAGGGACCGTGCTCAAGACACGTGTTTCACTAAAAAGAAAAATGGATTCACAAAAGCCCAAACAATCATTATGTCATGGATTTGTTATTATGGCTGAAACAGCTGTCACAAACACAGATGTATTATTAATCAATATCTTTCGTAACCGGTTTTTTTTTGTTTGTTTTGGGTTTGTTTTTGTTTGTTTTTTGCAAAGACGGAACAATGAACAGAAATTATTGCTAATAGGTTTCATCAGCTATTCAGCAGCACCTTACAAGCAGTTTTAGTTGTTTTGTTTTGTTTTTTAATTTACGTCTTCTACAAAATCAACTGTGACTGAAAACTCTTTTTCAACATTCAACCACATCCCTAAGATCTGTCTCTAAGATCACTAGGCTAGGCAATCAGGGGAGAGCAAAAGGCTTTCACTGTGTGTTAGTCCCTGGGTTACAACAGAAGACAGTGTCAGGCTGCTAGCTTCTTGGGTCTCTGTGTACTGTGTGTCAAGAATCACTGTTCCCTCCCTCACACTGGCCAGCTGAACACGTTCAGGAATTGTGACTGCAGAATCATTGTAGTTACTGCAGTAGTTTCAGTCCTCCCATATGGGGCAGTGGGTCAGCAGGGAGGAGACAAACAATGCAGAAAGTTTCCACAACACGTGGACCACAGTGATCACCTGCAGGACATGGTCACCGCATCATGGAGTGATGCACAACACAACCATTCAGCTTCAGCACAGGAATCACCACCTTATTTTACACAACCATTTTTTCTACTTTGTTTTACAGTCATCAACAGATCTGTTGATTGGTACACAACCATTATTACTACATTTTTACAGTCATCAACAGATCTGTTGATTGGTACACAACCATTATTACTACATTATTTACAGTCATCAACAGATCTGTTGATTGTTACACAACCATTATTACTACATTATTTACAGTCATCAACAGATCTGTTGATTGGTACACAACCATTATTACTACATTATTTACAGTCATCAACAGATCTGTTGATTGGTACACAACCATTATTACTACATTATTTACAGTCATCAACAGATCTGTTGATTGTTACACAACCATTATTACTACATTATTTACAGTCATCAACAGATCTGTTGATTGGTACACAACCATTATTACTACATTGTTTTACTGTCATCAACAGATCTGTTGATTGGTACACAACCATTATTACTACATTATTTACAGTCATCAACAGATCTGATTGGTACACAACCATTACACATATTTACAGTCATCAACAATCTGTTATTGTCACAACCATATTACTCACATTTTTACAGTCATCAACATCTGTTGATTTACAAAGCCATTATTGCTACATTATTACAGTCATCAACAGATCTGTGATTTACAAAGCATATACTACATATTACAGTCATAACAGATCTTATGTTACAAGCCATATTGCTACATTGTTTACAGTCATCAACAGATCTGTTGATTGTTACAAAGCCATTATGCTACATTTTACAGTCTCAACATCTTTGAATGGACACAACCATTATGCTACATTTTACAGTCATCAACAGATCTGTATGATTGTACCAACCATATATGCACATGTTTTACAGTCACAACAATGTGATTGTACACAACCATTATGCTACATTTTACAGTCATCAACAGATCTGTTGATTGGTACACAACCATTATGCTACATGTTACAGTCATCACAATCTTTGATTGTACACAACATATGCTACTGTTACATCATCAACGATCTGTCAACACACCCATGTTAGAATGCCTGTATCAAATATTGCTCCGTGTTTCTTCATGCTTCTCTACCTACTCTAAAATGCACTGTACTGCACTACAATATACTACTCTACTCTATAATGCACTGCACTACACTACAATATACCTCTACTCTACTCATAATGCACTGCACTGCACTACAATATATTACTCTACTCTATAATGCACTGCACTACACTACAATATAACACCCTAATCTATAAAGCGCTGTAGTGCACTATAATATACTACTCTACTCTATAATGCACTGCACTACACTACAATATACTACTCTACTCTATAATGCCTGTACTGCACTACAATATACTACTCTACTCTATAATGCACTGCACTACACTACAATATACTACTCTATAATGCGCTGTACTGCACTACAATATATTACTCTATAAAAGCGCTGTAGTGCACTACAATATACTACTCTACTCTATAATGCACTGCACTACACTACAATATACTACGCTACTCTATAATGCACTGTACTGCACTACAATATACTACTCTATAATGCACTGCACTACACTACAATATACTACTCTATAATGCACTGCCCTGCACTGCAATATATTACTCTACTCTATAATGCACTGTATTGCACTGCACTGCACTGCACTGCACTACACTACACTACACTACACTACACTACACTACACTACACTACACTACACTACACTACACTACGCTACACTACACTACACTACACTGCACTCCATTCCACTACACTGTACTACACTACATTACGCTACACTACGCTACGCTACACTACACTACACTACACTACACTACACACTACACTACACTACACTACACTACACTACACTACACTACACTACACTACACTACACTACACTACGCTATGCCACGCCACATCACACCACACTAAACAAAACTACACTACACTACACCACACCACATCACACCACACCACACCACACCACACCACACTATACTACACTACACTACACAACACTACACTACACCAAACCATACCACACTACATTACACTACACCACACTACATAAGCGCTTCAATTTGTTTGCTTACAAGATTTAGCACTAAATAAATTCCATATATTATTATTTTAATATTTTTTGTTGTTGTTGTTGTTGTTGTATGTTGTTGTTGTTGTTGTTGTTGTTTTATTAATCATCATCATCATCATCATCATCATCATCATCATCATCATCAATCATCATCATCAATATTATTATTATTATATATTATTTATTATTATTATTACTACTACTAACACTACACTACACTACACTTCACTACATTTCACCACACCACACCACACACACACACTACACTACACTACACTACACTACACACACAACACACTACACTACAACACACACACACTACACACTACACTACCACTACACTCTACCACTACTAACTACCACACCTACCCACACAACATCACACTACCCTTCCTTCAACGCACAACACACTACACAACCATGTACATTACAAACTCAACTCATCAGCCCACAACACCAGTACAGGCAGACCAGCTCAGTCCTGTACTCACTATGCAGGGCCAGTCCTGTACTGTACTCACTATGCAGGGCCAGTCCTGTCCTGTGCTCACTATGCAGGGCCAGTCCTGTCTTGTACTACTATGCAGGGTCAGTCCTGTCCTGTCCTGTACTCACTATGCAGGGCCAGTCCTGTCCTGTCCTGTACTGACTATGCAGGATCAATCCTGTCCTGTCTCACTATGCAGGCCAGTCCTGTACTCACTATGCAGGTCCAGTCCTGTCCTGTACTCACTATGCAGGCCAGTCCTGTCCTGTACTCACTATGCAGGGCCAGTCCTGTCCTGTACTCACTATGCAGGGCCAGTCCTGTCCTGTACTCATTATGCAGGGCCAGTCCTGTCCTGTACTCACTATGCAGGATCAATCCTGTCCTGTACTCACTATGCAGGATCAATCCTGCACTGTACTCACTATGCAGGCCAGTCCTGTACTCACTATGCAGGGCCAGTCCTGTCCTGTACTCACTATGCAGGGCCAGTCATGTACTCACTATGCAGGCCAGTCCTGTCCTGTACTCACTATGCAGGGCCTGTCCTGTCCTGTACTCACAATGCAGGATCAATCCTGTCCTCTACTCCATATGCGGGCCAGTCCTGTCCTGTACTCACTATGCAGGATCAATCCTGTCCTGTACTCACTATACATGGGCCGTCCTGCCTGTACTCACTATGCAGATCAATCCTGTCCTGTACTCACTATACAGGGCCTGTCCTGTCCTGTACACACTATGCAGGATCAATCCTGTCCTGTACTCACTATACAGGCCTCGTCCTGTCCTTACTCACAATCAGGACAATCCTGTCTGTACTCAACTATATAGGCCTGTCCTGTCCTGTACTCACTAGCAGATATCCTGTCCTGTACTCACTATACAGGGCCAGTCCTGTCCTGTACTCACTATGCAGGATCAATCCTGTCCTGTACTCACTATACAGGGCCTGTCCTGTCCTGTACTCACTATGCAGGATCAATCCTGTCCTGTAAATCACTATACAGGGCCTGTCCTGTCCTGTACTCACTATGCAGGATCAATCCTGTCCTGTACTCACTATGCAGGGCCTGTCCTGTCCTGTACTCACTATACAGGGCCTGTCCTGTCCTGTACTCACTATGCAGGGCCAGTCCTGTCCTGTACTCACTATGCAGGATCAGTCCTGTCCTGTACTCACTATGCAGGGCCAGTCCTGTCCTGTACTCACTATGCAGGGCCAGTCATGTACTCACTATGCAGGGCCAGTCCTGTCCTGTACTCACTATGCAGGGCCTGTCCTGTCCTGTACTCACTATGCAGGATCAGTCCTGTCCTGTACTCACTATGCAGGCATCCTTGCCCCCGGCCTCGTAGCCTGCACAGAACTGGTCCGGGGGGTAGTAGGTGTCCCCGTGCCAGTCAGGCTGGGAGCACTGCTCGTTGCTCACTATGGGCACCGTCACTTGGTGCAGCGAGTACGTGTCGAGGGAGCTGTGCAATGCACACACATCCACACACGTTGTGTCAGCGAGTGCCGTGACCCATGTACGCACACAAATGCCCATATGCGCACTCACATGCACACGCATACACAAACACGTACGCGCGCGCATACACACACGCACACAACACACACACAGATAGATATAGTATAGATAGATACATACATACATACAATACATACGCACTCATAACAATGACAATCAGGCAAGTAATTGAGAGAATGTGAAACTGGGTAGTTAGAGTTGTGAATTTAGAATTTGAATGACTCCTGGAGCAAAAGCATTTCTTTTTCTATTTGTTTTGCTGTTGAAGCACCAAAAACAGCATCCTGAAGAGGTAGGTTTAGGAAAGGTTTACATTTGTCACTGTCTATAATAAGTGGGTCATATATCTTTAAGCAGCCAGTATAGTGTTGTTTCCCATGCCAGTATTGTAGAGGAGGGTCCAAAGTACATTGTATGCCAAGAGGCATGATGTCACCCTCATTTGCAGGTTTGCCCAATATCTTTGCATTAACTGCTGGATTGTTTTCAATCCCCCCCCCCCCCCCCCCCCAAATTACCCCTTCCCTACTAAGCACCCCAATCATCCTTTCCCATCTTTTTCCCCAATCATCCTTTCCCATCTTTTTCCCCAATCATCCTTTCCCATCTTCCCCCCCCCCCCCCCCATATCCTTTCCCATCTTTTCCCCCAATCATCCTTTCCCATACTTTTCCCCAATCATCCTTTCCCATATCTTTCCCCCCCCCCCCCCCCCCCCCCCCCATTATCCTTTCCCATCTTTTCCCCCAATCATCCTTTCCCATATCTTTTCCCCCCCATTATCCTTCCCATACTTTTCCCCCCAATTATCCTTTCCCATATCTTTTCCCCCCCATATCCTTTCCCATCTTTTCCCCCCCCATTATCCTTTCCCATATCTTTTCCCCCAATCATCCTTTCCCATTTTCCTCCCCCCCCCCCACCCCCCCCCCATTATCCTTTCCCATATCTTTTTCCCCCCAATCATCCTTTCCCATATCTTTTCCCCCAATCATCCTTTCCCATATCTTTTCCCCCATTATCCTTTCCCATATCTTTTCCCCCCCCATTATCCTTTCCCATCTTTTCCCCCAATCATCCTTTCCCATATCTTTTCCCCCAATCATCCTTTCCCATATCTTTTCCCCCCCCATTATCCTTTCCCATCTTTTCCCCCAATCATCCTTTCCCATATCTTTTCCCCCAATCATCCTTTCCCATATCTTTTCCCCCAATCATCCTTTCCCATATCTTTTCCCCCCAATTATCCTTTCCCCATTGAAGCCCAAGTTACCCCATCTCCACAGCCTTCCATTACCTTTTATTCTTCTCCACCCGTGGTCTCACCCTTTCCTCTTTTCTATCATGAGTTGAAAGTTGTGCGGGTTTTGTTTTTTGGTCGGGTGAAGCCGGCTGAAAATAACCATTCGAGACCTTGCACTTTAACACTGAACCCCCCCTTTCCATGCAGCAATGTACTGCACCCAAAGACCTTGGCACCTCTGGTCGTGGGGTGGGCGAAAGGGGTGAGTGTAGCCAAGGAGAGGGGGGGAGGGGCCTTGCTACTAGCCTACCCCCTCCCTTCCTTTTTCTTGTCACCATCCACACTTCAGGGCAAGGTGTGCCGCACTGACAGCCTTCTCTTATCTCCCTTTGCTTTGTTCTGCGCTTATTTTGGGAACATGTCACTTTTGTTGAGACTCTGTATTTCTGATAACATTCCATGACTTTGGTGTACACATAGTATTTTTAGGGCAGACAAGATAAAAGAATGAAACAGCCGCATACGTTGATATTCACACACACACACACCACACACACACACACACACGCACGCACGCACGCACGCACGCACGCACGCACGCACGCACGCACGCACGCACGCACGCACACAACACACACACACACACACCACCTCATGGACTTTCGGGCACCTGCATATATAAAATTCTACTTCATAAACTGGCTCAACGGGCTTCTTTGAAGCAACAGATAGACGTGGCAGACAGAAGACGGGCAGACAGACGGGCAGACAGACAAACAGACAGGCAGGCAGACATACCATTCGGTGAGAAAACATAACAAAACCTAACTATGACCATCGACCACACAGCACCAAGTTTCTACAGCTAACAGCAATGTAGAAAAAGATCTATACACAACAGCTAACAGCAATGTAGAAAAAGATCTATACACAACAGCTAACAGCAATGTGGAAAGAGATCTACACACACAGGAATGTGGAAAGAGATCTATACACAACAGCAATGTGGAAAGAGATATATACATAACAGCAATGAGGAAAGAGATCTATACACAACAGCAATGTGGAAAGAGATCTATACACAACAGCAATGAGGAAAGAGATCTATACACACAGCAATGTGGAAAGAGATCTATACACAACACGTGTGCGCAAGATGTTCTGCGTGCGTTCGCACACGGGCCTCAGCTTATAGTCTCATCCGAAGGACTTTTGGGAAGAGTGGAGTCAGCACTGATGTTAACTCCAGGGGGAAAATCCCCTCGAACGGTCAGATGTCAGACGTTGGACAGACAGACAGACAGGCAGCAGACATCAGAGGGTCAGGCAGACAGACAGACAGGCAGACAGACAGACATCAGAGGGACAGGCAGGGAGACAGACAGGCAGACAGACAGACAGGCAGGCAGACAGACAGACATCAGAGGGTCAGACAGACAGACAGACAGACAGACAGACAGACAGACAGACATACAAAACAGACAAGACACAGGGAACACTGACAAAGTCTGGCCGTAACCCGCCACGATGCAGGGCTGGCCGGGGTGGGGGTGGGCGGTGGCGGAGGGCAGGCAGAGGGGCCTGACGAGGGAGGAGAAGGAGATGCCGCCCTTCACCTTCACCAACGCCACGTCGTTCTGCGAGGTGAGGTTGTCGTAGAGGGGGTGCACCAGCACCTTCTCCACCCCCAGCCTCCGCTCCCCCGCGTTGCTGCGCACCACGCTGTGCTTGCCCACGTACACCGTCCAGTTGCCGGGCTCTGGGATGCCCACCGCAGAGCTGCCCGCATACCACGGGTAGTGGGGCCTGGGAAACGGGAGGTACAGGAATTGTTTAACAATCTGTCTGTCAATATCCTACGTGTTGAGAGAATTCAAAGAAATGAAAGGATTGTTTACCAATTTGCCTATCAATATCCTACATTTCGAGGGAATTCAAAGACATGAAAGATGCTGTAAAAAAAATGCAATAGTGGTGATATCGGTGACGAATTTTACATTACATTTTTTATTTGTCCAGTGTTTTTCATTGAAGCTCGTAAAAAAAATTACCAAATATTACTTAAACATCCAAACACTTTGAAGTATTTAAAGTATTCTT
>CM060318.1:13477195-13572195 GCA_030674155.1 Stramonita haemastoma
TCCTTTTGGATTCATTTGATAGAATCAAAACCAGACTCTTATATTAGAATAGTATACGATAATTTGTATCAGAAGAATACGTATGATAAATGGATCAATACGGTAAAAAATATTCTTCACACAATTGGATTTAAACATGTGTGGAAAAACCAAAGTACTCTTGATGTACATCGGTTAAGCTATGCTGTTCAAAGAAAGCTTGAGGCTATGTATAAAACATTCTGGATCTACCAGAAGAAACAGTATGCAAAGCTAAAATTTTATGATTTTGCTACCAAAGAGTACAGAATGGAACCATATTTAATAAACTATGCAAATAAAACCCATAAAATTACCTTTTGTAAATTTCGCATAAGTTGTCACAGTTTAATGATAGAGAAAGGGAGGCACCAAAATATGCCCAGAGAGGACAGAAAATGTAAAAAACTGTGACAAAATAGAAGACGAATTTCATTTACTCGATGAATGTGTCTTATATGATGAACTTAGAAACAATTTGTTACTAAAGATTAAAACAAGAGACAAAGAATGTAAACAATATATAGACAA
This sequence comes from Stramonita haemastoma, assembly GCA_030674155.1. Classification (NCBI taxonomy): domain Eukaryota; kingdom Metazoa; phylum Mollusca; class Gastropoda; order Neogastropoda; family Muricidae; genus Stramonita; species Stramonita haemastoma. Next base: position 13,477,745 of record CM060318.1, read on the forward strand.
GTTAAGCGACTTAATCACAGTTGATATCTATCAAGCAGATATCATTAGATATGTGAATGAATGTATGGAGAAACGAGACAAAGAAAAGTAGAATGCAACATGTTTTTAGTGGACATCATTTGGGCAGAAAGATAATTAAAACTGATGTTTGTTTTGTTGTGTCAAATAGGTCTGCATGACTTAAATGGCAATAAATATTCTGAATCTGAATCTGACTGACTGACTGACTGACTGACTGACTGACTGACTGACTGGCTGATGACTGACCATCCAGGGCAGGGCTCCAGGTATGGCCTCCTTGCCGCCCACAATCCTTGAGGAGGCGGGCTGGACGTCAGGTCTGCCACACAGCGACACATCGCACTGCCACAGGAAGCTGCCCACTGACACACAGGGTCACACACACAGTCAGCTTCTGGAGGGGTCACTGTGCGAGTGCTGCACTTTGCTCTACACTACACTGTACTACACTGTACTTCATTACACCAGGCTACACTACACTATACTACACTACACTACACACTGCACTTCTCTGTATTGCACCATACTACAGTACACTACAGTACACTACACTACGCTACACTACACTACGCTACACTACACTACGCTACACTACACTACACAATGCACTGCTCTGTACTGCACCACAGTACAGTACAGTACACTCCACTCCACTCCACTACACTACACTACACTACACTACACTACACTACACTACACTACACTACACTACACTACACTACACTACACTACACTACACTACACTACACTACACTGCACGACACGACACGACACGACACGACACGACACGACACGACACGACACGACACGACACGACAGGACACTACACGACACTACACTACACTACACTACACTACACTACACTACACTACACTACACTACACTACACTACACTACACTACACTACACTACACTACACTACGTTGAATCACACGTCAACTTCAACTTCACCTATCCCGAAGTCTTGTAGACCTTTGGGGGCACCACTGAAGATTTTGCAACCAGCTTCCTCCACTCCTCGTGGTTTCCAGCTTTCCGTAGCAAGTCGTTCCACTCGATGATAGTCCACTTTCCTGTGTTGACATCTCTTCCCATCGTTTTCTCTGTCTGCTTCTTCCTCTCCCTCCTTATACTGTTCCCTGTAGGACAGTCTTGGCCAGACCAGATGTTCATGTGACGTGCCTGTACCACTTCAGTTTGCGTTTTTTCACTGAAGTCAGGAGGCTTTTATTTGGCCCCATGGCGTTTTCAGTTCTGGTTTTCACTTCCTTGTTAGTGATGTGATCTTAGTATGAGATACCAAAAAGTTTACGAAAGCATCTCATCTTCATGGCCTGTATCCTTCTTTCAATGTTTGCTGTTATGGTTCACGTTTCACATGCGTTCAAAAATAAGGACATGACCAGGGAATGCATCAGTCTGATCTTGAAGCTGATGGCTATATTATTGTCGTTCCAGAGGACTTTGGTCATTCCAGCTGTGGTCTGGGTTGTTCTGTAGAGATTTTCATGTTCTGATCCTTCATCTGATACTATAGCTCTCAGATATTTGAAGCTATGAACCGTCTCGATTTTCTTGCCGTTTGTAATAATGTCTGTGTTGATTCCACAGGCACTATTTGTCATCAGCTGGGTTTTCTCTGCACTGATCTGCATGCCATATGCTGATGAGGCTTTATCAAGGTGATTTACCAGGCTGACGAGCGCTTGCTCTTCTCCAGCTAGGCAGTCAATGACGTCGGCAAACGTAAGTTTGTAACTATCCTGCCTCCAATGATAACTGTTCCCGCATGGTTTTCAAGTGCGTCAACCATTATTGTCTCTAAGAAGATGTTGAAGAGGGTGGAGAAGAGCAGACATCCTTGGCGTTCTCCAATTGTGGTTTGGAACCTTTCTCCTATGTTGCTGTCGTAGTAGACTGTGCTGGTTGCCTGTCATATAGGCATTATATGGTGCTGATCAGGTTGGCATTGATATTATATAGCCTCATAGCTTCCCACAATGCTGTATGCTAAATTCTGTCCAATGCCTTCTTTAAGTCCACAAAGATGTGTACAGATCTTGGATGTGCTTGCAGGCACTTCTCGTAGAGAATTCTAAGGTTGACAATTTGCTCTGGCGTGTTCCGTCCTGCTCTAAAACCTGTCTCTTCGTCTTTGATGATCTCCTCAGCTTGTGCCTTCAGTCTGTTCAGGAGGATTCTTAGCATGACTTTGCTTGGATGGCTGCTCAGGCTGATGGAACTGTAGTTTTGTCATAGTTGAAAGTTGCCTTTCTTCGAGAGAGTAATAGTCGAGGACTGTGTCCAAGGCGTTGGCCACTCGCTTGTCCGACAGATCTTACTGCAGATGGTGAGTAACACGTCTGTCATGGCCTCCCTTCATAAGAGATAAGACATAAAACAGAATAGATCATAAAAATCTCCATGATCAATTCACCAGGTACCACCAAGATCTGAACTCCTGACTTCAAAACATTACGACTAGACGCAAGTGCCAAAAGACTTAAACACTCATCTTTTACTTCCATCTTTACTCAAAAAGAAGCATAACTATTTTCTCTATCATACCTGAAGCTTGAAATGAGCAAAGTGTCCTACCTGAACGTACACCAAAAGTGAGAGACAGCAGCAAAAGGCAGAAAGCAGCACAGACACACATGCTAACTCCTGGGTAAGGCTCTGGCTGTTGCTCAATGGCAGAAACTTAAGAGACCACAGCTGTTTACAGGCCCGGAGGGGGGAGGGAGAAGGAGAAGGCAGGGGAGGTCAGAGAAGAGGGGGGAGGGGGAGGGGCAGGGAGAGAGGTGGTGGGGGGGGGGGGTCTTTTCACGTGCAGTCCCATAATGTTAAGGACTGAGGAGTACAGGTCAAGACCCTTCTTGACAGGGTTCTGGCTGTGTGCTGGTGTGTTGGTGTGCTGGCCCTTTCTGGCCTAGCTGAAGTCCGAAGGAAAGGGGTTGTCCGATCATGCACATTTTTCTCCGGAGTTTTAAAGAATTATGATTTCAAAAATACATCTATAGGGCTTAAGAAAATACAGCAGCGCAAGGCCACGTTAAAAAAAAAGTTATATATATATATATATATATATATATATATATATATATATATATTATACATTATACCAAACCCCAATCATAGAAGGCAACTAAATATTAGGCTTAAATATAAAAAAAATATTAAAAAAGAGAAAACTATAATAGTCTAGAGGACGTTACAAACAAACGAAAAGATGGAAAGAAGTCCTGTATGCATTGCAATATTCAGTGTTCAGCCGACACCCTGGCTACACGGGAGTACTGACTGACTGTGTGTTTAAGGGGGGGGGGGAAGAGACAAGCTGAAAGGTGATTTGCGGCCTTCTTGATGTCACGCAGACAAAGTGCTTGTTCGTCACTTATCCACACCGCCCATAATGTCTGTTCCTACCTTGCTCCGTCTCCCCCCTCCCCCTCCCCCTCCCTCACTCACTCCTTCCCCACTCTCAGTCCACTCCCACATTCTCACTTCCCCGTCCTCCCAAATTTTATGGGGTTTGCAGAGGACCTCAAGAGCACATGGGTCACGTCCAGGGAAAGGTCAACTTTCTTTCTGTTAGTGGTCACCTCTAAGCAAGGGTAGAGGTATTTTCAATATGTCTGGTCACTTGCCATCTGTGGGTGGGCGTGCACAGGTGGATCTACGGTATGACTTTCTCTGTGTGTGTGTGTGTGTGTGTGTGTGTGTGTGTGGTTGTGTGTGTGTGTGTGTGTGTGTGTGTGTGTGTGTGTGTGTGTGTGTGTCTTCCTTTTAACGTCTATCCACTACAAAGTGATTTTAGACAAATTATTGGGGGGGGGGGGGGGGGATTTAAAAAAAATGTCGGTGTGTTTGTGTGGACAGGTGAATGGAGGATAAAAAATATATATATAATTTTAAAAGGTCTAATTATCAGTAACGCTTGAACCATAAAAAAGGACAAATAGAAGCAGGTAAACTTGAGTAAAATAAATGCTACAATATCTCTCTGTGTGTGCGCGCGCGCGGAAGCGCGCGCGCTCGTGCGAGCACGCTTGCATGCATTGTGTGTGTGTGTGTGTGTGTGTGTGTGTGTGTGTGTGTGTGTGTGTGTGTGTGTGTGTGTGTGTGTGTGTGCGCGCGCGCGTGTGCGTGTGTGTGCGTATGTGTGTGTGTGTGTGTGTATGTGACTGTGTGTGTGAGTGTGACTCTGTCTGTGTGTGTGACTGTGTGTGTGTGTGTGACTGTGTGTGCGTGTTTGTGTGTGTGTGTGTGTGTGTGTGTGTGTGTGTGTGTGTGTGTGTGTGTGTGTGTGTGTGTGTGTGTGTGTGTGTGTGTGTGTGTGTGTGTTTTAACAGGCAATAATTATCATTGGTAAAATTGAAATGTTATTAAAACAAGAAAAAGCTAAAGTCCAAACTAAACTGAACTTTGAAGCAAACATTCACAAATTCTGAACATTAATGAAAAATCACTGAAAACATTTTCTAATGAACAATCGGGAATATTGGGCAAATAGGTTTTTAAAACTTTACATTCAAAAATCAAATGAAAAATTTAAATATTGTCACCACAACAGCACGTGACGCCTGTCACAAATTTTGTTTTAAATGCATTTAGCTTTAGTCTATAAAGTAGCGAGATTACTTGTCTGAGCTTCGCCATACTATGATGTGGAAAATTCGAAACTATTTTTTAAGTTATAAGCCTTTACAATATGATGTTTAGAAATGCTACCAAAATCTTTAACTAATAATTTTACTTCATTCTTAGATTCTTTTTCCAATAGATTGTAAGTCTCAGAAATTGAGAGTGGATATATTAAAATTATTGATCCTTTCTCTTGTTTTGCACCCCTTTTAGCAGTGCGATCTGCCCATTTATTGCAAGAAAAGCCAAGATGAGACGGAACCCAACAGAAACTTACATCTGTTCCTCTTAAAATAAGACAATGTATTCAATGATGAATTTCTGTCACAATATTACAATGCGGTTTTACTGAAGCAGATCTAAGTGAGTGTAGGGCTGATTTTGAATCGACACAATATAAAATTTCGTTGACAAGAAAAGGTAGTTCATTGATATAGTTTAAAGCCATTAAAATTGCCATTAGTTCGGCTGTGTAAACAGATCGATTTTTTCCAAGGTAGTAAGATTTTTCAGTTTTTAATTCAGGGACGACAAAGGCTGCACCTGCTTGATGATTGCTAAGAAGTGATCCATCTGTATAGATTTTAAGATGATTTGGGTATGTGTTTTCAATGTGCGATCTGACGGAACTGATTACAATATGTGGATTATCGTCTTTCCTGTAAGGTGTATGCTCAATGTCAAAGTGTGCTCTGTTTTGCTCCCACTTTGGACAAGGTGTGGTTTTTTGCTCGACATCAACATTCTCTGGGATGATTCCTGCTTTGTCCAGTAATTCTTTCGAATATGACCTAATTGTATATAAGGAAAATATGCCTCTTGCTCTTTTAGGAAAATCGACATCGGATTTCATTTTAACCTCTTTTGCGACAAAATTGCTGCATGACGAACTTCTGACAATATATTTTGCGCATGCTAGTCGTCTGTATTCTTCTAAAGGTAGTACATTTACTTCTTTATATGTACCAAAAGATGATGCATGGAAGGGAACACCAAGCGCAAGGCGATATGCCTTGCAATCTAAACTTTGTAGCTTTCTTTTTAGGTAGTTCGGAGCACTGAAAAACACTTCTTGACCGTAGGTTAACTTAGAACGTACAAGAGATGTTGCTAAGTGTTTCAGTATCAAAGGGTCTTGACCCCACTTTTGCTTATTGATGATTTTCAAAAGGTTAATGCTTTTTCTGGCTTAATTAATTATATAATCGATGTGTGAATTCCAGCTAAGTTTGGAAGTAATGATAACACCAAGGAATTTCACAGATTGCTCATATTGAATGACGTCATTTTCTAATCTAAATGATGGAAGATCATTGGGATTACAACCATTATTAAAAAGTACAATATGTGTTTTTTCTGGGGACATTGTAAGCCCATTTTCTGAAATATACTGATTTACTTTGTCAATTTCTGTTTGATATACCTTTCTTATGTGATTTAAAGCCCTCTTGGGGGTTGTTCCTTTCATCGTTACATTCATCCACATACAGATGTCATCTGCATATTGAGCAATGGTTACTGTGTTAGAAATATGCTTAGGTAGATCATATAATAAGATATTGAACAAAATCGGTGCTATCACTGAGTCTTGAGGTAGACCCATCTGTAGAGGTCTAAAATTTGAATATGTGTTTCCTACCCGTACTTGCATGCTTCTTTCACTCAAGAAACTTTTTATATAGCAGTAAATGTGTCCCGACAGTCCTGTATGTTTCAGTTTATTCAGTAATTTCGCATGCCATACTTGATCGTAGGCTTTTTTAATGTCAAAAAATGTTGCAAGAATATTTTTTCTTCTTGCAAATTGATATTTAATTTGAGTGGTGAGTTTCACTAAATGGTCGACTGATGATTTTCCTTTCTGAAAACCAGTTTGGTTAGCTGGTATTATATCATTTTTACAACAGAAGTGAACTAATCGTTTTAAGACTACTCTTTCCATAAGTTTACAGACATGGGATGTCAAAGCAATAGGTCTGTAACTTTTCTTGTCATTTCGAGGTTTTCCTTGCTTTAGTATTGGTATAACAACTGATTGCTTCCAAATATGAGGCACTTCACCTGTGATCCAACATTTTTGAAAAATGTTGAGTAAGAAAGCAATCCATTTTTCTGGTAAATGTTTTAACATATCATTTGAGATACCATCAAGTCCAACAGATGACTTTTTATTGGGCAGAGAAGATAAAGCATCCTGTATTTCATTTATGGTTAAAGGAGCATTAATATAATGATTATCATCAGATTCTGGATCCCTGTACTTGTCCTTTGTTTCTTCCTTCGTTCTGTGAAAACGTACGTTTGGAGATAAACCTTTTATATTCATAGACTCAGAAAACGTCTCTACAAATGCTTCTGATTTTTTTAAGTTGTTAGGGAACTCTTCATTATCCAGTTTAATTGGATAAGAGGTTTAATGTAACTCCGTTTTTCATTTCATTAAGTTTTTTCCAGATTGTCTGCTCATGTTTATGGTCTGAGATTTCTTGATTGTTGTGTGTGTGGTGTGTGTGTGTGTGTGTGTGTGTGTGTGTGTGTGTGTGTGTGTGTGTGTGTGTGTGGTGGTGTGGGGGTGTGGGTGGGTGGGTGTGGGGAGAGGGTCAAGGGTCCCCCTTCACCGTGAATGAGGAGGAAGGGAGCGTGGGCGGCACGTGTACGTGGGTGGATGGGTGTATGCCAGTTTGTGTGTATGTGTGACGGGAGTGCGCGCGTGCGTGCGTGTGTGTATGCGCGCGCGCGCATGCGTGCGCGTGTGTGTGTGTATGTGCGTGCGCGCGTGTGTGTATGTGTGTGTACAAACAATAAACGTATATTGCTAAATATATTGGGTGGGTTTATTCATAACTAATATAAAAGATTACGCACTTTAAAGAATCGATTTTATTTTGAACCACAAGTAGGCACAAAGTCCACTGGGAAGTGTCAAGAAAAAGTGCTGAGGACAAGATATAGGTCCCGGGCCTTTCCCTTCAGATAAAACAATTTATAGTCCGTTTGTTTTGTTTTGTTTGGAGGGGGGGGTCTTTTTTTTATCCGGTTGACAGGTACGGAGAAAAAATGCTAATAACTACGCAATATATACATGCAACACACCACACACACACACACACACACACACACACACACACACACACACACACACACACACACACACACACACACACACACACACACATCTTGCGCACACGTTAAATCCTGTTCCACTTTTCGTAAGAGTAGGCCATCGTGTGCCGGTGGGAACAGATGACATTTACAAAACTGCATACACACGGGGACTGGATGTAAAAAAGCACAAGAGTGCTTATTCCATTATCCTCGATATAAAAGAATAAATCAAATCAAATCAAATCAAATCAAATCAAACACACACACACACACACACACACACACACACACACACACACACACACACACACACACACACACACACACACACAAGCCTAGTGGTCAGAACATTGCGCTGGCAATTTGACCACCTGAGTTCGATTCCCGTTGGAAGTGATTTTTCCCCAGGAGTTAACATCAGTGCTGACTCCACTTCCCCCAAAAGTCTTTCGGATGAGACTGTAAACCGAGGCCCGTGTGCGAACGCACGCAGAACATCTTGTGCAAATGTTAAATCCTGTTCCGCTTTTCGTAAGAGTAGGCCATTTTGTGCCGATGGAAACAGATGACAATATTTACACAACTGCATACACACGGGGACTGGATGAAAAAAAACACATGAGTGCTTATCCCATTATCCTCGATATAATAGAATAAAATAAATAAATAAATATTTAAAATAAAAAATAGATAAAATAAAATACACACACACGCGCGGGCGCGGGCGCGTGCGCGTGTAGGTGTGTGGCTGCGCTCACTATAACATTCCAATTCCAATGCCCATTCCCAAAACCTTATTATTTCAAAACAGACACCCATGCACACAAGCTGACCGGAATGGTGCTAAATGATTGTTGTGGATGTTTATGTCAGAGATAAGTTTACTCTGCACAACACACACACACACACACACACACACACACACACACACACACACACACACACACACACACACACACACACAAAATAGTCCCCGTGTGTGTGCAGTTTTGTCAATTTTGTCATCTGTTCCCACCGGCACACGATGGGCTACTCTTACGAAAAGCGGAACAGGATTTAACGTGTGTGCAAGATGTTTTGCGTGCGTTCACACACGGGGCCTCGGTTTATAGTCTCATCAGGACTTTGGGGAGAGTGGAGTCCGCACTGATGTTAACTCCCGGAGAAAAATCTCCTCGAACGGGAATCGAACTCGGGTCGTCAAATTGCGAGCACAGTGTTCTGACCACTAGGCTATCCTGTCCCCAGAGAGAGAGAGAGAGACTATCCTGTCCAGAGAGAGAGGAGAGAGAGAGAGAGAGAGAGAGAGAGAGAACACTGAACACTGAACACTGAAAAAGTTTTATTGTACTTCGGCCTTAGACCACTATACAAAACATGTTTGAGGCAGGAGGAAGGTAAACATCATCGCGGAAAACATTTCCAGCTATTCTACAATTCCAATTTTCGATCATCATCTTCAGCGTCTACATAATAGTCACGATCATCATCCTCGTCTTCTTCATCACTGTTTCCATCGTCATCTTTAACTTCTTCATCATAGTCACCGTTACCACTATCACTTTCAACACCTACACCATCGTTACCATCATCACCTTTAGTAACCACATCATCATAACCATCAAGAGAGAGAGAGAGAGAGCCACTGAACACTGAAATCATTTATCGCACTTCGGCCTTTGGCCACAATACAATTCAAAGGGAAGAAAAAAGTGAAGAAAATGAAATAAAACTACACGCAATCGTTGATAAGAATTTACCATAATTATTCACCTTGGCATGTGCCCAAAACTGTGCTCCTGATAATGCAGATTCCAAAATCATACAAAAAGTGCTACTTAGACCAACAATTCAAACAAATCTTAGCTCAAAGTTACAGAACAAAACACAACTCAAAACGCAACTGGGACCAAACTTGGTAATAGAGTTACACCTGACAATGTCAACACAAGCATTCAAACACCAAGTGCATTGTAATCTAATAGCTGAAATCCTTCATAGCCTATTGTATTTTCAGAACAGTTACCATATTAGCAAACTGTGCCTACTGTCTTAGGTTAGTGCAATGTAAACAGAGTTCTGTATGGAAAATATTCACACACACACACACACACAAGAGGAAAGAGAGAGAGAGCTCTGATCTCTGAACATTTTACTTGTACATTGGCCTTGGGCCACAATACAATGGGGTAAATGGAGCAGTAACATTCAGATAAAAAAGAAAAACATTATAGATAGATAGATAGATTGATAGATAGATAGATAGATAGATAGATAGATAGATAGATAGATAGATAGATAGATAGATAATGGAGAGAGAGAGAGAGAGAGAGAGAGAGAGAGAGAGAGAGAGAGAGAGAGAGAGAGAGAGGTTCCTTTAAAACAATGAATGTTTCTTTTTTTCTTTTTTATTTAGGGGGGGAGGGGGGTGGGACGTTATTTGTTTTCATATTATTTTACTATTCAATATTTTTTGGTTTGTTATTTGGCTTTTGTTGCTTTATCTTGTTTGTTTTTTGGTTGGTTTTCATTTCTTTATTTTTACACTCTGTTTTTTGACAGTCATTCCGCACCCAACTGTGTGAGTCACAGCAGGCAGATAACACGTCTGACAGATTAGCAAGTGGCAAGTTGTGTAGAAAGTCTGTGACCTCATTAATTTTACCTGACGAGAAAGTCGGCCCCTGTTGCTTCGGTACGGTACTATCTTTATCAGCCGGCCATCTTTTGTGTGCACACTCACTCCTTCAAAAATCAGGGCAGATCCATGCGTAGCGCTGACCTGTCTCTTGTGCAAGACTTCCTCAACTGTTGATATCATTAACAGTGGGGGGGGGGGGGGGGGGGGGGGTGCGCGCGCGCGCGCGCACGCGCACGTGTATGTGCGTGTGTGTGTAAGTACGCTAATCATTCATATTAGACAAATATAGTTATGTCAGTTTTCAAAATTCAAAAGCTCCGAACTTCAGGAATTTTCACAAAGAAAGATTAATTAACAGTGTCGAAAAAAAAATGAAATGAAAAGAAATGACTGGCTTAATCACGGATTTTTCTATTCATTACTAAAAGACTTTACCACGCTGTGGGTATTCTGTAAAAGGACTTTATTTTGATGACAGGATAATGCCCTTCATTAATGGAATGTCGGTTGAAGTTTGTTGTAAGCAATAATCTGTGAAAATACGTATAGAACTTTTTTTTTAGATCTCTGCATTGAAAAAGAATGTGAGCAAGAGTAATCTTTACGCCATTAATACATATCACTTTTTGCAATAATGTGATCCTAAAAGCATTGAGCTTAAACCTGTAGATAAAAAAGGCAACAATTTTAGATGTTTGAGTGAAGAACGGCGTTTGATACAATCAAAAGACAATACTTGGGTTCGGCCTACATCATCGGTCCTATGATAAGCGGCAACTCAAGATTACTTTTTAAACTGTTCCCAACATTCATGTTGTAAATTGCTATAGCATCCATAAATGTCCAGGAATAGTTACACTGCAAGACCAGTTATTACTATGCTTTGTTCTGATTTCTGCTCATCTGCATCAAAAGAGGATGCTGCCTTTTGCACTTGTTCATATCATTATTGTTTTCTTACCTTTGCAAAATTTGCTGCTTTTACTAAGTATCATCCCCAGGTATTTACAAGAATCGCCAATGTTGACATATTTGTCCCCAAATCTCAATCGCACTCTGGCTCTTCTCAGTATTGAACATCATTATTTTTGTTTTATCAATGTTAATATCCAATTTCCACTCCTGGCAGTATCTTCAAATAGTGTTGTTAAGAGCTTTCTGAAGTTTGTAGAGTCTCCTAGTAAAAGTGTGTCACATGCGTACAAAAGAATACAATTAATAACTTAAAGTATTTACATAGTTCAGGGTCAACCACTTCAATATTTTATACAATCACATTTTTTTCTAGTGGGGTATCTTTCTAAGTCATTAAGGCATAATGAAAAGAAAACCCCAAATAGTTTCCCCTTGTTTAACACCCATACAACAGCGGAAATAGACTTTTCATCATAAAACACAAGAGATAATTCTACCATACATGTTAACAATGACTCCGAAAACTTGACCTAAAATTCCCTGCAGTAAAATATGTACCCTTCTCGCCAAAGGGAGTCAAAGGCCTTTTTAAAGTGAATGAAAGCACAAAAAGATTTATTATGTGTACTATAAATATCAAATAATAATAATATACATGGAACTTATATAGCGCTATATCTTGTAAAACAAATCAAAGCGCTTACATTCGACCTATACATCACACAAGCAATCAATAGCAACCTATGGTCCTAACAAATCCCAACGTACTCACACACGCAAGCGCACACACACGCGCCCAAGCACACACACACATACACACACGCGTGCACGCGCGCGCACGAAGGCTATACACTTTGGCAGGTGGATGTCGAAGGCGGGGGTGGACAAGAGATGGAAATCTTAGGTTTGAAATAAGTGTGTCTTGAGGTTGGATTTAAAAGTGTCATAAGTAGGCTTTTGCCGGAGGGAGAGAGGAAGATTGTTCCAGATCAATGGACCAGAAACAGAGAAAGAGCGGCGGCCAACGGTAGATAGGTTGAATCCAGGTATTCTTAAGGACAAAGTATCTGCGGCTGAGCGGAGGGAGCGAGAAGGTGTGTACAAGTGAAGACATTCACAGAGGTAGGAGGGTGCAGTTTTGTGGAGACATTTGTAACAGAGGGTATTGATCTTGTAGATTACTCTCTGTGCTACGAGCAGCCAGTGGAGAGATACTGTCTTTAATACACAAAATAAATAATAAAAGGAAAGAAAAAAGCGTGTTCTAAAGTCGAATGGTCTGTCCAAAACCTACATAATTTTTTAAACAATATTTTGTTAGTTTAAAAATAAAGTTCAATCCGTTATTGATAATATTTGCAAACATCTTCCCAGACAACTTAGTAATGTCAAAGAGTCAAATTTGGACTTGACCATTTTTGTAGGACATTTGCTTGCCTTTTAAAATCATTCAGAAGTATAGTTTTTAACTGTAGTAAGTGAACGACTAGATTGTGCTCTTTTAGGACAGTTTACATAAAGATCTTCTGGTTTCTTAAACGTCAGTGTCAATGTTGCTTTTTATGAGTTGAAACTCGTCACAGATATTAAGTTGTCGATATCTGTCTTAAGGAAAAATGCCTATCTCTTTTAAGTGCCCATGGATGATGCATAAAAAACACTCCCATAACTAATGGAAGAGGCCTATAATCTGACCTTTTCATTTTCTGTAATACATACTTCGGGACACTAAAAATGCGTCGTGGCCGTAGATCTGTGTGTGTGTGTGTGTGTGTGTGTGTGTGTGTGTGTGTGTGTGTGTGTGTGTGTGTGTGTGTGTGTGTGTGTGTGTATTGTTGTTGTTGTTGTTGTTGCTGCTGCTGCTGTTGTTGTTGTTGCTGCTGCTATAGTTCGTTTCTTTCATTCATTCTTTCTTTCCTCTGCTGTTTCTTTTAACACCCAGTGACGAAAAATAGGACACTGTATCCCGTGTGAACTGAAGCCTGCAATGCCGTTCCCCTCTTTCTGAATAAGCCATAGCAAAAACAATTTTTTAAAAAGCAAACAAACAAACGAACAAACAAATAAAAACAAAAACCGCTTGATTATTCAGAGCCACCCTGTGTAATTCATTCCTGCACAGTGTTCAGTTTAGAAAAGAAAAGATAAAAAGGGAAGAGAAGAAAAGAAGAAAAGCGAAAGGTAGGCAGTCTGGCAACCCATGACGTTCAAAAGATACAACCCTAGTCAGGATCCTACTTTGTGACTCTCCTTTATCATTTCTCTCCCCCCCTCCCCCCCCCCTTCCCTCTGTCTGTCGTCTGTTTCCGTCTTCTCTCTCTCTCTCTCTCTCTCTCTCTCTCTCTCTCTCTCTCTCTCTCTCTCTCTCTCTCTCTCTCTCTCTCTCCTCAACTCCCGTCTGCTTCCATAGGTGATTGTGCAAGGTTCGTTCAGCATTGACAAAATAATGTTCTTACGTCAATCCATGCCACTAAACAATGCGGAGGTTCAGTTTGTCAGGTGAAAAGACACTTTCTTCTTCTTCGTCGTCGAACACTCAGACAGCAAGCCCGGAGGCCCTGGCGAATGCTGTGGTACGCTGGAGGCCCTCCAGGGGTCTGAAGAGTTTGTTCCTCATCGGCAGGTCAGTAGGTCCTCAGGTTTGGTGTGTTAGACAGGTCTGGAGGAAGTGTTCCACTGTCATGAGAGAAGTGCCAAAGGGGCACGCCTCAGAATCTCCAATGTGGAACTTGGTAAATATGTGGTGTCTGAGATTGAAGTGTCCAGTCCTCAGTCTCACGATGGTAACTTGGTATTCTCTAGGCAGGAGTTAGTAGTCATCCTTAATGTTGAAATTTTTGTGCTGCTGAAGCCACCTTCTCTTATGCTTTTTCTTCACTTTGGCCTTCTGATTTTTCATGTCACTTTCTGTTCCTCTTGAGGCATCTGACCTTCCTTCGCCAGTAGGTCAGCTTCCTCGTTGCCATGGATGCTGCAGTGTGAAGGAACCCACTGGATGACTGGATGCCCAGTGGACTGCTGCAGGGCAACAAGAGCGGAGGCAAGGGCGTTAAGTTCCTTGCTCTGTGAGTTTCCAGTGGTCTGAAGCACAGACAGCGCATCTGAGAAGATGACAACTCTGGGGTGAATTGCCTCCCTGTTGTGAAGTGTATTGGCTGCTGTTAACAGTGACAAAGAGAGGAAAATAAACCCCAAAAATCCCCGAAGTCGAAATGTGGCTACCTTAATGGTAGGTAAAAATGGGCGCATATGCAAAATCTATCCGTTGGTGCACCTCGGAGCTCACAAAACCATAGAAACAGTCCCAGTCTCCACCCCTACCCTCACCCCCACCCAGTGTCTTGCTCCTGACCCAGGTCAAAAGCCCTGTCAGTTATCGATGTAAGCAGAGTCTATATTAGAGTGGTGTGATGCTGTACTGATGAATGTGTTGAGGAGACTGTCATCCTCCTACATTAGAGTGGTGTTATGCTGTAGTGTAGTAATGAATATGTGTTGATGACAGTCTCATCCTCCTACATCAGAATGGTGTTATAATATCCTACATCAGAGTGGTGTTATGCTTTAGTGATGAATATCTTAGGATGAGATTTATGCTGTAGTGATGAATATCTTAGGATGTGATTTATGCTGTAGTGATCTTAGGATGAGATTTATGCTGTAGTGATGAATATCTTAGGATGAGATTTATGCTGTAGTGATATCTTATGATGAGATTTATGCTATAGTGATAAATATCTTATAATGAGACTGTCATCATCCATGACAAGCTTTTAGTTTAGCAAAATGTACCTCCCTTCAAAAGGAAAAAAAATCTCTGAAACCAAAGCGCGGCTGCCTAAGCGTATTTCGAGGTACTTGAAAACAACCATACCGGCAGATTTCTCTCTCCTCCAGTGTGTAGTTGGGGTCTCACGGTGATTCCTAGCTGTGATGAAGGAGTCAGAGTGTCACTATTTTCTGTGTGGATCACCCTCTAAGCTGGCTGTTAAGCTGAGGAACACCCAATAACAATAAGAACAACTAATTAAACAAAGTCATGTTTTGCCCTATTTCCAGAGCCCTCACTTAGCTATCAATTTTAATTCCGACACTGTCCACTGAACTACCCTCGTTGACTTGATTTCCCTGATGATCTCATGTGTGACGAAGAGTTTGGAAGTATTTTTTGTTGAACACTCAGACAGCGACTATTGGTATTATGTTGTGCAGTGATTGATAGCATCTGGCAGCTGCAGTATCTTTTCACACGCTTGTGGCCTATTTTGTCAGTCTGGCAACAGGGCCATGTTTTACAAGCATGATGAAGCACACACAGCATGGAGTCCATGCAGATTTCCCTGTGTCACATTAGCGCAGTTCTTCCCATTTATGCAATTAGACATGACTCACTTTTGTTTCTGGCCTGTGTCTGTTTGTTTCTCTTTGACAACAATTTTGTCCTAAAACATTGTTGCAGTGATTTTTAAAGTGTGTTATATGCATGAAACATGGAACCTCGATTTGTGGCCTGATAAACACTGGGGGAAACACCCTAGCTAGCATGGGGGCTCAGCTGGACTGGTGATCTTGAGCATGGACAAAGTTTCGCCACTACCTCTAGCTTTCTTGAGACACATTTTGTTCCCCTTACATTTTTACCTACCTATTTACTATGTGAATGTGCATTATAACTAGATCTATAGCAAGACTTTCTTTCAGTTGTAAGCTTTTAGTCTGATGCACAGCTGTGCGTCTCATACATTATGTGGTCTGCAACCAACCAACATGTTTTAGGAGCAAAAAGATATGTAAAAAGTACTTTCCCATCCCTGATTAAGAAAGGAAAAGAAAGACAAGCCACCATGGCGCAGTGGTTAGCGCCTTGGATTTCGGGCTGGAAGGTCACGAGTTCGAGTCCAATAAGAGTCATAGCCATTTTCCGGACTCCAGCCCGCTCCTACCCAGAGCGAGTGTTCTGTGGGCTCAAAGGGAAGACTGGGGCCACGCAGTCCAGCGTCATCCACTTTACGAACGCGAGTTCTGCACTTCCACAGCAGCATCATTACATCATACTTTACGAACGCGAGTTCCGCACTTCCACAGCAGCATCATTACATCATCCTCTACATCAATGATCATCATGCAATAAAAAATAAAAATTAAAAAAAAGAAGATAATAAGCCTCAAATTCGGTGGTCCCAGGTGCTCTAGTCTCATTGTGACCTCAGATTTGGTTTCCCCATACACTTCTGTGCCTGGTGTGAGTTTGTGTCAAAGCTTTTGGGGTTGAAGATTCGTATGGACGATCTTTGGAGGGACGTTGTGGTGGCTGCCACCTCAGGTGGGCAACTCACTCACTGACTACTTTCCAAATGCAAGATGTAATACGGCTAGATGGGAAAAGATCACAGGCATAAAGTGACAGACAGAAAGAAAGCAAAATAATAGTTCATATCACACACACACACACAATATATATATATTTATATAAAGAACAAAGCTCTGCACAGTTTGAATTTCTGTTATTATTTTGTCACCATTTCTCTCTCTTTTTTTTGTTCTTTTTACATTATTTCAGCATCAAATACCATGTGTTTATAATGGTTACAGTTCGACAGTTTTTGTCATTCATTTTCAACAAACAAATCGGTCAAACTGTCACAACCATAGCACTGGTCCTCATTTTTCACACATATCAAGCATCATTCAGAACACACACACACACACACACACACACACACACACACACACACAACACACACGCATGCACGCACGCACATCCGCAAACACATGATGCAATGCAGATACACAGATGCACACATGATGCAAACCTGTGCACACATGCATACCATATGCATGCACACAGATATGCTTGCATGCACACATACTCACTCTTCAGATTCACTAGCACAGCAGTATAGAGAAAAGGTAATCTGTACAAAGCATGTAAGGCTTACGCCCCGTTATGTCATAGTCTCATGTAAACTCCACCGACATATTCCCATGCACACTGTTCTTCACACAATCCACTGACATAAGCCATCTGACTTTGAAATGACAATGGCACAAATAACAATGCCTTGGTTGGTCATATTCTTCATGCACACTGTCCTTTATACAATCATGTGACATACATGTCATTGGATCATTTATAACTCTGATAATTAATAATTACACTGGCTTGACTTTCAATAGATTCTGTCCCAACCCATACCCAAAACATTTAAAGCTGACCATTCAAAGTGCACATGAATCAATATACTGTAACAGAATGAACAGGACTACACCCAAATGTACTAGACTTATTTTCAATCCGTCACATAATGATTACAAGTTCTTTTTTCATGAACAGACAAAGCTTTTCTGATACTGTTGTATAATAATATAACATACTGTTCTGCTCTGTGCTGCACAGTGTAACATATTCGTTCTACTGAATTTGACACTGTTCTTACTGAAGCCATCACCTTATCTTATAATACAAAGCCACTGTTTGTTCTTTCTCCTGTCTACAGGTAGATCTACTAACTTGCCTATTTGTGTTCAGAATTTAACCAGGAACAACTTTTTCAAAATTCTTTTGAATGTTCCACATTCACCAAATGCATGTTGGACCCAGAGTCTCATTACCATCTCATCCAAAAGACAAGCGCCAGATTGGGTAAAACAAGGAAGAGATCATCATATTCTGCCTCAAACAATATTCAAACCAATGACAACTTGCTTTCTAGCTAGATGCATTAACCATGAAGCCACCTCATTACCATTCTTTTACTGTGGAAAGAAAGCATGTGGCAGTCAACTGAAAGAGTATCTTTTTGTATCAAATATAGACAAGTTTTACAGGTAAGCACTGCGTGTGCTTTCATAAAACATCATGAGAGATAAATACTTCCAAAACAGCATTTCTGATGCTAAAGTAATTTGAAAATCTTATGACAGCATCAAATTTTTAACATGGAAATCAAGCACTCAGAAATGTAAAATCATTCATTTCTCCAGTTGCTCAAATCAGTCTATCGGTCGGCAAGTACGCTTTAAAATTTATACAAAAACAACAGCTCTGGCTGACAAGTATTTACAAACAAAAGAGAACCACAGTACAAACACTTCAAATGTTTGCTTTTTGTGTTCCATCTACGTATCACAAATTATAATGGAAAACATTCACAAAGCAGCAGCACAAGAAAAAATACAACAGCAGCAACAACAACAAAAAGCATACAATTCTATCAGTAACTGCTGTAAGAATGATTCTAGATTACTTGCAGTTCTTATTTTTTTAAAAAACAAACAAAACAGTCACAATAACAGGGGAGGGGGGGGAATTCTTCTAATGTGTCGGCATGAGGACAGTAATGCTTCTCTCCCCTTTTTGCACACTAGCTAGTTGCTGAGTAAATCTACACTCTACATTTGATGCTTTTTTGGTTGCCCTAAGTAATACTAAGCATGGTTATCTATCAATGCCAATTAATTTACCCCCAAAACATAATGCCCTATATATCACTGTTAAGAGTTCACAAGCTGATTTGAACAAAAGAAAAAGACATGATTTTCTTTTTATTCCAACTGAACAACCTTGTAATTGTGAAGGAATGACCAGCCCAGTCACTCCTCTCCTGTCTTCTGAAGCCAGAGTTAGTGATCTCTCGGTCTGGGCATGCTTTGCATTTTTCATTTAAAAACAAACAGGCAAGCATTTAATCTATGTATTCTTTCAAAACAACTTACGATTATACTTTCTTTCAACCAATACAAGCTGCCTAAGAGTAATAATAATGACAATAATGATAATAAAGAGAGAAAAAAAAAAGGCATATTTTTGTACCACACTCCACAAGGTGTACAGGTCTGAGCGCTTTATGTAAACAATAAACACCAAATGGTTATGATCACACACACACACACACACACACACACACACACACACACACACACACACTTGTTTTAAAAATGACTGCTGTTTCTAAAAGCTGACCAAAATACATATCTGATTGTCTTAGCCCTGCTTTAGGAATCAACTGCCACGAGATAAAAACCCAACTGGACTGAATATACACAGATTACCAAGTATGTCAGATTTCACTGACTGCATCAAAGTATGCTTCATCAAATAAAGAATCAGGTTTCTTTTATATTCTTTACAGATGAATGATGATACACAAATATCTTTCAGACTAAACTTTTGCGATACTTTCAGAATTTATTATATATTACACCAGCAAAAGTGTCTTTTCATTCATACTTTGCAATATTTCTAGAAACTGTAACACAAAAAAACAGCAAAAGCACACTGACAGCTTCTGTTATCAATTCTTCAATGTTATGGGCACACTCAGTACATCAATATAAATCTTGTTTTCTGTAGGAAACAAACTAAATGACACAAAAACAGAGAGAAGTCTTTGCAGTTGTTTTTTTTTCAGACTGATGAACCAGCAACAGCCTATAGAACAGAGAGAAACTAAAGAACACAGAGAAAAACTAGAGAACAGAGAAACTAGAGAAACACAGAGAAGAAACTAGAGAACACAGAGAAACTAAAGAACACAGAGAAACTAGAGAACACAGAGAAACTAGAGAACACAGAGAAACTAGAGAACAACTGGAGAGAAACTAGAGAACACAGAGAAACTAAAACTAGAGAACACAGAGAAACTAAACTAGAGAACACAGAGAAACTAAGAACACAGAGAAACTAGAGAACAAGAGAAACTAGAGAACACAGAGAAACTAGAGAACACAGAGAAACTAGAGAACACAGAGAAACTAGAGAACACAGAGAAACTAAGAACAAGAGAAACTAGAGAACACAGAGAAACTAGAGAACAAGAGAAACTAGAAGAAACAGAGAAACTAGAGAACACAGAGAAACTAGAGAACACAGAGAAACTAGAGAACACAGAGAAACTAGAGAACACAGAGAAACTAGAGAACAGAGAGAAACTAGAGAACACAGAGAAACTAGAGAACACAGAGAAACTAGAGAACACAGAGAAATAGAGAACAGAGAAACTAGAGAACACAAGAACTAGAGAACAGAGAAACTAGAGAACACAGAGAAACTAGAGAAACAGAGAAAACTAGAGAAACACAGAGAAACTAGAGAACACAGAGAAACTAGAGAACACAGAGAAACTAGAGAACAGAGAAACTAGAGAACACAGAGAAACTAGAGAACAGAGAAACTAGAGAACACAGAGAAACTAGAGAACACAGAGAAACTAGAGAACACAGAGAAACTAGAGAACACAGAGAAACTAGAGAACACAGAGAAACTAGAGAACACAGAGAAACTAGAGAACACAGAGAAACTAGAGAACACAGAGAAAGAAACAAGAACTAGAGAACACAGAGAAACTAGAGAACACAGAGAACAAACAGAGAACACAGAGAATAGAGAACACAGAGAAACTAGAAGAAAACAGAGAAACTAGCAAAACTAGAGAAACAGAGAATAGAACGAGACTAGAGAAACAGAAACTAGAGAACACAGAAGAAACAAACTAGAGAACACAGAGAAACAACTAGAGAACACAGAGAAGAACAAATAAACAGAAGAAACTAGACAAGAAACAAACTAGAGAACACAGAGAACTAGAGAACACAGAGAAACTAGAGAACACAGAGAAACAACTAGAGAACACAGAGAAACGAACAGAGAACACTAGAGAAACAAACTAGAGAACACAGAGAAACAAACTAGAGAACACAGAGAAAACTAAACAGAGAACAACAGAGAACAGGAAACCAAAACATGAAACAATACCGGCAGAATAATTCATTATTTTCGCTGAATCTTGCAAATATTTTTTCTGAAGGGATTCTTGACACAAATGAACAATTAAAAAGCAGTATATACCACAGGCACATTTCTAATGCATATCTCAGGATCTGATATCATTGTAGACTTCCTTTTTCCTTTGTGACACACATGTTTAAGCTGATTTCAATGCATATTTACATTACAAAGTATATTCAACAAGCACAATATAACCCCTAAATGCTGAAAAGTACTTTCTCACCCACAAGACTTGTTTTGCACACATTTTCAAAGGGGTACACTCATGCCAGAGACAGACAAATAAACGTGTGGAAAACAGAAATATTTATCCAACCAATGAATACATATACAATTGTGACAGATGGCAATTAAGCTATAATCCAGGTGGCTTTTCTACAGAGTATCTCAAATACAATACCAACAACAATTCAACAAACAAAAAATAAACCCAATATCCTATTTAAAAAAGTGACCTATTGTAAATTTTATTAAGAGAAATCTTTTGAAAAAAGTGCTCTTCAACATTCACAGATGATCTTGATAAAATCTTTTTGCAGCCCCTATTGAATTCAAAACAACTGTAAACAGTAGTTACTGTGTACTGAAGTATATTTTCATGAGTTTCATCTAAACACTGACTTCACATTATGTTCACAAGTTCCATCTGAGATTGAATTGGGGATGGCAAATGTGAAATAAAGTCAGAAGCTGCAGATCAAAATTCTGAGAAGGATGCCTGGATGAAGACAGGAGCAAGGAGACAGGAGCAAGACAGCTCTAGCCCTGCTGCCCTGGCAGTGCCACTGTAGTTATGAGAATGGCCTGAACTGATCGACTTGTTGCAACATTACCATCCTTTGCCACAACAACCACTTCACCTAATATTTGTCTTTACACACCAACTTCATACATGCTTTACTTCAAATGTTACAATCTTTCACCTCAACAGGAGAAATAGCTCATGACAATATGGACAGATTCCCAAAATTTATTGCAACACTAAATGTATGTCTAGCAATAACAAGATGGAAAATAAAGTAGTGATTTGCTAATACCAATCATAACATATAGGGCACCAAAAGAGACTGCCAGACCATAAGCTCTCCTACAGTTTGAAGCCAGATGTTCTTGGCTCTTACAGAAAGAGCATGAGAATAATTTGTCAAAAGTTTTACTAGTGACTAGGATGTGAAATAGACACTTTTGAGTCCAAACTTTTCTAGAGTCATTTCCAACTATTTAAATCAAAATGATGTTCACCCCAACTTCTTATCAAGACAAGTTTAGTAAAGAATTTCAAGAACTGAACCACGTACACCCTTTCTGTTTTAAGTCTTCATCATGCTGACAGGAAAAGAAGAAATTCCCACAGCCAAGAGAAATCATCCTGCATTCTACATGTCCGCACTGTTCAAGATCACAAGCGTTCCTATCACCACTTCCCAGTGACTGCAAATCACAGGGCCCGCTCTGACCTGGCCCTAAGCATTGTGGATAACCAGGCACACTTCCTGCAGCTCCTCAGCTTTTGAAGAACCAAATCACTGCTATCTATATTTTCAGAGTCTTGTACATTTCTTGAGAAGTCTATGCTGTGCCCAAGACTGTTGCTTTGTTCTTTCCTCAATCAAAACACACAGCTATAAGTTTTCCCCACTTTCAGCTGCTCTCAACTGCTATCCCCTCCTTTCCATCCCAACCCAGTTGGGACCAGCTGGTGCTAATCATAGCAGGAAAGGAAGAGGCACGTTAAATTTAGCACTCTTGACTGAGTGATGTTGGATTTGCACGCTGTGAACAGTAAGAAACATTAATTCCAATATTCAGAAATGTTAATTACTTCAAACAAGGCCTTAAAATGCAGTCTAAAAAGACAATACAAGCCAAAACAGCAGAACCTAGAGAGAGGACAAATTAAAAATTACATTTTTTAAAAGTTGAACAACTTCAAACTTTACACCATACTGGCACATGAGAGACTAATCCAACCACACATTGGTGCTGGAAACAAATGCGTACTGTGATAAAATAAAGATGATTCTTTCATCACTGAAATCTGTATGAAATGTTTTTATGTAGGAAGCCAAGTGTTTGGGGATTGTTTTGAAGTTTATCAAAATAGAATATGAAAAAAAGGTTTGCTTTGTAAAGCTTTCACCCAAAATTTCTTGGTCACGGGTGAATCTGTTAACACTTTTTTTTATATACTTCAGATGATAAATTGGTCATGGTGTCAATCATTGTCAACAATAATGAATAAAAACAAATAACAAAACCAGCCTAAAACAGCGATCAACGAAACAAAATTTTAGACATATTTTGCATGACAGATGCAAACAGAGATAGACCATTTTAAAAAATCAACAATTCTTACAAATTCTGCACTGCAAATCAAAATTTGAAACAAAACAGAATAAATATATATACAAGTGTGTGTTGTTTTAGTAAAATGTGAACTGAATGAGAGTACAGTGAGTGTGAATCTAAGAGTGTATATCATGCATGTGGTTATGTGCATGCAAATGTGTTTATGCGGGAATGTATACATGCATGCATACAAGTTTTATGTGTAGCGAATGTGAATGTGTATGAGTCTAAGTATGCACGTATGTGGTAAACACAATATATGCTGCTAGCATGCATAACATTCACAGCACTGGAGAATTAGAGCTTCTCCAGTACACATCTGAATAAAATCAGGAGTTAAGATCTTTCTCTTTATGTTTGCTAATTGGTCAGATCCACACATACATGAGTATAATGCAAATTTTTTCTTCTGGTCTTTGTTAAAACGAATTTTCTTTGTATACACCAAGACAGCAGATCACCACTTTCTTTCCATTCAGTGAAAAAATAGGCTTTGCATTTTCTCACTGCCATTTTGTTTCTGAAAGTGAACCAATAAATCATAGTCTCCTGCAGACTCATGTATATATAATCGTCAATTTGTTTTTATCAATAACAGATATAATTGTCTGCAGCGTCTGCTATGGTTGTGACGATTCTCAATTATCAAGGTGGGAAGCATTACAGGTGGGAAAAAGATAACCTCCTAAAAACTGAAAGACAGGTCTCACATACTTCCCCATCTCAGCAATAGCTTTACCACTGTGCTTGTGTTAACATCATTATGTCCAGGAACCCAGCAAGTATCTCCTGGACCCTCTTTCTGAAGGGAGACACGTCTGCTTGACATCCAGCCTACTTCAGAGCATCCTGGACACGACTGGATGCGCTGCAGTGTGCAAATGGCCAAGGACTGACATGACCACTCACTCACTCACTCCAACCCTTGAGGGCAGCAGCACCATGGAGACCTGATCTTCTTCACGCTTGCCAGCTGCTGGGAGAGAATCAGACTCGGCAAGGCTGAGGCTGGATCAGCTACCATGGCAACCGAAGTGCTGGGACAGGTGCTAGGTAGGTAGGTGCTGTGCAGGCCGTGAAAAGCAAGCCTGTTCAGTCCACTTTCTGCACCTGGGCCACGATTTTGCCCTTCCAGGTAGGAACCACAGCGCTGTCCTCTTTCACCTCCTCAAACACTGCGCCTTCTCCAAATTCATCGCTGTCTCGTTTGAAGAAGTATCTGCACACACACAGTTTATTACCATTGTTATTACGATTGTTTTCATTATTCTATCATCATTACTATATTACACTGTGTTCATTTAAGGAAGAATCTGTACACACATGCGAAGTTTGGTGGTGGTTTTTTTTTTTATTATTATATTAAGCTGTCCAGACAACTGAGAGTGGACTGGACTTGAGTGGAACCTAAAAATGCAGAAACCTGGGAACGCGAGGAGTGAAGGAAGCTGGTTGCAAAATCTTCAGTGGTGATCACTGATACAGCTGACAACAGGATAGATGAAAGTCATGGTGAAAAGCTCTTTTCAGTTTTGTCCTTGAATGACATTCAGAGCTATTTGCTCTTGAAAAGACATGTTCACCTTCATTCAGTTCCTGTTGTGTTTTTCTTTATCTGTTAAAATTTTGGTGCTATCATTTAATTTTCTATGTCGCTGGTTCCCATTTCCTACATACTGATTGACTATTTCGGGTTGCAGCATGCTGGTAAGTTCTATCCACAGCTGTTTATACAGCAAGAAAGAAAAGAGTAACAGCTGTACCTCAAAAGAGTAGCAAGCCCTCTAAAAGAATAGCCATGATTCTCAACAAAGCAACACAACAAAAACTTTTGTAATATGTCACAAGAACTAAAATATCTGTTTATAAATCAAAAACATATATGTTACAAGGTGGGTTTTTTTAGATTCAAAAATTCCTTCTGTTATAGACAATTATCCCAAAAAGTTATAAACTTTGATATTTGTGAAAAAATGTATGTAGTGTTATACATAACAGAGAAATGTAATCTCTTTGGATGGAAGCAGGCTGCCTCATAGGCAGGATGTGAAAAGGAAGCAAAAATGCTCCAGGGAGGTGATGTTGCTATGATGTAAAAATGAAAAGATAATCAGCTTCTTTTCAGGTCCTCCACGAGAGAGAGACCTAAGGTGTGGATATGACATGACTTTGCTAAAGAGTATGCATTCCTCCCATCTGTCACTCTGCAGTCCGGGAGCCATGTGTGTGACTTTCTACCAAAGGGACACTCACTTGAAGCTGCCTTTCTTGGTGTTGAGGTGCTTGATCTGCTCCAGGGTGACGGAGCGGCCGGGCAGGGTGAAGCGGAAGGGGATGGGCTCCTGCTCATAGTACATGCCTACCACCATGCTGTCACCCTGCGCGCTGCTGCTGCTGCTGCCCGCTGCTCGAGACGCCCGCACAGGTGCAGCAGACAGATTAGTCCTGAAACAACACAATGTCACTGTCAGTCAACCTCTGCTTTCCTAGTTCCACTTCTCTGGTAATCTTATCAATCTTATACTGGTGTTGCAAGATACTAAACACCACATACAGTTGACCATATCCCCAACAAGAAAGAGCACCAAACTATCAGACAGCACATTGATCTATATGAAGCTAAGCTAACATCCGTTAAGAAAACTACATTGGTCTACTCCAGGAAAACTATTGATAAAAGAAGACCAAGGGTATACATAAATAAAATCATAGGCCTGCAGAATGGGCATAAAACTTGCAGAGACATAGGCTTTGGCAAATAATGGACATAAAAGGGAAAATTGGATGAACAACTGCACTGTACAGCATAGTATTCCAGTCCCAATGACTCAACAGAGTTAAGGGAGTGGAGATAGGAGGAATACAGAAATAAGTCTACCAGTGTTAAGCCTTCTCAGGCTCTGCTTAGTAATCCGATACAACCTTCACTTCAAACAAATACTGCTTTCCAGCTTGCCTGGTATCTTCTTTAAAAACTTTATATCATCATTTCTTTATAGCCCTTATCTTTTTAAGTAATCTGATCCTTTAACCAGTTTAATCTCATTTGATTCAAATGCAATCTTGTGCATGATTTTCAAGTCTATGCATCTGAAATTTTACATGTGCAATTAAAGGGCAGTGCAATGCTGAATATGCTGCATACATCTGTAACCGCCTCTGTAAGTTTCTCTTGTTTGTTTTTGATTTGTCGTTTATTCTCTTATTGTGTTTTGGGTTTTTTTTAATAAAACTGGTTGGTTGGATGGTTGATGAGCTCAACTGAATAGTTGGTTGGATGCTTGCTTGCTTGTGTGTGTGGGGTTTTTTGCCTGTCTGTCTGGTTAGTATCTGCTTTCTGGCTTGCCTGTAGGGTTTGTTCTCCATGGTTACGTCTGGAGCTCCTGGTAACAGAGTACTCTTATTCAACAAACTTGAGAGTCTGTAAATCTGTCTCCGTCTCTAACATATATATTTTTGTATGTGTCAGCTGTATGAGCAAGAGATGTAGAGACAGAGAAGGCATGAAGAGGATGAGGAGTTGATAAGATAGTTCACCGGAGTTAGAACAGGGGGCCAACATTTGTTATGTCATTAATTATCATTGTCAACATTTATGTAGCCTTGCAAAGAGGAACAGCAGATGGGTTGAGTTGAAGGCATGGTGTAAAGAATCCAAGTTTATCCCTTACCTTCAATAAAATGTTTGCATACTCTCTCTGTCTGTCTATCTGTCTGTCTGTCTGTCTCTCTCTCTGTGTCTCCCCTCTCTTCCTCCCCCCTACCCTCCCTCTCATTTAAACATGCACAGAGCACTATCAAAATCTGGCCCATTTCTCTAAGTGACCCATATGTCTGCCCCCACACTTACTCTGCTGCTGGAGCAGCCAGCTCCTGGTCCGCCAGGCCTTTGCGGAGAGGTGGAGCATGGGACGGGGGTGGCATGACTGACCCAGGCACAACACGCACTTTGTCTTTAGAAGGCACACCCATGAAAGACCTGCAACATGGCCCAATTATAATATTATAATGAAGGATTGATCTACCAATCACATCAGTGGTCTCAGCATTTGTGTGATCATTCTCATGCAAAGTAGTAAGTACACAAAGTGGCTGATTTTAAAGACAGACTTTATATACACTGGTTACCATCCAGACTGCTGGAGATCCTTATCAACTGATGAAATCTCCAGCTGTGTATTTGATAAGCAAGCAAAGTAACAACTACTGCATATCCTTTCCATGACAGAAAAGCCAGTCTCAAGCTCAATGCTAAAAAGATAGAAGTGCTGCATGTTGCCAGAACCAGCTGCCAAACAAAGCATGAAGTTAAGATTGACTGAACTCCTTCCTTCAGAAAAAGTAAGACTATAAATATCTCATCTCAGTGAAAACAAATGATGGATCATGTACCAAAGTTATAAAGACAAAAATAGGTATGGCTAAAGGTAGAATGTTACAAATAAATTACATTTGGAAAGATCACAGCATTCCTTACCAGCTGAAAATGACAATAATGAAATAATATGGCCCGTCATGCTACATGACTGTCAATCCTTGACACAAAGAAAAGAAGATGAAAAAAGAACTGAAGCAGCTGAGATGTGGCTTATTAGAAGGTTGTTTAGAGATAAAAGACTGGATAGATAAAAGAACAAAATGAAAGCGTATTACACAAAGTGGGAACCACCAGAAAATTTCTCACCTTACTAAATGAAAGAAAACTAAGACATGTAGGCCATGTGCTACGAAACCAAGTTACGACCTAATGAAGACCATCTTTCAAGGCAAGACCTTGGGGGGAAAGAAAGGTGGTCCACCAGCTTCTCTCATTGGCAACATCATCGAATCCTGTGACATGAGAACTCGGTGATGCTAACAGGTGAGAAATGTGTTCAATCCAAGGAAAACTGCTCGCTCTGTTAGCTGAATCAATCTCCTTTCAATTGAGTTCTTTCCCTTCAACTGTTGGACATTTCTGGACTTTTTTTTTCTGTCACGAGAGTCAATTTTTTTCATGAAAAATGGCAACAAGCTGAAAGAGGCAGTGTTGGCAAACATTACTTGATTTAATTCCCAAGCCTGAAGAAACATTAGTGTGTGTGAAATCAGTGGACTCTTTCCTGTGGATTAGCTGATGGATTCTTACACCATGTCGAGGGAAGCCTCTGTGTGTGTCAACAATTCTGGGGTTTTTTAAGCTTTCACCAACTTACGTTAAAGAAAAAAAACCACAAAAACAGAGATATTTCTGTAAGTCCTAAAAGCACTAAAGATATAACAGGCACTTAACAGCAGTGTAACACAGTTTAGCTCATATGACAGACAATAATAGGTGCTGTTTGAGCTTCACTAAAGAACTTTACTTTGAAAAACAATGCGCTTGGTCTTGTGAATCTGAGAGCGATGTTTTTTTGTTTATTTTAATATGGCCAAAACAGTGAATCACAGTACTGTCGAGATTAGAAATAGACTGTGATCCCATTGAGTTAACCCTTCACAGTACTGATACCCCCCCCCCCCCCCCCCCCACCTTTTTTTTTATTTAATGTACTGTGGTATAAGGTCACTGAACATAAAGCATACCAAGTTCTTAAGTTTCTCTACCTCTGTCTCTTTCTCCTTCCCCTTCCATCCCCCTACCCCACCCCTCAAAATATGAAGAAAGGAAATCCCATGAATCACTCTCTTTCATCACCTCATCTGGCCTTTCTTTAAAGGACTAATAACACCACACTGATAACTTAATAGACTTGGCGGATAAAACACATGCATGGTTCTGGTCAAGCCCAGCACTAATCTGTGAATGCTAAAGTGTGACATTGAATTAATCTACAGTGGTCTCACCCTAATGACTTCATTTTAATTTCTGGCACACAGAAACACAGGACAAACCAGTAACTTGCAAACACACACAAGCACGCATGCACACACGCACAACAGAACTAACTGACAACACCAACTCAACCAGGATTGGTTTTGCACCAGAAGACTACCCGATAACCCCACACCACCACTGACTCACTTTGATTTGGCGGAGAGAGACACATGGGACTCCTGCAGACGTCGCTTTGCCTCCTCCAGCTGAGTGGTGGGGTTGGGTGGGGTGGGCAGTGGCATGTTGGAGTCCTGGATGAAAGGCTGTGAGGGCTTGGTGCCTCCTGCCACCCCCCACGCCAAGCTGTTGTTGCGCTCCATGGACGCTGAACGGTTCGATACATAGGCACTTGTTTTGCTTTTAGAGCTGAAAAGAGACAGTGCAAAGTTCTATTAGAATATAATCATTATATAGGTATGTTCTGTGGATACATGGTCACTAAGCGATTTCATATATACTTAGCAAGGTTTTAGCTATTTTATTTTATACCACCTTATGTCACAGCAGATTTCTCTGTGTGAAATTCGGGCTGCTCTCGGACTCCCCGGGGAGAGCGCATTGCCACAAGTGCAGCACCTGCCCTTTTTTTTCCCCTTTTTTTTTTAAAACATCCCCGAGCCGCCCTGAGGACTCCAACTCCATCATGTTTTTTCTTGTTTGGGTTCTTGCTCATTCCTCAGCAAGAGCTTTGAGGCAGGGTTTTTTTGTTTGTTTCAAGGATAATGGAATAAGCACTCATGTGCTTTTTTATATCCAGTCCCCACATGTATGCAGTTTTGCAAATTTTGTCATTTGTTCCCACAATGCCCTACTCCTCAGAAAAGCAAAGCAGGTTTTAAAATGTGTGCAAGATGTTCTGCATGTGTTTGCACATGGGACCTCAGATTATACTTATAGTCTCATCCAAAGGACTTTTGAGGGGAGTGGAGTCAGCACTGATGTAAACTCCTGGGGAGGATATCCCTTGAACAGGATTCGAACCCAGGTAAACAGACCAGTCCACCACCCAGGCTTTCCCATGCTCCTGGTTCACCAATGGTTAGATTTCCTGTCTGCAACCATTTTCCTGCACACTAAGGCAGTTGTCACATTCCAACTTCCCGGATTGTGTCTAAATAGGACACCTGTGTGCATGCACTTTTAGTCTTTTAAAAAAATTCTGTCACTGTGTCAGTCATTCTTACCAGCATGAAATGGTCCACTCTTCAAAAAGGCAAAACTTTTTTTTTTTAACGTGGGCATGTAAAAGCAAGATGTTCTGCATGTGTTTGTACATGGGACCATAGTTTTATAGTCTTATCCATTTGGGGGGATTTTGGGGGGAGTAGAGTCAAGAGTTCTTTTTCTTTCAATCCTTGACTAGGGTTACACGGTTCACCGATGGTTACATTTTATGTGACCGCTTTTGCCCACCATGGAGGTAGCAGCATTCTGACTTCTGGGATGTATGTTGGGTATGTTCAGGTTTCCACATGTCGAACGCTGACATGAATTTACCAGATCTTCAATGTGCATATTCTATCTTCCTCATGCACAGACACACAAATGGAATTATAGCACTGGCAGGTCTGCACTTGAAGTTGACCTGGGAGATCATAAAAATCCCAACCCCCTTCACCAGACACTGCCAGATTTTAACTCACGACTTCAGGAACCATGGGGATTGAAGCTGAACAGTCTTAACCGCTTGGTTATAGTGTCTGTCAATTCTGATGTCACTTCTGGGAGGATCCCCTCGAACAGGCATTTCAGTAATGACTCAAACAATCGCTGTCATATCATGAGCTCAATGCTGTAACCACAAAGCAATCCCACCTCCACCCCATAATTTGTCTTCTAAAAACAGGATTTCACTTCACCAGCTTAACTCATCTAAGTGCATGAGCTACAGCTGTGGTAGTCTTGATGTAACAAATTGACGAGCCCAGTGCCTGATTACGACACATTTTAGTTTGTTGTTTCTTAAATTGATAGTAAACTGCATTCAATCAAAGGGAAACGACTCATGCTATGTATAATATGCAGTGTATTGTATGTGCATGCACTTTTCCTTATTTTTTGTGCTAGTCAAATTTTTCACGTTCATATATAATCTATTTAAATTGATTTGATTGTACAGCGCGGTGAGCCCATGTTTTGGGGAATTTGCACGATATAAGCCTCCATTTTATTATTATTATTATTATTATTATTATTATGCTGCTATTTCCACCATTTGGGGGGCAGAATAGCCTCGTGGTGTGAGTGTTGAGCTCACCATCTCATGCACGGCCTGGGTGGAGCCACCACCAAGGCACCCTTCCAAAGGCAGTTTTCCCCTAAAGCTATCATCACTCATCAGCACAGACTCCCCTCCTTGATTAAATAATACAAAGAACATAATAATATAAACTAAGAAAAAAAAGAGATACAGGTAAACCAAGAAACCAGAACTAGACAGAATAGAAAAGAATGATAGAGAAGGAAAATGTTCAAAAAGAGTCGAGTCAAATCACCTCTGTTTATGGGTTTGAGAGGCAGACGCATTGGATGAGTGGCGATGACTTCGTTTTGTTGAGGAGCTGCGGTCAGTGTCGGCTGAGTTGGACGTCTTGTTGCCCCGAACAGTCTCATTGATCCACTTCATCACCCTGCCAAACAGTAACCACCTTCTTTTTTAGAACACTGCAAGGCAGACCTAAAAACGAACAAACAACTTCCAAACAGATGACAAGACCAAACAAAAAATATATAGTACAGAACAAACTAAACTTATATTATAACAACACAGCCTCTTTTCAATCACTTCCAATCCAAATTAATTCATTGAAAATCAGTAAGGTAAAGTTGAAATTAAGCAAAGTAAACACTGCTTAGATTCATAATCTTATTTTCTGTTAATTAAACTAGCTGAAACAAGTTTGTTTGTTTTTTTAACTTACTTTTCCAAAAGAAAGGGCTTTCAAAAGTATAAGAACAGCACTATTTGTTCACCCTGAATTCACATTCTGTTCTAATAATTTTGGGAAGACTGAGATCAAACAGTTAAGTTACACCTTCTGCATAGTTGTCTGTACATTTCATCCTGCTAGCAAAAGCATAAACTTAGCATAAATAAAACAGTTATCACATCAGTAACTTGCTTTTCTTCTGACTTTCCCCCATCAAATAAGAGTGTCCTTTTTTCTCATGACTATGACTCAATTTGCAAGGTAAATTCATGTTGAAGTGACAACACATACTTTCTGCAAGTAAAAACAAAACAAAAACAAAACTGCAAGGCTAAAAAGAGACTCACTTTTCACTGGATGGATTGTTGAAGTTGGGCACAACATGGGGTGGATCAGCTTCATACACATTGCCCATTCTACTACTGTCCACATTTCCTGTCCCACAACTCTTACGTCCACTGCTCTTTTTCGGGCCCGTCCTGCCCCGAGAGTGCTCAAAACTGGGTGCCTCATGCCAGCTCATGCTGTGCAGCTGTTGCTTCGCCTCTCCTGCCCCCTGTTTGTTGCTGTGGCCACGGGAGTGGTGATGGTGATGGTGGTGATGGATATGCTGATGCATCTCCCCCCTAACCACCATCCCCTTCTCTTCACGCTCGCAGATGCCACAGTCAAATGACCTGGACAAGGCTGGATCTTTGCGAAAATGTGGCCGTGGGAAACTGGACATTGCCTGCATTTTCAGGCCCCACACTGAAAGCATGGGACTGTTTCCCTCTAGTCCACTGCACAGATCTGTCTGGAGACAGGCAGAAGGGTGATCGCCGTCCTGGGGAGTGGGTGGGGGAATGGTGGGAGCTTGACCAGACCCGGGAGCAGTGGAAATCCAGGATACTCTCTGCACTCTCCTCCGTCAGCGCCGACTGCGACATGATGGGAATGAAGGTGGCTGTGGTGTTCTTGGCAAATGATCTGTTGGCTACCTCTTCTTCTGTTTCTCCCTGAACATGCAGAATCAAAATCATTTAAAAGTAAGAATACATGCATGCAAATATATATTCGTGATGCGCTACATCAAA
This sequence comes from Stramonita haemastoma, assembly GCA_030674155.1. NCBI lineage: Eukaryota > Metazoa > Mollusca > Gastropoda > Neogastropoda > Muricidae > Stramonita > Stramonita haemastoma. The sequence goes on from CM060318.1 coordinate 13,511,073, forward strand.
AGATACATTAAGTCACAGGCTGGAAAAGACGGCTACACCTATTTTTAGCAATTTTCATGTTTTTTGCAGTTTTGGTTTCTTCAAACATCTAAAAATCATTTCCCAATTCAGCTTACAAAGCTTAAAAATCATGTTGCTAAGGTCTTCTAATCAAGACACAAGTATGCAGTTCAAGAAACTTTTAACCTATATTTCTCTAAATGGGCACCTCACCACTTAATGAATTCAGAGTACAGTAACTTTGCTTTTAGTCAAGCTACAGCAAAAACAAGGGCATCATTGTAAAGCTAAATAATAAACTTTTTCTCATTATCAAAATCTGAAAATTGATAAAATGGCAATGTACATTTTGTGAAAGTGCATCACATGTACATAAAACCTGCAATTTAGCTCAGTGCAAGTACAAAAATCCAACACTTACAACTTTTGTTTCATTTTACAAAAAATACAAGAATGTAAAAATAAAACTTGTCAGAATAATCCCCAGACAAAAAGAAATCAAGATACAGATATTCTGCTATAAAATGACAAGAAGAGATAGTGTCCTTTTGAAATACATGTATAATATGTGTAATTTTATAGAAGATAAACAAGGTTTCAAAGAGTGCACAAACCCTGAAAGTACTTAAGAAACCAAAATACACTGTGTAAAGGACTGTAGATGTATCCACTCCCTTACCAATCTTATTGGTCTCAACCTCTCATCCACTTTGGCCACAGTCTCTCCCTTCTCTGCTTCCTTCTTCAATTTCTCTATCAGCAGCTGAGCAAATCGGGTCGGGTCTGTTTCCGCAAGATTAGGATCCTTGGGCGGTCTTTTTGTCCGCTGTGCACAGGCAAAAGCATATAATCTGAGAAAATGTAATTAATATCTATGAACACGAAACAAACATATAGGTCATTGGTATTGGCTGATAAAGATACATTCTCTGGTGAAATCATGAGAACAGTACACATACCCTCTGTAAATATCATATTTCTCTGAAATGATATTTCAAGGAAACAAGTTTATATTCACTGCCATCCATATTAACAGATGCACCCTCTGAAACTTTTAATCTTATACATATTAGCAGATTCTTTACAAATGAAAATGCCCACATGTGTACAAACTGGACTAAACACCTGGCCAAGTATCAATGAAACAGTAAAGCTATACCTCACTCATCATAAGTCTTCATTTTCTTTTCCTCAGTCTTTTTCCTGTGCAATATATATTTTCTATATCTGCTATGCTTTCTGGTGTTGACTGAGTTGCCTGCTGATAAGAATAATAACTAGGCTAATGCAATAACCTTTCATGACTGAGTCATTAAAGGAATTTTCATAAATCATTAAATAATGTGTGTGTGTGTGTTGTGTGTGTGTGTGTGTGTGTGTGTGTGTGTGTGTGTGTGTGTGTGTGTGTGTGTGTGTGTGTGTGTGTGTGTGTGGGTGGTGGGTGTTTGGGTGTGTGTATGTTTGGGGGTGGGTGGGTGGGTGAGTGAGTGATGTAAAATACATGCATGTATGTAACACACATGCACACTTTTCTAAAAGCAAGCATGCATGCAAGCTTATGCATAAATTATTGATAAGCTCATAACTTCTGTCAAAGTCTGAATTATATGAGGACTCTGCCACTAAAACATACTACAGTATTAAGTCACAAAAGACACTAAGTCAACATACAGTACCTTAGAATGGTGGGCAAAAACAGTTGCATATATACACAAAAATCTCACCATTAGTAAACCTCTGAGGTTAAGCCCATGAATGAAAACAAAATTTTTAAAAAATAAATAGGTAAATAAAAACAGACACAAAACAAACACACAAGACTTTAATCTTTAAAACTGAGAATGGGAACAAAAAAATTAAACACAAGTTACAAACAGAAACCCACAGAAGAAATGAAGTAAGAATTTACCTATCATTTTTTCCTGCTGTTTTCCACGACCTTTACATGAAAAATCAGAATTCCTCAAACTGCTCCACCAACTCTGATCCCTCACTGCTATCCCTTCCCTTCTCTGCCTATATTAGCTGACCTAATAAGCCGTTTTATACATAACTGTTTTCTTCTAAAGGTATAGGAGCATGGGGAAGGCATCGTGGGACAGGGTGAAGGAGGGTGGCTGGGTATCTTGATTTTTTTTTTTTCATTTTCCATTTCCTTTCTTCCTTTCTATCTTTTTCAGCTGTGCATTGCATAACACTGGAACAGAGAGGGGAATTGCGCAAAAAGAGCGCAGTGCAGAAGAGGCAGGCCAGGGCACTCACAGGAATGATCTGCGTGTGGAGGTCTGTTCTGTTCTCCCTGTTCTGCAGAGCATTTGTCTTCATTATCTTTTTGTACCGCCTGCGGCTGTACGTCAGCCTCCCATCCCTGCAACACATCAAACCACCAGAGATGTTACAGTGTACGTGCAGTTTGGGTAAATCTTTGTTTGCAAAACACGGAACATTCTTTTACTGGAAGCAAGGGTCTGTTGCATCTTGGTTACTCACTTTCTAAAAAATCAATTGCCATTCTACTAATGGTATCTCAACATAATATGAAAGTTCTAAAATAAAATAAAATGAAATCAAGCAAAATATATTCTTTTAATTTCCAATTGGAATCATTGAAAAGTTTAAAAAAAAAAAAAAGTAAACAGTATCCATATAACTAAAATATATAGTCTCCTGTTGTGTCTGTTAGTGTTAATGTACAGCAGGCCCACTTTCACTCCACTTTAGTCCATATTACAGTCAGCTTGAAGTTGAATAGTGGTGTAAAACCAACCAACTTAAAATGAGTTAATGACAATCTAGCTGAGAAGTGTATGTTTTGTTTGTTGGTTTGTTCTAAACAAAACATTTGAAAATAGAATTAGTTATTGATTAAAAAATTCATTCCACTCAAAATGGCTGAAAGAAGCTAATGACAGTACTAATAGCTGATTAAGTAGATCATAATAATGACAACTGGTGATCATGTACTGAAGTCTTCACCTTGCTCTTCTTGAGTTTGTTTTCTCTGAGAACTTGAGACAGTGAGTTTTCTACTTCATAGTACCTTGACAACAGACACAACAATGATTATTACCATCCTAGTGAAATGCCATTCAAAAACAATTTGAACCACAAAACATGCAAAATATAAACTATTTTATACAAAACACACAAACATTATGTTACATATCAAATAGATAACTAGTTAGAAAACACAGAAAAGGCAAATGAACAAGAAACAAAGCAGTCAGTGATCACTCATTTGATACAAAAAATCTCAGTCTGTTTTGACAATCATTTCTTAAGTTCTATATTTTCAATAGCAAAACAAAATTCCAGTCTTACTTAAGACTCACATTCATGACTCAGAGTGAAATCAGCTAATTTAAAGTATAAGGCATTTTAAGCACCAGTATTAAGTAGTTGTTTTGTTTGTGTTGTTTTTCTTTTTAAAAAATCCTTGTGTCAGTGCATCTTATTCTCAAGTGATTGTCTGTTTTGTTGTCTGTATTGGCTATTACTGCTTTTGTTCTTTTTCTTTCTTTTTTTTTACCACAAAGTGGGTCAATTGGGGGGGGGGGGGGGAACTGTTGTTATGTCCCGGGGGTCATTTATTTTATGTGATTGGTGATTTATAAATATATCTTGTATTCTGCTTTTTTTGTGTTATTTTCCTTACTCTGTAAGTTTATTCCCTGAACCGCTCACTGACTCAGGTATGTGAAGTGGTAGGTGGTAATAAAAATTGAATAAAAACTCTAAGTAGACTGGATATTTGGGGAATTTAAGGCAAAAATAATAAATATGCTTCACCCTCCATCCCCACCCCTTTGGATTATTTATTTATAACACTGAAATAAGAAAAACAATTGGCATAACCTATACATACTGACAATCCTCTTCCGAAACTTCATAGGAAAATGTATACAAGTACAATACATGCATGCATACGTGCACACACCCGAATAATAGATGTTTGTTTTGAAGAAATGCCAAGAAAATGGCCTCTTGATCAAGTTGATGGCAAAGGGGTCAGGCACAGCTCCATCACCTGACCCACTGACTGAAATGCTAAACAACTTCCTCCTTCCTTCTCTAACTCCTTCATCCTTGTTTCTGCAGTGTGGGGATGATAAATACATCTCTTCTTAAATGATAGCTGGACCCATCACGTCGTTATGCAAAGGTCAAAAACTATTTAAGAATAAACATTTGTGTACAAATTTTCTTTTTTCTTGAATCTGACAATCAAATATTTATATGAATGGGAGGAAAAATCATCCAATGTTTCCACTTTGGTGTACCAGGATTTTTTCAAATTCCTTTTTAACTCTTTCTGTTACATTTGTTTTAATATTTTATTTCTTGAAGATAATGGAATGAGCACATGTGTACGTAGTTTTGTCCTCCATATGTGTGTGTGTGTGTGTGTGTGTGTGTGTGTGTGTGTGTGTGTGTGTGTTTGTAAGTTACATGTTTTTCAGCATGTGTGCAATTAACTGTCCCCTTGGCTTGATATCCTCAGTGGATTGCCAAACATAATATTATACCTTTTGACCAACAGGCATATTAGAATATTCAGACTTTCTACATTATTTAAAAGATTGAATAAACACTTGTAAAATGTCAGCTTTGTGATTTCTTGCAAATACAATATTTTGTGCCACTTAACATGCTTACACAATGCATGTGTAGCCATGTGCACAAAAACATGACTGTCACAGCATCAGAGTGAGCAGGGGGGCAAGTGGTGTGGTCAAAACTTTGAAGAATAAACATGTGCAAACAGTTGTGAAGACACTGAAAGGATGAATTTTTCTTTGATGAAATCAAAGTAAAACCATGCCTAGGTCTAATTCTTAACCCTAGTAGCGCGGTTCCCGGATTACTCCGGAGTGACGTAGTGCAGCTTTTCTGGCGGCTCCCGGAATAATCCGCCATGACGTCGGTGATCGTAATTGAAGGCTTTCTTTCGCTTTCAAAGGTCATCCAATGAACGTGAAGGCCATTGTAGGGCCGCAGAAATGGGTGAAGGTCGTCCGCAGTCGCAAGCAACGAGGATTCTGATTGGTTTAGAGGTGTATTTTTTATTTTTTTTGGACAAACGTCGATCGCCTGAAAACAAAATGGCGGCAAAGTGTTTGCGCTCGTATCACTCGAAGTATTTTTCGAGTTTTTTGACGATATTGACGGCGATGAGGAGTTTTAGAGGCTGGATTTGGTTGAATTAAACGATAATAGAGACGATAAGGTAAGGATTGTGAAATATTTTTGAAAAACTTCGGAAAAATTGATCGCGATCGGACTGAATCGAGCGGCGCTAAGTTTTGTCCAAAGCACTTCATAGCTACCGGGCGATTTCGATGTCATACATTGTTTTACTTTATTTTAACGCAACACGGCTTCGAAATAACTGTTTTTAAGTCATTTCTATATGCTGTCGAGTACTTTGCATCACACGAAATCAAGTGATTGTCGTATTTTCGTCATAGAACGCCGCCAGTTCGCACGAAATAAGTGTTCACCGCCATGACGATCGCGATCGCGTCGATCATTTCGCTGGACTTTTCCGAGTATTTGACGACCGATAAAGCCACGGAAGCTCTTTATTTTTTCAAAACTTATGTCAAGAGACAGTATTTATCGAATCATGACATTTTTGCACCGCAACAACATTGCATATCGTGTTAAAATCAATCTGGGTCACCGACATCGCAACAGTGATTGGTAGTGCACGCGCAGTTTTTAAACTTTATTTATTTTTTACATTATCATAAACACTACATGCTGCTATAAAATTTCACTCTTTTAAAAGCTTGTTATCTAAGCTTTCCAGTGATTTACAACTTTACACACTTAGTTTAGTTTTACATATCAATATCAAGAGTTGTTTGACCCCACCCTACTGCAAATCAACAATGGCTGCTGTTAATTCAGCCAGCAGCACCTAGTACTGCTGCCGTTATTACAGCGCTACTAGGGTTAAGAAATCCTGACCAATTTTTTTAGGCCATTAGTAAGCCCCCCCCTCTCCCCCCCCCCCCCCCTCTCTCTCTCTCTCTCTCACACACACACACACACTCACACACACAAACAGGCACAGGTGTTTCTCTTATTTTCACCAAGTTTTTCTCTGTATATCTATGGCTAAAATCTTTGGATGAAGAAGGGTAAGGGGGAGGAGAGGGAAAGAATTTAGCCTCAAAACAGACAAAGCCTGAGCCTGGCGTTGAAAGTGAGACTTGTTTCACAGAGAAAGAAAGGGAGGGGGAGTATGGAGGGGGCACGAGCCACTCCTTTAGTGACTGGCCTGTGACCCGAGAACAGTCCCCTCATAAAAGCAAGGAGCAAAATGGGTAGGGGGGAAAAAAAAAAAAAGAAGGGGGGGGGGGGGGAGAACAAAAAATTCTACCACCAATGAGAGAGCTTTCAACCATATGAATGACTGCAACTCTTTCATCCACACCAGTGGGATCACCCACTGTAGTTGGCTGTGGTTTGGCTTTAAAACCTCTCTCTCTCTCTCTCTCTCTTCTCTCTCTCTCTCTCGTGTGTGTGTGTGTATGTGTGTGTGTGTGTGTGTGTGTGTGTGTGCACAGAACACACTCATAGCGCCAACCAGCCAGCGTCGTAGTAGGAAGCCCCATTCGCGGAGGCCAAAAAGAGATCAAAGCGAGCCTCTTAGTCCTCAGATAAAAGGCCCCACGAACGTGTAAGTGCTTGGGTGCTGTCTCTGAAGGCTTGCACACACCGCCTCGTGGCGCTCTTTGATGTTGCTTTGCAACGGCCTGGGCCTGATCAAGCTTTTCCCTAGTTTCAAAGGCCAGCGGGTCTGATGAGACAACCGCCCGCTTCATAATGACTTGCCACTACTGCAACACTTGGCTCATTTTTTTCCGATCCGCCAGTAAGCCCAACTCAGTTTAGCTGTGTAACTTGTGCAACGATGGACTGCAAAATCTGTGACAGACTGTCACTACAGCCCATGTTGTCAGGGATGACAAAGTGCCCTAAGGACTTCTCTTGAAAGTTTTCCTCTAGATCTACCTTCTTTCTGAGAGGTTGTTAACTTTACAAAGCATGGCACTGAGTTTTTCGGCTGCGTCTCTTACTAACTTAGTAAGAGTCTTACACAAGTTGAAGGAAAGCCTATTCTCTTCTGTGTACATGTATGTAAAGAGTGCATTGTGTTTCCTTGACCCACTGAAGAGTGACAGTGACATAATTATTAACCAGCATAGTTGTCAAACTAAGAATGATCTAGATGAACTGATTTTAATAATAATAATAATAAAAATTTAATAATATAATATAATATTAAATGTGATGATGATGATGATGATAATATAATACATGGATTCTGTTATGTACGTCTTCGAAGACATGCATAACAGAATCCAGCAAACCATTGGTCCCTATAAAAATATTCTAGATCAATCGTAAAGATGCGTAAACTAAAATGGTACAGGCATGAAACAAAATCAAAAGGACTAGCAAAAACAATACTGCAAGGCACTGTCCAAGGAGGAAGAAAAAGAGGCAAACCAAAGAAGAGATGGGAGGACATCATCAGAGAATGGACAGGCCTAGAACTTGACAAAACCCTGAGAAAAGCAGAATAGAGAAAAGGAATGGAGGGAACTGGTTGTCAAGTCTTCATGGATGCCCCCACAGTCACCAGACCAAGGGATAAATAGATAGATAGATAACAATACATGGAATTTATATAGCGCTATATCTTGCAAAAAAACAAAGCACCTGCAGTTGACCTATACTGTCACTTATTACTATACAACACAAAGTAATCAATAACAATTAATAGTTTTAGCAGGGTGAAAGGAATTTCAGATGTTGAAGGCAGGGACAGATACTGAGATAGGAGATAGAAACAGAAGGCAAAAATCTTAGGTTTGAAATAAGTGCGTCTTGAGGTTGGATTTTTAAAGTGTCATAAGTAGGCTTTTGCTGGAGGGAGGTCATTCCAAACTGATGGACCAGAAATAGAGAAAGAGCAGCGGCCAATGGTAGATAGGTTGAATCTAGGTATTCTCAAGGACAAAGTATCTGCAGCCCAGCAGAGGGAACGAGGTGTGTACTACAACTAGTACAAGTGAAGACATTCACAGAGGTATGAGGATGCACTTTTGTGAAGAATTTGTAACAGAGGATACTGATCTTGTTTACTCTCTGTGGTATGGGAAGCCAGTGGAGAGATTGCAAGAGAGGGGTAATGTGCTCAGATTTTTTCTTTCTGAGGACCAGTTGAGCTGCAGAGTTTTGTATTACACGTTGAAGGGAGCGGATAGATGTGATGGCAGACCAGCCAAAAGAGAAAATTTGCAAAGTCCAGACGTGAAAGAATAAGAGAAGTGACAAGTTTGGATGTTGCATCAGTGGACAGGTACTTTCGAATTGCACCTAGTTAATACACCATAGTTGATAGTAGCATGACTGACAGGTCTGGGTGATGATAATGATACAATGCCAAGTTGGGACTGACTAACTGTGGGGAATGATTTTACAGGAGAGGGAAGATGGCATTTCATTCTCAGAGACATTACAGAACAAAAACTGGATCAAACAATAAGTGAATACCTTAATAAGTTATAACTTAGTCATGGTACTGAGGCTAATGTTCAGCTCTGTGAGTGTCAGGGTGTGTGAGAGAGACAGAGAAAGACAGACAGACAGAGAGATGGGGGAGAGGAGAGAGAGAGAGAGAGAGAGAGAGAGAGAGAGAGAGAGAGAGAGAGAGAGGAGAGAGAGAGAGAGAGAGAGAGAGAGAGAGAGAGAGAGAGAGAGAGAGAGAGAAGAGAGAGAGAGAGAGAGAGAGAGAGAGAGAGAGAGAGAGAGAGATCATGAGTGGGTGTGGATCTGGCTTTGGATCAATGGATGTGTCTGGTGTCACAGTGATCTCTATCAACTGATTCTTGATGCAACTAAATACAAAATTGGCAAATCTAAAAAAATCAAATTTACACAGGAATCAAAAGGCAACAGTACACATACATGTACTTGTCGTGTGTGTAGTATTGTGTGTTGTATCACAATGTATGTGAAGACAGATCTGATAAAAACTTTAGCATTCATATAGTTCAAGTTGCAAACAAATTTAACAGTGGTGGAGATCCACTGAAGGGGAGGTTGGAGCTAACTTTAATTTGCTTTTAACCACACACACACACACACACACACACACACACACACACACACACACACACACACAGAGTTAAGAATGTAAATCTGATGAGGGTTCACAGTCCTATCACTTCTTGACTTAAGTCTCCCAGCCCACAACAGGAGGGAGGGAGACACAGAGATGATAGATCTATACCCACAGAGAGACAGACACACAGACAGACACAAAGACACAGACAGTCAGAAACAGAAAGAGACATTTATTTATTTATAATTTCTTTTATTTCCAGGACAGTGGAAAAAGCATTTGTGAGTTTTTCTACATCCAGTCCCCGAGTGTATGCAGTTTTGTAAATTTTGTCATCTGTTCTCATTGGCACACAATGGCCTACTCTTCCAAAAAGCAGAACAGGTTTTAACATGTGCGCAAGATGTTCTGCATGCATTTGCACACGGGACCTTGGTTTATAGTCTCATCCAAAGGACCTTTGAGAGGAGTGGAGTCAGCACTGATGTTAACTCCAGAGGAAAAATTCTCTTGGACGAGATTTGAACTCAGGTTAGCAGATCTATCACAAACGCATCACTCTGATCACCAGGCTATCCGGGGCCCATCCCCCCAGAGAGAGGAGAGAGACAGACAGACAGACAGACAGACAGACAGACAGACAGACAGACAGACAGACAGAGAGACACAGACAGACAGAGACACAGAGAGACACAGACAGAGTCAGAGACAAAGGGGGGGGGGGGGGGGGGGAGTCTAGACAGACAATGACACTAGTGACAGTGACACAGAGTGAGACAGGGAGGCATACAACAAGATCACTCAAACGAAAATTTAAAAGACATTACCCATAATTGAGGCAGACAAAATATGGAAATAATTTAACACAATGACAGGACAAATAGCCTTTTGATGTCAGATCAAACAACAAAGCTGGCTCGAAGTCAAACACTGAAACAGTAACCTGATCCTAGGCCTACTACTGTCAACACAAACAGCAACCGCTTTGTGTGTGTGTGTGTGTGTGTGTTGTGTGTGTGTGTGTGTGTGTGTGTGTGTGTGTGTGTGTGTGTGTGTGTGTGTGTGTGTGTGTGTGTGTGGCGCGCGCGCGCACGTGCTGCGTGCGTGTGTCAGTCTGTTGTGTGTGTGTCACTCTGTGTGTGTGTGTGTGTGTGTGTCACTCTGTGTGTGTGTGTGTGTGTGTGTGTGTGTGTGTGTGTGTGTGTGTGTGTGTGTGTGTGTGTGTGTGTGTGTGTGTGTGTGTTGTGCGTTGTGTGTGTGTGTGTTGTGCGTTGTGTGTGTTGTGCGTTGTGTGTGTGTGTGTGTCACTGTGTGTGTGTGTGCTTAATTTTATTTTAATAAAAGACAGAACTCAAATTCTCTACATGTCAGTGTATTGTGTGCACATAGCAAATTGTCACAATTCAATAGTAAAATTGTAAAGGTAATGTTAATTGTTAGCAGGTGAGGATTAACCTTTTCCTTAACCTGCTATAGGGTAACCAACCATCTAGATACTAACTAACCCTTCCCTCCGTAAAACCCACTACTGGGTTACAGATTGAGAAGCATACAAATTATGCACACAGTGCATGTGTACTGGAAAAGAGGAGCTCTCTCTCCCTTAACGTAGGGATAGGCTAGTGTTAAACTTGAAAGCTTTTTACGTCTTTAAGAATTTTACATTAATTAAGTGATTAATAAAGCAAAAAAGGGAGCAAACTATAATGAACAAAACAAAGTCTACTTTTTACGTGTGTACATGCGCGCACACACAGCACGCGCGCAACACACACACACACACACACACACACACACACACTCTCTCTCTCTCTCTCTCTCTCTCTCTCTCTCTCATTATTGTTTTGGGAATAAATTTGATTGTTGTGACTTTTTATTTTTAAATCTTGATGAAGGCTGTATTCACATTTCACATTATTATTGTCAGGGTTCGCGATAACAGGTAATTGTCGGTATTTTACCGATTGTAAACAGGGAATACCGAAAATTTTCGAAGCAGCCGGTACGCGTACCGATTCTGTTTGCCTGTGACCGATTAGATTTCAGTCTCAAAAAAAAAGTCTGAAGTGACATTTTCTGACAGTCTGTCATGCGCCTGTACTGTGCTTACGCACCTACCCCTTCCTACCACCACCCCTTCCGACGAACATCTTTGGCGCCAGCATGATCAGCCTAGCACGCAGAACAGCAAGCTTTACTGTGAAAGAATAGACCTTCGCGCTCTTCTCGGCATGACAGTAACTTCCATTCACAATGAGTAAATGGGGCCTAGATTTATTTAATCTTTATTCTTTTAATCTTTTATATCGAGGATAATGGAATAAGCACTCCTGTGCTTTTTTACATCCAGTCCCCACGTGTATGCAGTTTTGTAAATGTCATCTGTTCCCACGGGCACAGGATGGCCTGCTTTTACGAAAAGCGAAAAGCGGAGGGTCTTTGACTATGAATTTGCGCGTTGCTTTGAGAGAGAAGAGTCGAAAACTAAATCTAAATTGAACGAAAGATCTAGATGAGCGCTGAGCATAGAAACAAGAAAGAAGAATATGTCTCACGAATGATGCCATGCAAAACAACAGACTGACACGGACAGTGGCACAGGCGCTAGAAAAAAAAATCCTATTTCCTGCGTGGCTTCGTGCCCGAGAAGCGAGTGGCAGCAGCACGGCAGTCAAAGTCTGAGAGATTTGCGTTCAATTTAGATTTAGTTTTGCTGCCGAACAATCCCCCCCTCCCCCACCCCCTCACTGAATAGTTTCGTTTTGTTCACAGTACGTACCGGATTTTATTTTCTGGGGACCGATTTTGGGGGAGTTGGTCAAGATATCTCTGAAATGGCAACTCGCAGTACCGGTTTTAAAAAATCCTAGCGCGAACCCTGTTATTGTATCTCTTTCTTATTTCTTGCCTGTTGTTTCATATTTGGTATGGTTTCTTGCTCTTGGTATACATATTTGGATCTTTATTATTGTTGTTGTTTAGTTAGAGGTTATTTCTTATCTTGATCTTATCCATGAAAAGGGCGGGGACTGGATGTAAAAAAGCACATGAGTGCTTATTCATTATCCTTGAATATTAAAAGAATTTGCCATGCCTTGCCTTGCCTTGCCTCTCTCTCTCTCTCTCTCTCTCTCTCTCTCTCTCTCTCTCTCTCTTCTCTCTCTCTCTCTCACACACACCACACACACACACACATGCCCCTCCCTATCTCTCTCTCTCTCTCACACACACACACACACACATGCCCCTCCCTATCTCTCTCTCTCTCTCTTTCTCTCTCTTACCACACACACACACACACACACACACACACACACACACACACACACACACACACACACACACACACACACACACACAATGTAGTGATGTACACAAGTACAACACATCACAAACACAAACACACACACACACATACAGATCTACACACAACACACACACACACACACACACACACACACACACACACACACACACACACACATGACACGCACACATGCACGCAACACACACACACACACACACACATACATCAGGCCATAATATATATATTATATTCAATAATACTAAACATTAACAGTATAAGTTACTAGATTACAAATTTAGTCCTCCTTGACACACAAAAAAGGAAATCTTAGAGTACGAGTAAGATCCAAATCTTTTTCATTCACACAAAAAAAAATTCAAGAAAAAAGTTTGTTGCACAAAGCTTACAGTAGCACTCTATGTAAAAGAAAAAAAACTCTAATCACTGAGTACATTATCCATGATATGAGAGCTGAAACCTCAAAAACTTAGCCAACAGCATGAAAAGCAAGCTCAAAACAATCAGTTTACTTACGCACTACTGGTGTCAGTCAAAGACATGGTATCATCCGTTGGGGCATCACTGGACAAGCTCTGTAACTCACTGTCCTGAGCTGACCCTGGTGCATATGACACATGGGCAGGATAGGAAACATGGCTACTTGAGCTTAAAGAGCTACTGCGCCTGAAAAATAAATGGTTTATAAAATTAAATATTACACCTTTAGACATTGAATTGATACAGAACTTTCTCAACAAACTGAGATGAGAAACCACTCTTACTAGATTTATGAAGTTCCATGTTAAAGACAATTTAAGTCAGAGCTTTACCCACCAACATCTTGCTTGCAATTTTCAGCAAAATCAGTAAAAATCACTGATGTGACTGGATTAACCAACCAAATTAATGTACTTATTAATTTACTATACAACTGGAACAAACTTGTTCAACACAGTTTTTTAAGCCTTGTGGTTTTCGAAGTTTGACTCTCTCTCATTCCCAACAGTTATATTATGTAACTTGCTCCTGTTCTGAGCCACTATCTTGTGAGCATATATTCTTTTTCAATGTTCAGTTCTAAATTCAGTTTACAAAGAAAATGGCATTGAAATTCAAAGAGAATCACTGGACGTGGTTTCACGAAAACCGTTGATTACTGATGTTGCAAGGATTATTTCCAAGTCTTCTGTAAATTTATTATGGTAGGTGGTTGGTTTGTTTGTTCTGTTTGTTTAGTCTAATATTACCAAGTGTGAATAGACTTAAATTAAACTACAACATGAAATGTTTATAAATTGCACAGATCTTTTGAGAGTGATAATCCCTTTAAAGTTAGTCAGCTTCTCAAAGACATTTGAAGAGCTCTATAAAATGGAGATCTATAGTATACAGCAAAAAATTATGAGGTACTTACTTAATGAGCAAAAACAATAGACCAGATAATGGCAGTATATTTATAATCATTTACACATGTTCAATCTGTTACCTTGTTATTATTTGCCAAAATGAAAGAAAGCAAAAGGACACCTACCCCACCATGGCATCCACACATCTGGAGGTGTTCAGGTAATTTTGCCGATTATCCGGTGTTCTGCATGGAGCCACAAACACAGCACTGCTTGATGCAATCTCCTCAGCACCAAGTTCTTTGTCCTCATGCAGCACAGGAAGTAATCCAGTCTGGGACAAATGTGCTGCGGAGGTGGACCCACTAGAGGGACTAGTTGATTTAGGTGACTCGACATAGTTGCTAACATATTGCACATACAGGTCAGAGTTGAGGAAAGCAGGATACGACACATCTCGGAGGTGTGCTTCCACTTCTAGCTGAGCTTCATCAAAAATGCACTGGTCAACTTTTGATTTTTGGTTCAACTTATCAACGATCTCTTTCTTGGTGTCTTTTGAGATACTTTTCACTTTATCAAAGCGAACATAGGCTTTGAAAATCACTTTCACAATATTATGCACATCAATGGCATCAGTGTCAGCCTTTCTTTTTAGGCCTTGGCATGCAAGCCAGAACTGTAGTTCTTCTGATCCACCCTGCTCTACTTCCAGATACTCTTTAAACAATGCTACTCCTTCACTATCAGAGAGCAAATGGTTTAAATTTTCTGCCCAACGTAGATGAGGAGGTGTGATGTTCTCAGAGTAAGGTGGTGAACTTGCAGCACTTCCCTCTGGCTCAAATCCAAGGGGGGCTTCTACATCATCATCATCAACACCTGGAGGCAGAGCACCACTGATCACCTCTCGTTTTTCCAGGTTGGACTTGCGAGGGGTGGCTGCAGGGGACGGCCCTACTTCAACCTTGTTAAGCGATGCACTTTTGCACACCTTGTTGTTCCTGTGGGGCCCAATACCACTTGGCACCTCTCCATGTACCTGCAGCTCATTTTCCTCCCCTGGCACAGGTGGTCGAGCTGAAGTCTCAATGAAGGTTTTCCCACCTGTTTCATGAAGAATTTCAAACACCTCAGAGGCCATTGTCTGCTCAGCAGCTTGGCCATGGTTTCTTCATCTCTGCTGTGCCATTCTTCCCAATGTTACCACTTCATTCTGAGCCTGCAATTCAAACACAAAGCAGAATGTATCAGGTTAGTGATAAAAAAATTGTCACAATTGAACTGTTGTGTTACACAGTGTTAGGCTATGTGTTTAAAGTTGGATTATAAGCCTACTATAGTACTAACTTACATCTTGAGAAAAGAACAAGAAACAATCTCGATATTTTATCATCATTATAGTCAGGATATAGTACTAAATAAACAGTTCTTTGTCACTGTTGTCACTGTTGAAAATGTTTGCATCCGCGCGCGCACACAATACACACACACACACACACACACACACACACACACACACACACACACACACACACACACACACACACACATTTAATAGACTTAAATTAAATGCCCTCCGAACAAAGTATGCTAAAAATGTGTGTTGCATATGTCATGGGACCATTTCAGTCAGTCATATTCTTTTTGACTGTCCCGTTTTAAAACAGTGTCTTCCCATCACACGTGAGAACTCTCTGGATAACATTTTAAGCAACTGTGTGTTGCTGTGTGAACTCGCCTTATCGTTGAAGAAGAGTCCTATTGACAGTTTACTATAGTGCTTATGAACATGTTAGTAGTAGCTTGTTTACTAGACAGACACATTGATCTCATGCTCTTAATTTTCTAAAAAGTTCTGATTGGTTGTTCAGGGTTTAATGTTCACTTTTGGTGTTTTTACTTACTTTCTGTTTCTACCATTGGTTAAAAGTTCTACAAGTTTTTTTGTGTTTTTTTTTGTCTAATATCACTTATGTGAACAGACATTAAACTGAACAACACACACACACACACACACACGTAAAGGTGAGGGGGGGATATTTCTTCACACATCGTCAGTTGCACATCGTCAATTACATACGCTGATCGATACTGAAGCTCGAAAGTTTGGCTAAAACAGATCCTCTCACTCAATGAATCAAGAAATTAAAAAGCTGGTTAACAGTAGGCTGAGGAAGTCCAGCTTCACTTTCCATCAACTTCAAGCGTGTTCTGCTGGAACGGAAGGAGCGATCGACAAGTCTCTAATCTCGGTAACACGAACTTCTTTGTCTTCACATAAAAATAGGAAAACTACAACCCAGCAACAACCTTTGATATTGTTGTTTTTTTTAAGTTGCATTTCTTTCTTCTTTATTTTATAAATCTATAAATTTCTTATTGTCAATGCTGGTACAGTTTTTGGATGACCACAGGAAGTTTACAGGACGCCATTTTTAGGTGACGTTTTGATGGCCGAAAGCGAGAACTGTGGGGGGGGGTTTAGAAGTCAAGATGTGTCCTTAGTCAAAAAACGATAGTATTTTTATTTTCGTGAACCAGTAAGGCCTACAATACAGTCGAAATCATAACCATTTAAGGCAACAAGTTGAACAACACTATCAATACAAGTGCTTCGAATTCCTACTTTCGATCTTACATTCATCACAGTACCGATACACAACAGATCACCGAATGGTTAACAGATAACAAGAAATCCTTTTTTATAGCTAAAGTGCTGCTTCTATGGAGTAATATACCTGGTGAAATACGAACTGTTGCAGTAAACCTAGTTAAAGCGAGTGCGAGTCGAGCGTTGGCAATAACTCGATTAAGACCCAAGCAACTAAGCAAGATACTTTTAGATAGTCGGTCGTCACACAGCAACTGTCAACACTTGCGAAGATTCATCTCCTTCGGAAGTATCATCGAACCCATTGCGTTCAATAAAAAAAATAATAATTATTATCATTATTATTATTGTCTATACATTTTTAAAAATGAACTGAAAACATTTTGAGTTTGGATAACCCAGGCATGCTGCTAACACATGTGATTGGCTTATATTTAATCAAACTTTTTTTTTCAATTGGGGGGGTAAAATGCAAATTTCAACAAGCTATTTCATACTATGATAATTCATGTGGATTTGTTGATTCTTTGGCTCAAGAGAGCATACCAATACTTAACAAACAAGACTGGAGCATCTTGCATGTTTCAGGCAGGGAGGGGTCTTAACTTTCTTAACTGGGTGCAAGTCTGGTAATCCTGCCAAAACCAAAACAGTGCTGTAACCTATTAAAACCATACAAGAATAATTTCAAAAAGAAGTATCGGCTTAAACACTAACTTTGCAATTCATATAAGTTCTACTAAAAATCTATATGATGTATATTCTATAAGAAACTGATAATAGGACTATGACTTCATGATAATATAATTTCTTTCATTAGCGGAATGTCTTCAAGAATTTGCTCTTTAAAAAAGTCTAAGTATACATGTGAAAACATGTAAACAGTTTTTCAAATCTCTGCATCCTAAAAGAACGTGAGCTATGGTAATATTTTTGCCACAGATACATGTTACTTTTTTGTAAAATTTAAATCTAAAAGCATTGAGCTTTAACCTATAAATAACTTTTTAATAAGATATACAACATTTCTACATATATATATATATTCATGTAAGTTACTGCATTTTATCTTATTGGTTACGTCATAATTCCGGAGAGAACCAAAATCTTGTTTCTTGTTAAAATGTTTCCAACATGCATTTTGTAAAATGCTATTGCCCTCATGTGTGTGTTGTGTGTGTGTGTGTGTGTGTGCGCGTGTGTGCGCGCGCATACATATGCAAGTTTTCTATTGCATTCCCCTCACCCCACAAATTTTATATGGTGCCTTCAGCATCATCAAAAATAACATTGACAATGACAACAAAAGTCATATTAAGACAACCTTTACCATGATAAATAAGTATATACTATATGAAGCAAGAGAGATAAAACAATCAGCAGCCAATCAAAGAAAATTTTGTACCAAAAAAAAACCCCCAAAAAGCACAAGAAACTTAGAAAAGAGTACCAAAACAAAACTACCCATTTATAGGCGCGCGCACGTATGTACGTATGCGCACGCACGCGCACACACACACACACACACACACACACACACACACAAGTTACAGAAAACAGAACCGCTAAAAAATAAAATTGAAAACCTTCATCTCTAGCAAATGAACTGAAAATTATGTTGCGCCAGAAGATTAGCCCACTTGGCGGTGAGAATGTTCACTGCTGTTACTGTGATGGGTTATGCCAATGGGCCTGCCTGGTGAGTAGAACTAGAGAGGTAAAAAGAAAAAATTGGGGGGGAAAGGGGGGATGGTGCTTGCAGCCTCAGCCTGGCAGCGGAATGCTTTCAATTAAAGACTCCAGCAGGAAAGAAGACAAGCTCAAATTAGATTTTCAAGCTTCTGTACATGTATCTAGGTAGACTGCTGTCTACATAATTATACTTGTTTGCGTCTGTACTTTCCATGAAGGCTGCTGGCTTCTGTTTGGGTTTTGGTGATGAATTTGTTGTTACAATGTTAGGGTGAGGGGTTTTATTGGGCTTTTTTAGTTTACTTTGTTTTGCTTTAAAATATATATATATAGAAAAGATCTTGTCTGTAAATGTGTTATTGTTAAGAAGGGTTAAGCAGGTAGTGTCCATTTGTTGTTGTTTGTTGGAGCTTTTGCGTTTTTTTGTTTTTTTGGTTTGTTTTGTTGTTTGGGGTTGTTTTTGTTGTTGTTTTTTGGGGGGGTTTGATCTTCTTTACATTATGTTCATGTGCCACAAAATTATGCTTACAAATTAAAGTTGTTCACAGTCTACATCCCTATATAATATATGCAGAAAAATAGTTTAAACTAATAAAAGAAAAACATTATTATTGCTTTTATTTTTAAATGAACATCCTTGTTTTCCACACATGTTGTGCACTGCACTTATGACCTGCTGACCCAGGTTTGAATCCTGTTCAAGGGGATATTTGCCATGGAGTTAATATCAGTGCTGACTCCACTTCCCCCAAAAGTCCTTCGGATGAGACTATAAACCAAGGTCTCGTGTGCAAACACATGCAGAACATCTTGCGTTAAAACCTGTTCCACTTTTCAAAGTGTAGGCCATTGTGTGCCTGTGGGAGTGGATGACAAAATTTACAAAACTGCATATGGGGACTGGATGTAAAAAAGCACAAGAAAGCTTATTCCATTATCCTCAAAACAAAAAGAATAAAGACTAATAAAAAATATATAAAAAATTAAAAAAAGATTTTTAAACATGCTGTCTTTGGTTCTTTTGACTTTCCATTTTACTGAGAAGATACCTGTAGATCCACATTCATGCAGCATTTATCTTACTTTTTGTCATCTTTCTCCAAACTCTTGGCTCCAAATGACAACACACCATATTAAGCTGCATAAAATTCTTTATCAGTCATCTTCAACTTTATTTGTATGCTTTTGTTTTTATATGTTAACCTTATTTAATCAGACCTTTTTTTTCTAGATAGGTCATGCCTATCCTTCAATATACTTGCAGCAAGATCCTATGTTGTTTTGACAGAGGCTAAATACTTGAAGTTGTCCATGTTTTCCATTTCTGCTCTATTATAAAATGTGTATGCTCTGCTGAGGCTTGTTAGTAATACTACTAATAGTTGATTCTTCTCTTGGCTCCAAATGACAACACACCATATTAAGCAGCATAAAATTCTTTATCAGTCATCTTCAGCTCTTTTCCCATTCAGTTTCTTTCAGTCCTGCTTCGCTTCCTATAGCATCTCCTTTATATAACTATCTTATTTAAGTTCACATCTCATAAGCTGTGGTGTCTCTTGCTAATAATACACACAACACAGTGCCTAGTGGTGTCATCAGGACATCAGTGTATCTTATTAAGAGGCTAGTTTATACCTCCCTTAACTATTTTCACTCCCATATGTTCTGTTAGTGTTATTTGCCTCCCTCACACAGTAAATACATAAATTTCAAAATAACAGCATCTGAAAATTTCATCATAAATATCTTGGCACTTTTTATAGTCAAATACTGCAATTATGATAAAACATTGATGAGATACTCTGATAGTAATTGCAAGGAAGTAGAACTAGAAGAGGATCACAGAAATGAAAATGTTTGGTAAAAAAAAAATAATAAAGTAGAAGCGAATGATAAAAATGAAAATTTGGTAAAATGGAGTAGAAAAGGACTCCTCATTGATGTTATCGTAAAAATGTTTTTAAAAATAAATCACAATTGTGCAAACTAAATCAAAAACTGGTTCAAAAATGCGTCCTTTCAAAATGACAAGAACTGAAGCTTATAATAATAGTTATTATGCTTATACATGCTCATTAATAACAAAAAAAATTACCACTCTCATTATTAGTGAAATCAAACAGGCATTATTTTACTCTAAAATGAGTAGATGTCTAAAAATACAACACACACACACACACACACACACACACACACACACACACATACACGTACACACTCACACTCACACAGTGACACACACACAAATCCTTCAGATGATACAGACCGAGATCTCATGTGTGAAGACATGCAGAACATCTTGCGCACACATTAAAAGCAGTTCCATTATTCACAAGAGTTGGCCATTGTGTGCTGGTGGGAACAGATGACAAAATGTACAAAACTGCATACACACTAGGAAGTGATGTCATTTTTTTTTTTTTAAGCGCATGGGTGCTTATTCCCTTATCAAAATAAAAGGATAGATAAAATAAACACACAAACTTGGTAGACTCAACCATTTTCCAAGCTTAAGGATCAAGCAAAGTGAAACATACACCAAACAGGTTAGAGCACAAGCATGAGGTCAAGTCACTCATATGCACTGACACTTTTCAAACCTCTCTCACTCTGTCAGTAGCATTCAAGATCAATTTGCAAATCACTGGCCATTACTGACAAGCCTTGTGTGGTACCTGAGTGTGCTTGCTATGATCCCATTATTTTTACAACTTGGGGCAACATAACTCTTGCTTGTTGCCCTGAAGTGGATTCCTGCACATGTGCTTTAAATGTGTGCAGCACATAAACTGATAATGCCTGTGTTTATCCTCACATCTGTTAAAAATCTCCCACACAAGTTGTAGTCAATTGCTGGGGGGTGGGTCAAAAGTGCATGACTGATTTGAACCAGGGATCTTAAGCTTTCTTACAATGTGCTAAGACCACTGATTTGGCCCCTTGCGTTGCCCCCCCCCCCCCCCCCCTCTCTCTCTCTCTCTCTCTCTCTCTCTCTCTCTCCTCACCTCACACCACACACACACACACACACACACACACACACACAGAAAGAAGGAAGAAGAGTACAAGAAAAAGAAAACTTAAGAAGAAAGCCCAAAGCGCGACATAATCTGTTTACCGGGTGAAATAGGGAAAAAAAGTAAGTCAAGAACAAGCGGCACACACATGCCACACACACACGCTGTTCACTAGGCTAGTTGGTTGGACGTTGGCGTCCACATTCTTTCGTCCTGGAAGTTCGTCGAACAGGACATATCTTCAACATATAATTCAAAGACCAGAGTACTTACCAGAATTAAAACAGTAGAGTCCTCAAATAAGGTGCATTTTGAGATAATTTACACACAAACAACGAGTCAAAATGAAGTTTGGCTATAACCTCTCTGAGAGCACGGCACAGCCGTAGCACATGCCCGCAGACGACAAGAGGCTTCGTGACGTCACAACCTTTGAAGCGCCGCACCAATCAATGGCCAGATAAAATAAGCTGGAGAAACACACATGTCGGGCGAGTCCACATCGTGTTGGTTTTATGGGAATGTTAGATTCAAGAAAAGTTCTGTTTTAACATCCATTTTTTGTTGCACACTTTATTTTCAAGACACAATAGCAAATATTGCAATGAGATAGATCCAGCGAAGTCATCTGTTCAAAAACAGAATTTTAAAACTTAACAATTATAAAGCACAGTTTCCCCCCTTACTTGAGAATAGTCCAAATCGCAGACTGGGGAGTGAAGCCGTCTCTTTGATGTTGGCGTCGGTTAAGATCGACGAGCACAAGGATTGTGCCTTTACAGTTTTAAAAAACACCTAAGTTAAGATGCATACTTAAGTGTATGTGTGGAAATTTAGGTCCCAATTTTGAACTGTAGATGCAACCGTAAAATTTAACAATAAAGGTAATTTCTTTGTAACGTTCCAGTAGGTGTATTGGTCTGGCTTCTCGTGTCTTTTTATTCTTCAATATCAAGGATAGTAGAATAAGCACTTATGTGCTTTTTTACATCCAGTCTCCGTGTATACGTAGTTTTGTACATTTTGTCACCCGTTGCCACCGGTACACAATGGCCTCCTACTCTTCCGAAAAGCCGAACACGTTGTAACGTGTGTGGCAAGATGTTCTCTGTATGTGTGTACGTGTGTGTGGTGTGTGTGTGTGTGAGGTCGTGTTAGAATCATCTTTATTGCGGGTAAAAGATTGAGTTTACACAACTCTTTTTCAGTCCGTCCCCACAAAAGATTTATTTTTAATTGCTGTACAAGTAAACGAAGACACTTATACCTATGTCTAGGGGGGGAAAAAAAGGGGGGGGGGGGGGCAGAAAGAATGAAAAAGAAAAACAATTCCCAGATTTCAGATTATAAGATAAAGTAAAACTAAGACATTACAAATTGTGGGAAGGGGAGAGGGGGTATAGTTGAGTAGTTTTGGGTGTTTTTTTATGTTTTTGTTTGTTTGTTTGTTGTTGTTTTTTGTTTGTTTGTTGTTGTTGTTGTTTTTTGGGGGGAGTAAAAGGATTTACAGGAACTTTTTGTGGCTATTTACACAACAAAATTGTCGATGAGAAGAGTTTGAAACCTGTATTACCCTAAGTGTTGGTTTTTCTGTCAGGAACTCAGTCAATTCCACCACAGGTCAAGGACCACGAGTAAGAAAGAAACAGCAATCTGCTTTTGATCGGTTATCACGTCTTTGTTCTGACCCCTTAAAAGGCAGCGGAGATATTAACACCCCCCCCCCCCCCCCCCCCTCAGTGTGACATCAAAGAGAACTGGGGCAGGCTTATACCCTTTGAAGCAGAGTCGTTCTAAGCTGTCTGCTTAACTCCCACGAGGCCGCCAACACACAGTAGCGGGGCACGCTAGGCTAGGCTAGAGGCAGCCGCGCGTGGGGTTACTTACTACTCGGTAGCCAGCCGAGCAGGCCAATCGCATCGTTTGTGTGGGGCTGCACGCACACGCACACATATGCGTGTGCACACACAGATGCGCGTGCACACACACACACACACACACACACACACACACACACAGAGTTATCCTAGAGCTTTCCCCCCTTCTTTTCTACCTTTATGATTAATGCTCAATTCATACAGATCTATGGATCCATGTGAACACAGCTCGTAGTACTGAGTATGACTCAACCATGCAGAGTCCTGGAAACTCAAAGAGCCATGAACAGTCGAACTGATGTCACCAAAAATTCCATTGTTTCTTTTTTCATTTTATTGTTATGTGTCTTTGCTTGTCCCTTCCTCTAGTTCTTCGTTTTCCACTTCATCCCTCTTCTGCCTTTATCTTCTCCTTGCCATTTTTGTCATAATTATGTTGGTCATTCAAAAGAAAGTATCCTGCAGATACTGCTATGAACAGTATTTTCATGTCCTTAAGAACAAAAAAAAAGAGCATCCAATGCCTTATCACCATAAGAAACTTATTACTATCAAAGCTTATCTTCCAAATGGAAAACTCGAAGAAGAATATGGAAAAGAGGAAGAGGGGGGATATGGAAGAAAGAAACAACTTCTGCTGTGACATAAAGTGGTATGAAATGAAATTTTAAAAAACAACACAGAAATGAACCAGAGTTCTTCATTGAAGATAGGACAAAGAACTGTTGCTGCACTTTCAGTGAGGTGTGGCCATTGGCCATTCAGTGTGGCCATTGGTTATGGCAGAGATGACACAGGAGTGTTGGCAACAGGGGCAAGTTATCCTCTCACACATCTCATTAGAGGAGAGAAACTCTGTAGTCGTATGTAAACCAAAAGGGCCTTCAGGAAATCTGCAATAGGCTGCAATAACTTCATATATCCTAAGTCCTGAACATGTTAGGGTTCCTTCGTTTATTTACCTTGTCTGTTTGTGTGGTGGGTTTTGGGGGTTGTTCTGTATGTTTGGATGGGTTTTTTTATTGTTTTTTTAGGGGGGGGGGGGTGTTAAGAGTGGGGTGCTATGCCGGGGACGTTTTGGTTTGCTATTTTTGTTTTGTGGGGCTTTTTTCCACATAGAGAAGAGAGAGAGGTGATGATGGTGATGATGATGAAGATGACGATGAGAATGACAATGATCTTTATTTCCAAGAACAAACAAAAACATACACTGGGGACAAAGCCAGAGAGATCTGGAAAGAGATATAGACGAGGAAAGAAAAACTGAGATTTAAAAAAGAAATAGTACAAGCAAAATACAAAAGCAAATGCCATAAAGAATAGGCACACACACACACACACACACACACACACACACACACACACACACACACACACACACCAGACCCTAGCATATGATGCGTCTCTCCTCTCAGTGGGGGGACACCGTAGGTGCTCGGTGTGTGGCTGTGTGTAAAGGCGCTGCCGTAGTGAAGCCCTGTATTGGGTTTCCCGGCGCGTGTCAGGTCCCACACTTGCTATAAAGGGCTGCTGCTCTAATTTGTCTGCCTGTCCTTGTTCGCGTCAGGGGTAACCCCTGTCTAAAAGCGGAGCTCGCTCACTTGTTTGCTGGCCGTGGAGTGTGGTCTAAGTTGTAAAGCTCCTGTCTGCAAAGTCGAGAGATCCCCGGTTCGATTTCTAGCCGTTGAGAGCTGTGTTAAGTTTAACATGTTCCTCCGTGCAAGTGGTCCCCGTGAGCCCATTTATCAAGATCCTATTCACTCGTATTTAGTGCACTGAACAGAGTCCATGGCAAGAAGAGAGTTAGTTGTCCCTGTCAAAATAATGTAGGAGAAGAAGCCTGTGTCATAAGAAAAAAAATCTATAGCAGTGTTTTCCAACGTCTACAAAAACAAAAACTTGCCCCAAGAAGCCTCAAGCTGGAGGACGCAAATTGTAACTGCCACAAGGGTCCTGCTGTACTGGGAGAAGAAGGGGAGGGAGGAGGGGGGGCTTACGGCCTTGGCAAAAAGAGAAGAATAGGCATTAAAAAGGTCAGAGGGGGAGTTGGGGAGGGTTTTGTGTGTGTGTGTGTGTGTGTTGTGTGTGTGTGTGTGTGTGTGTGTGTTTGTATGTGTGTGTGTGTTGTGTGTGTGTGTGTGTGTGTGTGTGTTGTGTGTGTGTGTGTTGTGTTAAGAGTCGTAGTATAGAAGCATAGTGTAGGCATCCGTCAGTCTCGGAAGACTATGGAGTTGCTCTCTAAGCTCTAGAGGGCAAAGCCTGGGTAAGTAATAAGTATGGAGGGCAAGCTGTTACCCATGTAGCTGACCCCCCCCCCCCCCCCCTTTCTTCACGTGGCTGGAATAGTCCATTGAAAAGGCAATCAATCGCTGATACGAATGGTTCCAGTGCAGTGTAAAAACAATTATAATATCAAAAGAGATTTTTGTTTTATTCTCAGATTGCTGACGGGGAGTTGTATCTATGCCTATGTTGTGTGTGTGTGTGTGTGTGTGTGTGTGTGTGTGTGTGTGTGTGTGTGTGTGTGTGTGTGTGTGTGTGTGTGTGTGTGTGTGTGTGTGAAAGTCAAAGTCAAAATTTTACTTCCAGATGGTACATTGAGTAAGCAATAAAAGTGTGTGTGTGTGCGCGCGCGCGTGTGTGTGTGTGTTTGTGTGTGTACATTAACTAATTATATACATACACATATATACATTAATATATATATATATATATATGTAATTATGTATGAGAGAGAGAGAGAGAGAGAGAGAGAGAGAGAGAGAGAGAGAGAGAGAGAGAGAGAGAGAGAGAGAGAAGAGCAGAGAAGAGAGACAGAGAGAAGAGAGAGAGAGGTTCATTGTGTGACCAGTATAGGCCTAGTCAGTTGTTCTCCCTCACCAGTTTCAAAATCAAAGGAGACTACTGACCTTGTTTTCCATGGGTTTTTTGTTGTTGTTGCGGGTTTTTTGGTCTTTTACCTGCTTTAAAACAATCATTTTTAGTCTTTTTTCTGACTTTGCTTTTCCTTTCTCTTTTTTCTTCTTCTTTTATATATTTTTTTCCCCTGTTGTTGTTGTTGTTGTGTCGTTGTCTGTGTGCTTGTTGTGGAGTGGAATTAGGTGATGCTTGTTTTGTTTTACTTGAGGATTTTTGTGAGAACGGGTTTCTTTTTCTTTTTTTAATTTTTTTTTTTTACCTGTGACATCCTTTTTCTGATACAATCTGATAGCCGACCTGTAATTTATCATCTGAAGTCGGAGTGTGGCTGCCGATATGGCAGGAAAATCGAAAACAGCCAAAGACGCTGTTCCTCCAGTCTGTATTTATGGTCTCACAGTGATTCTCAGGTGTGGTCAACGAGATGAAATGCACATTCTGGGTGACTTCCAATGGGCTTCAGCTGCAGAACATGCAACAACAACAACAACAACACCCTGAAGTGTTTACGCCATTTTATCCAGATGACTGTATTGACTGAAGAAAAATACTGACGCCAGTCTTTAGAAACGCAGTGTACAGCGTGAGAAACTTGGATACTTCCCTACCTCCTGTACTCAACCTTTCCTGCGGACACAGCTGACCAATCCCAGACGCTGTGGCTGTGCAGATAGTCAACTGTCAAACAGGAATGCCAACAGCACCGGGCAAGTCAGAGAGACAGACCTAACTCTTACAAGTCAGAGAGACTAACCTTAACATCAGACACCTAACTCTTAACAAGTCAGGACAGACCTAACTCTTAACAAGTCAGAGAGACAGACCTAACTCTTAAAAAGTCAGAGAGACCTAACTCTTAACAAGTCAAGAGAAGGCTAACTTTAAAGTCAGAGGACCTAACTCTTAACAAGTCAGACAGACCTAACTCTTAAAAAGTCAGAGAGACCTAACTCTTAATAACTCTTAACAAGTCAGACAGACCTAACTCTTAACAAGTCAGAGAGACAGCCTAACTTTATCAGAGAACCTAACCTTGACAGTCAAGAGACAGACCTAACTCTTACAACCAGAAGACAATTTAAAAGTCAGAGACCTAACTTTTAACAAGTCAGAGAGACCTAACTTATAACAAGTCAGAGAGACCTAACTTTTAACAAGTTTACCTCTACTGTATTTCTCTGTTATGTGTTACCCAAACCCCTGCAAGCAGATCTGAAGTGACGATAGTAACTTTAGTCCTTGCAGTTTCTACCGAAGTTTCACCATCTGCCATGTTAGTAAACCTATCACGGAGTCATGAATCAGATCAATTTTATATCCCCCCCCCCTCACCCCAAACATAGGTCCCCAAAGAACTAACAAACAAATAAACACACGCGGGCGCAAACAAACAAACAAACAAACAAACGAAAAGAAACCAACCCACCAACCAAACAAACAGGGAAAAAAACGCACTTCTATCCTGTTTTGTACCAAAGTCTAAAGGGAACCAGCCGCCATGGCACAGTGGTTAACGCCTTTGATTTTAGACTGGAAGGTCGCGGGTTCGAATCCCATAAGAGTCATAGGCATTTTTCGGATTCCTGCAGCTGGCTTCTACCCAGAATGAGTGTTCTGTGGTCACGGTAGGAAGTCTGGGACCACACAGTCGAGCTTCATCCACTTAACGGATGTGAGTTGAGAGAGTTGCTCAAATTGCCTGACCAACACTGCAGGTGTCTGTAACTCTCGGCCCGGTTGACGCCGGGATATATTATGATAGTAAGCGTAGTGTAAACCCTGTCCAGTCGTCTCAGACTATTATCAGCAGCATTATGTCATCCTCATTGTCATTGATTATCATGCAATTTTTTAAAAATTGCATCTGATCAGGTGATCCCAGTTGCTCTGGTCTCGTGGTGGCCTCAGATTTGGTTTCATCGTACACTTCTGCACATGTGACGGGCTTGTGTCGAAGCCTTTGTGGGGTTGGAAGTTCAGGGGGACGGTCGCTGGAGGGACGGTGTGGTGGTTGTCACCTTGGGTGGGCAATTCAGTGTGGCTCCGCGACTGAGCTAATACTGCTGTTAGTAGGGGGCTTTGTGGGTGGTGTCCTGCGTTTGTTAACTCAGAACAGGCTCCAGTGAACTTCACCAACATGACCCAGCAGCAGGGCAGGGCCCCAGGATGGCCTGATGTTGATGGGCTCCCTGTGGACCCTGACCCTCAGCCTGGGGGTGAGACATGACGAATGGGGGTGTGGCTGTGGGGGGGGGGGGGGGAGGTTGAGATGAGCGTGTGGGGAGAGTGAGATAGGGACGTCACAGAAGGTGAGGCAGCAATAATAAAAAAAAAAATTAAGTTAGGTTTTTAAAAATTCAAAAGCGAGCAAAATAAATTCCTCTCAGTCTTTCAAAACAAAATAAACAAGCACAACAAGACAAAGCAAACAAAAAAGAAATGAAGAAGACAGACAGACAGACAGACAACAGACAGACAGACAGACAGACAGACAGACAGACAAAGAAAGAAAAAGAAAGAAAGAATTCTAAAGTAGACTAGGAAACAACGCATTGCAATTTGAATGTGTCAAAAGAAGTTGGTCCTCTCTAAAAGCAACAACAGATGCACTTGTTTTTTTTCTTCTTCGAACCCGTAGACAGCAAATGCCATCGGTCATATGAGCGAAAATGTGTTGTCTTGCAGTTAAGCGTCTGACAAGTGAAGCCCAATGCATCCCACTGCAGAGTGGGAAAGAATTGTTTTCTTTTAAGTCTTTCTGGCCTGCAAGGCGGGAGAATGAATCAAAAAGGCAGAAAATAGATAAGAAGGCGGTGACAGGAAGAAAAGGAACAAGGTAGAAACAGCGAGAGGGGTAGAAAAGAGGAAATTCCTGGCACATAATTTGCAGAAGGTGGGGATGCTATTTATACTGACAGACCCACAGGGGAACTTGTTTTCGAGCCTGATATTTCTGAATCAAAGTGAGATCTGTGTCAGGACCACTCCTCCTCAGTGTAACTAACAACACTGGTGACCTGCCTGCCTGAGGCTTTCCACTCTTTCACATCCACTCCTCCATCCATCCATCCATCCATCAGTAGGCAGTCTCAGATCTGACAACACCATAAAGCACTGCACACGGTCATCATGCTTACACACAGGAAAGTACTATAGTGTGAGACTTTCTATACAATAATTTCTATGTGGTGTCGTGCAGTTAACAAATAATTATGGAGTTCACATTCCAGTTAGTCTTGTTTGCTCAGGATAGTTCCAAAGCCGCCTAAGATCCCACTGTCCAGCGGCTAACTACCTATTCTGATGGACACTTTGTGGACACAGTGGACAGCAGCAGTGGCTTGATGTTGCCTGACCATCAAGGATCTCAGTGGTACACACCGCTAAGTCATAGATAAATCATAATAATAATGTACTCGGTTATAACATATACCACACACTGACCCGTCTAGAAAGCCATAGCTCCGTGTTTCAAATCCTGTCCAAAGTGTATGTGAACAACCAAACAGCAACAGAAGAGTTGTCGAGGTACTTGAAAACAGTCATGTAGCAAACTTTTCATTCAGCGTGCACTTTCAATCTCATAGTGATTCCCAGTTGGAATGAGTAAGCCAGAGTGCACATTCTGGGTGATCCCCCAGAGTGTTAAGCTGGGGAACGCGCAACAACAACACAACAACAACAACAACAATATATTTACTAATAAATGGCAAATAAACATACGTGGAGATGGGGGGAGAGAAGGAAAATATGAGAGGCACTGTGCGATGATGACGCACTCTTCTCAAAAACAGCAACCCAATTTTCAGTCAGAAAAAATCCTTTGCCGTGACAATACAATACAATACAATACAATACAAATACAATACAATACAATACAATACAATACAAAACAATACAATACAATACAATACAATACAATACAATACAATACAATACAATACAATACAATAACATATCGGTGGATCTGTGGTTTGGAGGTTACGCACCCGCCTAGAAAGTGAAAAGCGCGAGCGCGATACCCGCTTGAACCTGAGATTTTCACCATCCACTAAACCTTGAGTGGTGGTCTGGGTGCTAGTCTTTCGATGGGACAATAAACGGGAGTTCCATGTGTAACATACATTAAGCGCACTAAAAAAAATAACATGCAAACATAAAGAGAAGAAGAAAGAAGAAGAAGAAGAAGAAGAAGAAGAAGAAGAAGAAGAAGAAGAAGAAGAAGAGAATACCCAGGGCAACAAGAAAGTTGTCCTTGGCAAAATTCTGTAGAAGAACAGCCACTCTCCTATGAAAGCAAATGCAGAACATTCTCCCCTGGGAGAGCAGCCCGCATTTCACGCAGAGAAATCTGCCGTGAATGAAAGCAGTAGACAATACAATACAATACAATACAATACATACAATACAATACAATACAATACAATACAATACAATACAATACAATACAATACAAACATGCAATGCAATGCAATGTATAAATACAAAACAACACCTCAAGATACAATGCAATACAATGAAATGGAATACAAGACTAGTAGTGTTGTGTACTGTGTTGAAGTGTACTGTACTGTGATGTACTGTATGTGGTGTACTGCACTTTGGAGTACTGTACTGTGGTGTGGTGTACTGTACTGTCATGTACTGTACTGTGGTGTACTATGGTGTACAGTACTGTGGTGTACTGTACTGTACTGTGGTGAACTGTACTGTACTGTGGTGTACTGTACTGTACTGTGGTGTACTGTACTGTTGTGTACTGTACTGTGGTGTACTGTACTGTACTGTGCTGTGGTGTACCTTGGTGTGGTGTAGTGTAGTATACTGTAATGTGGTGTACTGTACTGTGGTGTACTGTACTGTACTGTACTGTGCTGTACTGTACTGTAGTGCACTGTACTGTACTGTACTGTGCTGTACTGTACTGTACTGTCTGTACTGTGCTGTACTGTAATGTGGTATACTGTATTGTGGTATACTGTATTGTGGTGTACTGTACTGTGGTGTACTGTACTGTGCTGTACTGTGCTGTACTGTAATGTGGTATACTGTAATGTGGTGTACTGTACTGTGGTGTACTGTACTGTACTGTATTGTACTGTGGTGTACTGTACTGTTCTCTACTCTACTCTACCCTACTCTACTATCATACTAACTCCAACCCATTACCATTTGATTCCATACAGTAAAATCCAGACTATTTCAATCCAGTCTAATCAATCCAATCCAGCACCATATAATACAACACAGCACAACAGAACACAACTCAAAACAAAACAACACAGCACACTCAGCTTACACAAGCATCACTTTGGTGCTGCCATGGCTAAACAGACAGGTGAAGTATATACCACTGTATACGATAACTTGATAAGCTTTTCTTAAATCTTATGGTTGTTTGTTTTTGTTTGGGTTTTTTTTTCAACATGAATTAACTATACTAAAGACTTTCCTTACATCTGATCGTTTTTTTGTTATGGGGTTGTTGTTGTTGCTTTTTTACATGAATCGGCTCTATACAATTACAATAAGCTTTCCTTACATCTGATTGTCTCCGTACATGAATCGGCTGTATAGGCCTACTAGATCTATAAGCTTTCCTTAATGCATCATTTTTGTTGTTGTTGTTTTTCACAGGAATCGGCTCTATACATTACAGTAAGCTTTCCTTACATATGGTTGCCTCCTACATGAATCAGGTCTCAACGTTAAGGAATCCATCACTGTTTGATACAGCCCTTGGTGATCCTTCTTCTGGTTTGGTTTACCTGGGTCCCTTTTAGCGTTGCTTTCCAACGGTTCAATGGTTTTTAGATCTACTCCCCTACACCTTACCCTCGCCAATGTTTCATTGCTTCTACTTTTTCCCCTTTCTCTGCGAGAGCCCAAGATTTTGCGTGTGCCACTGTTTTCACCCATCATTAAGGTAGCCGTATTCTGATTTCGGGGATGGTGTCTGATTACCACACCTGTGTGCAAGCGTTTTTAAATTTTGTCACCCACTCCAACTTCCCCAAATGGCCAACTCTTCTAAAAGGCGGAACGGGGTTTTAACGTGTGAGCAATATGTTGTTCTGCGTGCGTTTACAAGTACACGGAGCCTCCGATTATAGTCTAATTCGAATGACTTTTAGGGGAGTGGAGTCAAATCACCAGTTTCCTGTCTTAAAACCATGTACTCTCTCTCTCTCTCTCTCTCTCTCTCTCTCTCTCTCTCTCTCTCTCTCTCTCTCTCTCTCTCTCTCTCTCTCTCTCTCTCTCTCTCTCTGTCCACTTCACTGTTGTTTTTCAGCTAAACGCTATCTGAAGTCGTTGGGTTTATACTCTCGCACGTAACTCAGTCAGAGGTCAGAAAGTACAGCTAGAAGGAGGGAGGACACTGAGCTGCCTGCCGCCTGATGATGTAGTGTCGTCCCTGCTGTCCTCCAAACTCCTTACAATAAAGCGAAAAGGGGTCCGACAGAATCAAAAGAGGTGGTGTGTGTGTGTGTGTGTGTGTGTGGTGTGTGTGTGTGTGTGTGTGTTGTGTGTGGTGTGTGTGTGAAGTCAAGTCAAATTGGTTTTTATTAAGGGTAAAAGATTAAGTTTACACACCTTTATTTTTAATCCTACCCTCATAAAATTTTTTAAAAAGTTGACTTAAATTGCAATCAAAAGACAGTGTTATCTACGTTAAAAAGAACAAGAACCAAAGAGAAAAACGGTTCTTTTTTTGTTCTTTTTTTAATCCAGACCTCACAATATAAGATAAAACAAAAACAAGACAGTACAACATAGCTTAATTCAGACAGACAAGTAATGGGAAAAAATGAAACAACAAGGGTAAGAATAACAATCTACAAAGCAGCAGCCAGATGGAATGTGACCTCAATCATAAAAGTGGACTCGTAATTTTCCCATTATATGTTTCCTCAAGAGTTTCTAAACCGTTTGCTTTGAAGGATCTGATTTTGGAAAGGGAGGTAGGTAATAGTCTTCCTGACTAAGCAAGGCTTCACTTACAGAGGTTATTACGTGGCCTGGGCAGCCTGAGTAGGCTTGTTTTGATGGACAGCAAAACTTGTCAGTTTTCTCTGCGTCCTTTTCGTTTAATATATTGTAACATACATACACACTTGTTTTAAAATAGTGTGTGTGTGTGTGTGTGTGTGTGTGTGTGTGTGTGTGTGTGTGTGTGTGTGTGTGTGTGTGTGTGTGTGTGTGTGTGTATGCGCGTGTGCGTGCGTGCGTGCGTGCGTGGCAGCTAGTATATCATTAGACGTTGGAGAGAGAGAGAGAGAGAGAGAGAGAGAGGAGAGAGAGAGAGAGAGAGAGAGAGAGAGAGAGAGAGAGAGAGAGAGAGAGAGAGAGAGAGAGATTTTGATTTGATTTGTTTTGATTTGATTTATTCTTTTATATCGAGGATAATGGAATAAGCACTCGTGCTTTTTTTTAATCCAGTCCCCGTGTGTATGCAGTTTTGTAAATGTCATCTGTTCCCACCGGCACACGATGGTCTACTCTTACGAAAAGCGGAAAGGATTTAACGTGTGCGCAAGATGTTCTGCGTGCGTTCGCACACGGGGCCTCGGTTTAAAGTCTCATCCGAAGGACTTTTGGGGAGCATGAGAGAGAGAGAGAAAGCTTTGCCAAGCACTACCAAATTTAGATATGGTGTAGCCTATCAGATCTAGCTGTACATTTGAAACAATATACAACATATGATAGTAAGCTGATGATAGTAAGATCTTCGTAGCAAGAATTTGTGATCATAGGCAACACATAATGAACTATGTGCTGTTTTGGAATGTCTCCCTCTTCGAGA
Organism: Stramonita haemastoma; assembly: GCA_030674155.1. Lineage (NCBI taxonomy): Eukaryota > Metazoa > Mollusca > Gastropoda > Neogastropoda > Muricidae > Stramonita > Stramonita haemastoma. The sequence continues at coordinate 13,544,794 of CM060318.1, forward strand.
CCTGAGAAAACAGTCAATTGAATTCCCATCAAGGGTCAGGCTTACTCAGTTTCTGTACTGTTCTTTCGAAATGAGCAGTCTTCCAGTGGTGGTTCAAAAAGAGTTGGTGGCCAGTAGTAGAGAATAGCCACAGCAGGGCATTATCGGGGACCAGTGCTAGCAGACTGATGATTAGCAGCAACAGCAGCGTGAAACAGTTGTATTGACAGCAAAAAGTAGAAGTAATAGCAACACTCGTAAAAGTGATAGTAGAAGCGGCGGCCATGGTAATAACGAGTGATTAATGTCTCTGAGTATGCTGATGGGGAAAATAGTCACAATTTTATTGTCAGTTGACATACAGGAGAGAACATTAGAAAAGCCAATGACATAATTGCCTTCCCAAATATGTAATTCGAAGGACTGACGGACGCCACAGAGGAGTGGTTAACACTGTTCAACTTCAATCCCATGGACCATGAAGTCCGGGGTTGGAATCTCAGCAGCGTCTAGGGAATTAAGGGTGGGATTTTTACGATCTCCCAGGTCAACTTCTAGTGTATGCCTGCCAGTACCTTCATTCCCTTCGTGTAAATGCACCCGCAGAAGAGCAAATAAGCATGTTAAAGATCCCGTAATTTATTTCAGCGTTTGGTTGGTTAAGGAAACGCAAAGACACCTTGCTACACCCCCAAAACGGAATGTGGCTACCTTCATGGTGGGCAAAAACGTCACATACATAAAATCTCACCATTGGTGAACATCGGAGCTCTAGAAGAGAGATCATTAGCACAAAGAAGACTTTTCGTGATGGATTCAGACTGACTCAATTCCTTTGCAAGTCTTTTGCCTGAGACTATAACCAGAGGCTCAGAGTGCTGGGGCACACATGACGTCTTGCTGACACCAGTTCTAAAAGTCCCCCGTCTTTCTCCTCACACAGAGGAGAGCGGGCTGTGGCTGTGGCTGTGGCTGGGGGCAGGATTGTCATGAACACAGGCACACTGCAGCCTGGCACACCAGAGGAAAGGGCTCTGCAAACACCAGCTTCATCAAACACACTGCCTGCCTGAAGGTTTCCATCTCATGCTCCGCTGACTAAAACAGGAATTCGGGAAGAAGTCCTTTTTTTTTTTGTTCTGCCCGTGTCACATCTGAGACGGCCCTTAGAGAAGATATTACAGTTACGTGCTCTTGGTTGTGACAATAACTTCTCTTGTGGACAATCCACCACGAAGCGGAGTTTCTGTCCAGTTTTAAGGCATGAACAGTCAGGCAGAATATCTGTCCAATTTTAAGACATTGAGGCTTTATTAGGTAGTGTGTCTGTCCAATTTAAAAACTTTCAGATACTTATGCAGGCAGAATACCTGTCCCATTTTGAGACTTTCAGATACTTGTGCAGGCAGAATACCTGTCCCATTTTAAGACTTTCAGATACTTGTACAGGCAGAATACCTGTCCCATTTTAAGACATTAAGATACTTATGCAGGCAGAGTACCTGTCCCATTTTGAGACATTAAGATACTTATGCAGGCAGAGTACCTGTCCCATTTTGAGACATTCAGATACTTACGCAGGCGAAGTACCTGTCCCATTTTGAGACATTCAGATACTTACGCAGGCAGAGTACCTGTCCCATTTTGAGACATTCAGATACTTGTACAGGCAGAATACCTGTCCCATTTTGAGACATTAAGATACTTGTACAGGCAGAATACCTGTCCCATTTTGAGACATTAAGATACTTACGCAGGCAGAGTACCTGTACAATTTTATGATATTAATATTTTCATGAAGGTAAAGCACCCGTCCAATTTTTTGTCTTTAAGATTCTTCTGCATGCAGAGTATTCATCCAGTTTCAAGGCTTTAAGATACCTACTGTACCTGTCCAATTTTCAGAGATGAAGATGCATTTATTCAGGTAAAGCACCTGTCCAACTCTACTACATCAAGATGGTACTAAGGTACAAAAAAGGAATCCCCAAAACGGCATCATGATACAAAGAGGCTTTTGATTAAACAAAGGAAAGATCGATAGTTAGATCTAATGAGATTGAAAACACTGTGAACAGTTTCTCATGGTTTGTCATGAAGTTTCAAACGATTGGGATTTATCGTAATACCTTCATAGATATAGTTTTTAAATGAGTGAGTTAAGCTGACTTTATGTATACTATAGGCGGCAGCAGATCACTGGAAGTGCATGGATGTATGCCACAAGTTGTAGTATTTGCTAAGGGTATTCCACTACCTGTCTTTTCTCGTTTTAATCCTTTCTTATTATTTTACGATCAAAATATCGCTCTAAAGCCACACAATTTACTGAACGAAACTTCTGCTCCCTACCAACAGTAGCGCAATACAAATTCCCTCCCCTGATCAGCCCATTCTGGCTCTGACGGCTTAAACGTTCATATAAGCAGAGTCCATTCGCATAAATAAACCTAATAGCGCTGGCGACATAACGGATTAATTGGTCGTATAGAACTACAACTGGCGCCACAGTCTAGCGCCGCCCGCGATCCTGGCGCCATGGTTTACAGCCTAATCCTGCCCTGTATGAATTGATATAGATGCCGATGAAAACGGTGCCAGTCAAGGACAGACTGACTGGACATATTTTATTTAAGTTCTCTCTCTCTCTCTCTCTCTCTCTCTCTCTCTCTCTCTCTCTCTCTCTCTCTCTCTCTCTCTCTCTCTCCCTCTCTCTCTCTCCTCTCTCTCTCTCTCTCTCTCCTCTCTCTCTCTCTCTCTCTCTCTCTCTCTCTCTCTCTCTCTCTGTTTTTGTATTTAGTTTCTGTTCACTGTTAGTGATATTGGACTGACAGCAGAAATGAAAGAAAGTAATAGGGAAATACATGTCTTTTCACAGTTTGGCATTAAACCACAAACATAATACATTTTTTAAATAAAAATGTGCATTATGCACTAGGATCCACGTAGGCAGCTGTGGTGGTGGTGTTTGGGTTCCAGCCACCAAGAGGATTCCCCCCTGCAGCTAACGTAAGTGCCGACTCCACTCCCCGAAAATACAACCGAGGCCCTGTGCGCCAACGAACGCAGATCTTTAGCTCTCTCTCAAATCTGTTTTGCCTTTCAAAAGAGTAAGCCATTTGTACCGGTAGGAAAAGATGACCAAAATAATGTAAAATAAATAAATAAATAAAAATAAATAAATAAATAAACCACAATACACTGGTATCGCAATTAGACATCACCCCGAAGTCGGAATGCGGCTACATCAATGGTCGCATACACAAAATCACGCCATTGGTGAACTTTGGAGTTCTAGCCGAAGAGTAAGAAGGGTGAGATTGGGGGGGGGGGGGGGGGGGGAGCTGGAGGGAATGTGGAGACCAAAAGCATTGTGTGAATGCTTCAACTGAAAAGTCAGTCCGTACATAGACCTGCCGGCCGGTGACACATATTAATAAACTTTAAGGAAGTCAGAGGCGTCAGAGACCTCAGCTTCTCTTGGGGGGGCAGCATGTTGAGGGCGGCGCCCATCTCCTGTAAATGTCCAGTCTGACGTGGCAGTTTTGGCACAGTTCCTTTCGTCAGCACGTGGGGTTGTTGTTATTATTTGTTTTGCTTTATTTTGTTTTGTTTTGATTTTTTGTTTGTTTGCAAGGCTGGGTGTTGAGATATAATCATTACAAAAGATTTTTTTTTTTTTAAAACCAACCCTTTTTTTCCTCAATTATATAATCCACACCATGAATGTTTCATTGCAGAGACACTAGATGAGACCAAAAACACCCCCCTACTACTAGACTGCAACTTTCCGCATCCCAAAACTACGTTAGATAAGAGCTCGCTGAATATGAGGATTGGCTTCAGTTCTGAAAAGAGGGTTGAATACAGTTTCCTATTACAGTCAGGGCACTCGCCTTCCCCAAGCTAAGGTTAAGCAGTATCGAGCGTGGTTACCAAGTGGATGGGTGACCGTTTGCGTGCCTTGGCTTCAGTACAGTCCCCCAGTTCACCCAGCAGTAAATAGGTACCTGCTCTCTTTGTGGACAGGGAAGGTAAAGCAGCGAGCGAGGGAGAGGAGATGGGCGCCGCCCTCAACATGCTGGCCCCTAGAGAAGCTGAGGTCTCTGACGCCTCGCTCCCCTACGACCACATAGGTTAAGGAACACCTTTACCTTTTTTACCTAGATCTAATACGTGTCAGTAGGGGGAGGGGGGAGGAATAACCTGGTGGTTACAGGGTTGTGCTGGGGATCTGACCGTCTGGGGATCGAGCCACCGCTGAGGCGCCCGTTTGAGGGGATTTTCCACCCTGGAGTTATATTAACATCAGAACCGACTCCGCTTCCCCGAGAGTCTCTGATGAGACTATAACCAAGATCCCATGTGATAACGCACGCTATGGTTGGTGCATGATGTACTCCCTAAAGCCGGTGGCTCCATTGAAACTTAGATTTAAAAAAAACCAATCAATTAATCAATCAATCAATCACCAACCAACCAACCAACCAACCAACCAACCAACAACCAACCCCCCACACACAGAGGCAAACAATACAGGTGTCGTGCTTAGAAACCATATATCTTCGAAGCCGGAATGCGGCTACCTTAATGGTGGGTAAAAACTGTCACATATGCAAAATCTCACCATTACTGAACGTCGGAGCTCTATTCGAGGAACGAAAAAAAAGAGAACAAAAACATGTTTCTTCATTACAATAATTACCAGGTTTTATTTCTCCTTGTTGCCTGTTTATGCCCAAATGCATTCATCCAAAAATCTTCCTATTGTTAGGGCTTTGTTTCATTGTCCATTATCATCAGTTTTTGTCTTGCTTCTCTCTTATGTTCGCCATCTTCTTTATCATAGTTCTGGTTATTCCATCTATTTCAGTAGGGAGGCCCGACTAGTTTCAATATAGATCTAGTGCAAATCTCTCTCTCTAAAAAAAAGTGTATATCCTGGAGCTATCCGCTTGTTTGGTTAATGTGTACCGATTTTACTTCAATTCCCCGAATGCTCTGCCTGTGCATTCAATAAAAACCATCAATCATCCAACTATACATCAGAAACACACGACTCAAGTTGGTTCACACATATGTCACAGCCTGCTCATTCCACGAACGTTAAGTATGCAGGTCAACAGCGTGAAAGCCTGAAACTGCCCACCAGGCCACTGCAAGCTAAAGGCCCATAGCGCAGACACCCTTTCACGACAGAGCGACCACGACCTGTACTGGCCGAGTTTAGCAGGCAAAACTAATGAAGTAAGCAGTAGCAACAAGAAGCCAGGGCTAACTCGGTAGACCATCAAAGCATTCTGTGGCCAACCCAGTGTGTTAGGGCAGTGTGGAATGCGCTTTGATGTAGACCTCTGGATGGGTTGCCTCCCTGGCTCTGCCAACATGGCTGTGTACAGATCTGTTTTGGTGCAAGGTTCGTCAGTACAGGAAGGACGAATTTGCCTTAATCGTTGATGATGATGATGATGATGTTTTTGTTGCTGTTGATAATGTTCTTGTTTGTTGTTGTTGATGCAGTTGTTGGTGCTAGTTTTGGGGTTTCGGTTGTTTATTGTTGTATTGTTGATGCTGTTTAATTTGTTTTTTCCTTTTGTTTTTACTTGTTTGTTTGGTTGTGGGTTTGAGTTTTTGTGATTGTTGGTTTTTTGTTTGTTTGCTGGGTTGTGTTTTTTGTTGGTTTATTGGGGGGGGGGGGGGGGGCTGCTTTTTTGGGGGGAAGGGCGGAGGGTAGTTTGCGTTTGTGCTTATTTTTCAAGTGATCATTAGTGTGCAGCTGCTGTTCTTGACACCCATGTTCTGTTAAGTTTTGTTTGTTTTTGTTTTTCGAGAATGGTACACTTTCTTTTCTTTGATTTTTTTTAGTAGAGGTTCAGTCCGATGCCTTTTTAAACATAAACTGCATCGATTAATAAAGAACGTACCCACCATATTATCTCCGAAGTCCAAATGCGGCTACCTTCATAGTGGGCAAAACGAAGTATGAAGTGAATGAAAAACGGTTGCCGATGAACAATCTTACCATTGATTGGTAAAGCTGGGATCTGTAGCTGAGGAAGACAGAAAACAAAGCCTCTGGCCTCTGTACCTCTCCCCAGGGAAAAGACAAGGAACATAAAAGACTACAAAAACACAGATCTCTGTAGATAACAGAGCACCAGACATCTATTGACACCCCCTCCCTAACTTCCCTTCCCTTGCTTCACCCCCTCCCACCCAATCCCCTTCCTCCCACTCCTCTTCATTTAATGGCTGTTCTTACTCCGGCTCCCTCTTGTGCAGGTAGCTTGACCATATACAGCAAAGTGACCTGTTTCCATTTATCTTCATCAAGTCTTGGGCCACAGCATTCCTTTGATGACTGTGGTGACCCATAGTGACTGGGGTCGGCTGGTGTAGGCTAGTGTAGTGCGGCGCTAGAGCATAAACAACCCCCTCCCCCCCGAAAACACACACACACACACACACACACACACACACACACACCACACACGCACGCGCGCGCGCGCGCGCGCACACACACACACACACACACACACACACACACACACACACACACACACACATGACTTCTTCTTAGCTCCTTGAGCAGTAGTTGGGACGTGACACTTCACTGACACTAATGTCCAGGCATCAAATACCTTGTGCCCAGTTTGTTAATTAACATGTTGCTTTGCTTTCAAAGGGACAGGGCCTACTACATTTTAACAAAACAGTGCATATATATATATATATATATATATATATTATATATATATATATATATATATATTATATATATATATAGTAATAATATAGATAGATATGATAATAGATAGATAGATAGATAGTAGATAGATAGATAGATAGATATAGATAGTATAGATAGATAGATAGACTGTAAAGATTAATATACAGTTTTCAAATTCAAAACTGTGTTAACTTTCAAATGTAACATGAAATTAAGGCTGTGCTGCTTGTGATGATGTTTCCCTTGTAAAGATTGTAACTTTCGTTGTATGAAAGACTAAACCGTGTTGAAACCAAGCCTCTGGAGCAGCAAGCAACCAGATCCCCCTTTGATGTGATAATGACGACAGTGACTTCATGGGGTCAGCCAGTGTAGTACACTCCTCTCTCTCTCTCTCTCTCTCTCTCTCTCTCTCTCTCTCTCTCTCTCTCTCTCTCTCTCTCTCTTAATCTTTCATTCATTCAACACAAGTACCCACTTGTAATGTTTTGACTCGCTGCCTTTGGTTAAAAACACAATACATTAAGTAATTGGGCTGAGGCAGAATCATCGTCAAGAAAGAAGTGCATGTTTGTTTTACATGCTTTCTTCTGTCTTGTTTTCAAAATGAGACCTTTTTAACTGAAAGGAGAAGATGGGTATTTTAACTGTACAAACATGTTATGTAGCTACCCCATTTCCTATCGATGTGACGTGATGTTGTTCAGCTGCAGCCTAGTTTCACTGTTTTCTAGAAAACTGGTCTTGTGCTTTTTGTACCCATACTTCACTGTTGCCGCTATGCTATTTGGATCAAATAAAATTGTAACCAAGTATGGCATTTTAGTCACACATGCACAGAACAACTTACGTCAGCCTGTCAGCATTTCTGTAAACTAACCTGATTTCTTTCAGCATCAGTCAAACACAACAGGTACGTGGCAAACAAAGCAAGAATATGATTAATGACCAGTCTCTTCAGATTATGTTTTGTCTTCCATAATCTTAATACAGGTAAACATGTGATTGCTGCTTTGAAGTCCACCTTTCACCATCCTGAACTATACCACACATTTCTTTGTTACTTTTGATAATGCTGTTCATTTAAACACTAAACGGGAAGTAGTTATCTTGTGTACGTTGTGTTTGTAATACTCAGTCAGTCTGAGCATCACTTCAGTCATTCAGACATTGGTTCATTCTTTTGTTTATCCGTATCATGATGATTGTAGACAATTTTGCACATTGCTTGTCCTTTGAAAACTCAAATAGAAACCCTTCATTGGCTTGTTCATTTTCATTCATTTATTTATTCGTTCAATCATTTCTTTAAAGTAAAATTGAACACAAAACAGTCATGTAGTCTATATCGTAGTGAGACAAGCAGCTCTTTCTGTTTATAACAGGTAGAAAGTATAGTTTGGTGAACAGTTTTAATTGGTTCGTTATTTATTTATGTTGTTATTATTGTTGTTGTTGCTTCTGATGTTGCAACTGCTGCTGTGGCTGCTACTGTTGCTACTGCTGCTGTTGCTGCTGGCTATATTTTTTTCTTTTGTAATGTAACTTGGCGAAACTTTTTGAGGAAGAGCACAAAAGCATGTGGGGTGAGCTTCTTTCGTTTGTTTGTGGAGAATGAAATTAGCACCCTTGTGCTTTTTAACATCCAATCCCTACGTGCATGTCATCTGTTTCCACCGGCACATATAGCCTATTCTTTTGAAAGGCGGAACAGGTTTCAACCTGTGCGAAAGATATCCTGCATGCTGATGTAATAATGCAGATTTTTTTTTAAGAACAGAAAAAAAGCAACAACAAAATATGGTTTTCCTATAAAAAAAATAAAAAAAAGAAGAAGAAAACAGAGTTGTTTTCCCTCCATGCCAGTTTCTTGCTACCTCAGTTGCTGTTCTTTCCCCACTCCCTCGATCTCTACAGTCAGTGGGCCCTACACAACACCCCTTCAGCTAGTTGATATGCAGGATACAGCCATGTGTGTCCTCATCATCACGCCTTCACACAGCAGCATCCCTGCACGTGGAAACTGGTCAGTGACTGGAGTCCACAGGCATGGCATGGAGCCTGAAGGACAATGTCCACTCCATACCCTCAGTATGTCAGCTCTTTCAACTGTGATCTTTCCCTTCAAATTGTAACAAAACATGTTTTTAAAAATTCGAAACAATGCTTCGGACTAAATAATTTGATTCGAAATGATTTCAACCACGATGCTAAGCTATGTTATAGCAAAGAAGGGATATGGAACACCGAGCTGTTCATTTTCTTCTCAGTGTCAAACTTGTCATTTGCTCTTGAAATGACTGAAGAGAGCCCTGTCGGTGCAAGTCTTTGTAGTATAGCCTCCCTTTGATGTGGTCACTGAGGTAAGTGACAGAGGTCGACAAGTGTAGCGCTGTTTGTGCCCTGTTTGCCTCTGTGTGTGTGTGTGTGTGTGTGTGTGTGTGTGTGTGTGTGTGTGTGTGTGTGTGTGTGTTGTTAGTTCCTTTTGGTCTCAGTCATGAAGGCATGAAGGGCAGGGCCTACTTGCAGTTATTTCAGTTGCCTTTGGTTAAAAGCACATGAAGACATTGCAGTGAAGCAGAACCATGAACAAAAACGTTCTGTGCATGAGCAGAACAAGTGATGGGCTGAAAGAGGAAGGCCATTTTAGTACCGCATACATGCGTCATTCTGACTTTAGCTCCTCCCTCACTGGTCACTTCCCGTGAACCAAGTTGACTTCTTTCAGCAACATGGCTGTCAGAAAATTGACTTCTTTCAGCAACATGGCTGTCAGAAAATTGACTTCTTTCAGCAACATGGCTATTAAAAAAAATTGACTTCTTTCAGCAACATGGCTGTCAGAAAATTGACTTCTTTCAGCAACATGGCTATAAAAAATTACTTCTTTCAGCAACATGGCTGTCAGAAAATTGACTTCTTTCAGCAACATGGCTATAAAAAAAAATTGACTTCTTTCAGCAACATGGCTGTCAGAAAATTGACTTCTTTCAGCAACATGGCTATAAAAAATTACTTCTTTTAGCAACATGGCTGTCAGAAAATTGACTTCTTTCAGCAACATGGCTATTTAAAAAAATTGACTTCTTTCAGCAACATGGCTATAAAAAAATTGACTTCTTTCAGCAACATGGCTGTAAAAAATTGACTTCTTTCAGCAACATGGCTATAAAAAAATTGACTTCTTTCAGCAACATGGCTATAAAAAATTGACTTCTTTCAGCAACATGGCTGTCAGAAAATTGACTTCTTTCAGCAACATGGCTATGAAACAAAGCATGGTACAGGCCAAAAGTGTTATTAAATTTGTTGATGTCAGCTATGATCAAAAGCCTACATTGAAATATAAATACTTACTCTGTTACCCTTGAAAAATAAAGATAATTCATTCCTACATTCATTCCTTCATTCATGTATTTTCTCTTCTCTTCTCTCTCTCTCTCTCTCTCTCTCTCTCCTCTCTCTCTCTCTCTCTCTCTCTCTCTCTCTCTCTCTCTCTCTCTCTCTCTCTCTCTCTGAGTGATTCCTTTGTTTGGCTGCCAGCAAGAGGTTTTTTGTGGTTGTGGGCAAAGTTTTCTTTGTTTTTCCCGAAGTGAAGTTTTCCAAATGCCAGTTGAAGGGTTCCCAGCAATGCTGGAATGCCTGCTGAACCGGGCTCTGAAAGAAATGGTGCTGTCTTCCTTCCACGTGAACGGTGGAGGCCAGCAAACTGTTGTCCTGCTGAGATGAGATTGACCATTTATTTATTTATTCTTTTATATCGAGGATAATGGAATAAGGACTAATGCGCTTTTTTACGTGCAGTCCCCGTGTGTATGCAGTTTTGTAAATCTTGTCATCTGTTCCCACCGCCACACAATGGCCTACTCTTACGAAAAGCGGAACATGATTTAACGTGTGCGCAAGATGTTCTGCGTGCGTTCGCACTCGGGGCCTCGGTTTATAGTCTCATCCAAAGGACATTACCAGCCGTACCACTTCAAAATGCAACTTTTCGAAGAAAGTGCCATCGCCAAGTGAACAGGGACAGAAGGAGAACAAAAACACACAGAACAAGCCATGAGGAAAAGGCAAGTACTGCAATTCAGTCTCTCTCCGGATTATTTTTACCCACTCCACCCAGTCTAATTTACGTTGTTAATCATATTACTAGTGATGGTGTTATGGACATGCCTGTGGTGTGGTGTGTGTGTGTGTGTGTGTGTGTGTGTGTGTGTGTGTGTGTGTGTGTGTGTGTGTGTGTGTGTGTGTTGTGCTCAGTGTCTGGAAATCAATGGTGCAGTCCAGACATTGACATGACCTATCAGGACAGACAAACAGTGACACTGTCATTGACGATGCTGTAAGCGAGCAGTCATGCAGTGAATTTGATGAAATAATGAACAAGTTGATAGTGAGGACGAGAATAAGGTGAAAGATTATTTCTACCACGAAAGTGTTGATGTGGTGAAGGCTGCTATCTCTGATGATGTGAGTGTGACGAAAGATGATAATTATATGTAATGATATGAATGAGATGAAAGAAATTGATAGGAAGAAGGTGCAGATTGTGAAGACCGTGATGACACTGAGATGTGGATTGAAAATGAGAACAATCCTAGTGACATTCAAGAGCCAGAATATATCTGCAGAGACATGTTGCTGATATCATCCAAAAATGAGAAATGATTTAAAGATGCAAGATCTGAAGCCCTAAAATTCGGAGAGTACAACAGCTGTAGAAAAAAGCAATCCTAACAGAGATTATCATCACTGGATTGCTTTGTGCACAGCCCTGTCATACCATAGACTGAACATTTTGTAATGTGTGTATGCACATGTGATTGAAGAGATAGTAATCTACATCACAGTAATGTTATTTATACTATTTGATTATTGCAGACCCCTGTTGTGGATTTCCATGCCATGCTGTTCATTGGGGCTGTCATTGACTGTGTGGTTTTTCCGTATTATGTGTTTTGTGTCCAGTCCACGTCCCTCTGTCCCCTTGTGAATGGGCGTAAAGCTTATCAAAATAAACCATTGTCATTCTCTCTCTCTCTCTCTCTCTCTCTCTCTCTCTCTCTCTCTCTCTCTCTCTCTCTCTCTCTCTCTCTCTCTCTCTCTCTCTCACTCCACACACAACACACACACACACACACACACACACACACAGCTCTTATTTGATACTGTTTTTTATGTTCATTTTTGCAACGCTAGTCCTTTTGTAATATTAGATCTAGTTTCTTGATTGGTTTAATTTTGCTGATGCCAGATTTACAAGGCAAAAGCTGGATGCAAAATGTATGCCAATATTTATCTGTAACACTTGGGAATCAACCTCATGAGCCTCAAACTCCATCCAACTCGAACTGGAATAGTGTAACTGAATAAGCCAACACACACACACACACACACACACACACACACACACACACACACACACACACACACACACACACACACACAGAGTTAAAAACAACAACAGAGCAAACCCAAAACCAAATAGAAAAACTTCAACAAGAATAACAATTTAATAAAGGACAGAAACATCAAAATATAGAAAATACTCCCATCCTGTGAGTTATAGACCCTAAATCGGAAATCATCGTTTGGAACTTTGATATAGATCTATAACATCTTCCTCCTCCTCCTCCTCATCACGAAGCATCGTAGTATGACAAGTCCCCCCCCCCCCCCCCCCCCCCTTGTCCTGGGAGAGTAGCAGGAAATTCAAACTTAGACATTAAATTTCAATCCTACTGTGAGCCGGCATATCCCCATGTAGCGCAGTGCAACATGATTGCCTACGTGTCAAATCCAATCTGATCTTACCCAATCCTATACGGCCCAATACAGTATTATTACAATACATATATATCAATACCATGCCTTGTAACACAATACACCAAACCACACCAGTCCACATGACAGCACAACACAACTTATCACCTCTCGGGGATTTGGGCCTAGCCTACAATCAACCAGATCGACCTCTGTAGCCTACTCTAACCACGTCTACAAGGCATTGTTCTATAAACTCTGGTCTCTAATCACAGACAACACGACAGGCTACAGTCCTTGCTCCCTCACATCCAAACCTGCGCCACACCAAACCGAGTGTTTGCTTTACGGCGTTTATCAAGATGAAGTTAATCGTTTCTTACTGAGACCTCGCCGCCGAAAAAAGAGACACCCGAGGGCAGAGAAAGAGGGAGAGAGAGAGAGAGAGAGAGAGAGAGGGGGGGGGGGGGGGGGGGTTGGACATGGGACGGACGGACCGCAGAGAGAGGGCCCAAATCGGACACCAAAAGCGATGTCAGTTGTGATGTGGCAAAAGAAATCTCTGGTGTGACTTCAAAGGCCGACACTTCAAAGCAGGAGCGGGCCCGTCAAGAAAGCCAGCCTTCAGAGCGCCGCCTAGCGCCTCCTCCTCCGCGGAGAAGCGATTCATCTCTACGCCTGCAGTCAAGTGTCTGTTCCTCTCCTTCATCATACAGAGGCCAGTACCCTCCCACCAAGAGACGGCCCAGCCTGGCCATTGGCCGATAAAAGAGATCAGAGAGAGGGGAAGGGAGGGGGGAAACTGGTGGTTGGTGAGTTATCGCAGAGACATATAAACCTTTGAAGAGCAGAATGACTTGCCAAGTCTTTTGGTCACAGCCAGCTTTGTAGTGTGTGTGTGTGTGTGTGTGTGTGTGTGTGTGTGTGTGTGTGTGTGTGTGTGTGTGTGTGTGTGTGTGTGTGTGTGTGTGTGTGTGTGTGTGTTAATAATGTCATATCAATCTTTGGTCAAGGCTTTTGTGGTCTGTTGTCGGTTCGTGGTTTATACAGCCACAGACAGATAGGGAACACGCTCAGATACACACAGACGCACAAACGCACGCATGTACGCGCACGCGTGTGCAAGAGCGCGCACGGACACAAAGAGAGAAGAGAGAGAGAGAGAGAGAGAGAGAGAGAGAGAGAGAGAGAGAGAGAGAGAGAGAGAGAGAGAGAGAGAGAGAGAGAGAGAGAGAGAGAGAGAGAGAGAGAGAGAGAGAGAGAGAGAGATTGATTGATTGATTATTGATTTATTCTTTTATATCAAGGATAATGGAATAAGCACTCTTGTGCTTTTTTACATCCAGTCTCCGTGTGTATGCAGTTTTGTAAATGTCATCTGTTCCCACCGGCACACGATGGCCTACTCTTACGAAAAGCGGAACAGGATTTAACGTGTGCGCAAGATGCTCTGCGTGCGTTTGGTTTAAAGTTTCATCCGAAGGACTTTTGGGGAGAGTGGAGTCAGCACTGACGTTAACTCCAGGAGTTAAATTGCCAGCACAATGTTCTGACCACTAGGCTATCCCTCCCCAGAGAGAGAGAGAGAGAGAGAGAGAGAGAGAGAGAGAGGAGGAGAGAGAGAGAGAGAGAGGAGAGAGAGGAGAGAGAGAGAGGGGAACTCGAACTAGAAAGGTTTATTCATGAAAAAAGGCCATTGGCCCATACATGAAGGGGGTTGCCGAATAACGATAATTGCTTTAAGCTGACACACGACGCTACTCCAAGCCATGGAAACCACAGCATTGATTAGTAATGTACATTGAGACACGAAACTCTTTACTGTCTGGATATGTTATGGCATTCCGAGCCTTTCTTTGGTCCAGTCTTTGTCACACACCCTTAAGTCTAGGCTAGGCCTAGCCAAGAAACCGTTGTAGTAGGAGAGAGAGAGAGAGAGAGAGAGAGAGAGAGAGAGAGAGAGAGAGAGAGAGAGAGGAGAGAGAGAGAGGAGAGAGAGAGAGAGGAGAGAGAGAGAGAGAGATCAAATTCTTTAATTTCGAGGATAATGAATAAGCACTCATGTTTTGATTGATTGATTTATTCTTTTATATCAAGGATAATGGAATAAGTACTCTTGTGCTTTTTTTTTTTTTTTTTTACATCCAGTCCCCGTGTGTATGCAGTTTTGTAAATGTCATCTGTTCCACCGGCACACGATGGCCTACTCTTACGAAAAGCGGAACAGGATTTAACATGTGCGCAAGATGTTCTGCGTGCCTTCGCACACGGGGCCTCGGTTTAAAGTTTCATCCGAAGGACTTCAGGGGTGAGTGGAGTCAGCACTGATGTTAACTCCAGGAGAAAAATCTCCTCGACCGGACTCAACCTGGGTCGTCAAATTGGCAGTGCAATGTTCTGATCATGTGTGTGTGTGTGTGTGTGTGTGTGTGTGTGTGTGTGTGTGTGTGTGTGTGTGTGAGAGAGAGAGAGGGGAGAGAGAGAGAGAGAGAGAGAGAGAGAGAGAGAGAGGAGAGAGAGAGAGAGAGAGAGAGAGAGAGAGAGAGAGAGAGATCAAATTCTTTTAATTCGAGGGTAATGAATAAGCACCCGTGTGCTTTTTTACATCCCTGATTGGGGATAACATAATATAAAAAAAACTCATCCTCTAACTACCCCCCAAAAAAAACAACAGCAACAACAACAAAACAAAAAACACACACACACACCCAACCAACCAACCAAACAGCATCAACATGAAGACAATATGAAGAGAAAAAAAACATGAAGACAATAATAAAATAGCAAAAAGCACACACAGATAACTGATATAAGCAATCAACAATCAATGATGATTATGATAATAAGACGCAAATAAGTAAGTAGCCAACAAGAAAACACAACCAGTTCAACAACTGAAAAACATCATGCCACCACTGTTTTCTCCCCACCAACTTTTTGTGTTCAACAGACCGTACTTTAACTAACAGCTCTCGTTAAGAAAAAAAATCATCTATGATGAGGTGTAATTGAACTGATCAGAGTCGTCTTTTCTGTTCCCCGCGTACTGCAGCCTTTTTGAAGTGAGGCAATTTTGGCCTGAGAGAGCACTGCTGACAACTCACTCCTCCCTTTGATGACAAGGTCTGTGACACAGAAAGACTGTCGAGAAGGGCCTCCCTCTTTGATGTTTCTGTCACGATGGCCAACAAACACTCTGTGATGTCTATCTGCCTAGAAGTTTTCCTTTCATAATTGGAGGAGCATACATTGTCTTGCTTCTTCAATTGATGTAGCCTACTAGTGTCTGTCAGTGTGCGTGTAGCCCTGAGGTCTTGAGTTCCAATATCAAGTCTTTTGATGTGGAGTAAACAACCGAGTTATTTTTTTTTAAAAAGACCCCTCTCAAGCACACACACACACACACACACACACACACACACACACACACACACACACAAACTTGATTATCAACAGAAACAAACAATCATGCTATATGGCAGGATGATTTCAATTTCTGTCTTGCCTCGGGAAAGTCTATTGTTCTTTGCATTACATTCCCTTGTTGTTTTTATTTGCAAGATGTGTGCTTAGTTTGTTTACAGGTCGATGGCCTTATACTCTAATTTGATGTGTCGTTGACTCTCTGTCTCTGTTTTTGTGCCCAGTCCCTTTCCCACTGCCCCCTTGTGAATGAGCTTAAAGCCTGACACAATAAACTATTGTCAAATCTCTCTCCCTCCATATCAGGGCTACTTATCAGGAAAGGACCATTATCAGTGTCACACACATGTTCATCATGTGTATAGCACGTTACCTGTACATTCCACATCCTTGTTATTGTCTGGGTGTCTGTGTTGCACTTTATCAGATCTATTTCACGCTGTTGTATGTGGTCTGAAGATTGGGCTTCTGGGAGAGGAGCATGGTCAGTGTAGCACTGACCCATAATCAACTCTTCTTGTCTGGAATCAGCAGTACTGTACAGCACAGACCAGGGGGTGTGGGCATGAACAAGCCTGATGGAGAGGGTGCCTCTTCACTTGCCTTTTTGTTGACATTCTGTCTGTATGCTTCTGCTCTCCTCCTATCTCTGTCCAGCTGAGACACTGGTTTATGCCTGTACACTGCACTGTAATCTTGGGTGACAGGGGGCTGACTGGTCATCTTTGCCTCTCTTTCTGTCAATCTCAGCACACCGAAGGTTTGTTCGCCTTTACCTTCCATTTTGAAAGAAGACAAAGTCAGTTCTTTCAACAGAGCGTCAGCATCGTTTCAAGAGTCGTCAGTGATCCTTCAACAGGCATAAGTTTTAAAAGTCTGTCCCGAGCCTAAGGCTCATCAGGCCGGTGCTTATCCCGGTTTCTGTGGTTTCGCCAGTCTATCGCAGGGTTAACCCCCAACACAAGGTTGGTACCCCTTTTACGCCTGGGTGGGGTGAGAAAATAGCCGTAAAGTGCCTTTTCCAAGGGCACAAAGCCATAGCCGAAAGCTGGGATCGAACCCGCAACCTTTAGATTACGAGTCCAACGCCCTAACCACTAGACTACAGCGGCGGCTTCAACAGGCATGCTGAGCTGAAATGATGGCAATACTGGATATGTTTAACTGCTGCTGTGAGAAACGCGCCCTGCCGATTACTAAGCAAGGGAAGTAGCACTGATATGGACTGTTCAAAATAGGGTTGACAGTGTTCCATCTACTTGTGCATTACCTGATCAACAACAGGAAAGTGTGTTTTAACATGAAAATGTTTATGAAGAAATTCTGGCAGCCTTAAGAAACTCATCAAATAGACTGGACAATCTGTTCCATACTTTGATTGAAGTGCAGTAGATGACCTCTGATGTGCGTAGAACTGTAGAAGTCGCCCATTCCATGGATGTGCCATGATGGCTGTTGTGTGAGAGGTTGATCTCCCAGTTACTGATATCATCATCAGTGTTACTTGCAGACTTCTTTTGGTGAAGAAAATTAATGCCATGATCTGGTATCTATGTCATGATATTTCTGTAATCCTTCCTAATGATCATGTTTGGATTCCATGTTTATTCGACACCCCCTCCCCCACCCCCTTTTGTGTAGGGAGGGCAGGTACCCATTTACAGCTGGGTGAACTGGGGGAACTGTACTGTAGCCAAGGCGCGCAAACGGTCACCCATCCAAATGGCAACCACGCTCGACGCTGCTTAACCTTGGCTGGGGGAAAGTGAGCCCTCTGACCACTGAGCTACCCCGTCCCCCCTCCCCCCCTGTGTGTGTGTGTGTGTGTGTGTGTGTGTGTGTGTGTGTGTGTGTGTGTGTGTGTGTGAAGGAAGCTGAGGAAAAAGGAACTAACTTGACCCTGTACCAGGACTTAGACACACAGGAAAGTACAGGATGCCCCCACTGACATGCCTTTCACAGTCACAAACCTTGGTCTGATGTAATGGGTGAGTGCGGTCACAGGCCTCTCTGACCAGAGGTATGGTAGGATGACTGTTGTTGGTTCTCTGGCCTGTCACTCCACTCATCTTTGTGTTTTACTTGGCCTGAGAGAGAGAGAGAGAGAGAGAGAGAGAGAGAGAGAGAGAGAGAGAGAGAGAGAGAGAGAGAGAGAGAGAGAGAGAGAGAGAAACAGACAGACAGACAGACAGGCAGACAGGCAGGCAGAGACAGACACAGCATTCCACTCTGGTCTGCCATGATAAATATGAAGTGGCCTTCTGAGTGAAGGGGTGAAGAGACTCGCTCATGATTTAGCAGTCGGGCCCTATATTACATTTTACCATCTGAATTAAATCATAAGGCTCTCCAATGGGACAGGTAGGACAAGGAAATTTGTCTACATACCACAGAGAAGAAAGAATTCGCCATAAATTTAATGCAGGTGAAACTATCTGGGGGGGAAGGGGGAGAGAGAGAGAGAGAGAGAGAGAGAGGAGGAGAGAGAGAGAGAGAGAGAGAGAGAGAGAGAGAGAGAGAGAGATACACAAACACACACACATACACACACTAAAACACACAAACTGATAGAGAAAGACATATATGAACAGGTGCTAAAGATCAATGACAATAGAGAGAAACATTTTTGCAAGTACATCAGACACATTTTCTTTTTTAAGGTTCTTTAATATTTATAGATAGCACTTCCTCAGGGAATACTCACACAAAAACGCAGACATGCTGCAAGATTTGTCATTTAGAATTAGGTAGGCCAAACATCCATGTTCCCTCAAAAATAGAAAAGCAAAAATACATAATACTCAACAGATGAAAAAATATCACTTGGCAACAGGGATATGCCACTCATACATATTGAGCAATCAGTTATTTAGTAATTTCTCTGTTTTAACATAATCTCTGTCAAGGTATGAAGACTCCATATCATCAAAATCATGATCAAAGGGACAAAACTGTACAGATGGGTTCCAACTGAGAGGGGGAAAAAACATAGCATGTAACACACAGCATCAACCTTTTTTTTTTTTTAATCAAAACTGTACAATACATTCTAGTGTCATCTTGACTTCAGTGAGAAATTTCTCTCTTCAGACAGGAATGTAGAGAGAGGGGGAGTAGAGATAGGAGAGAAGGATGGAAGGATGAATGAGAGAGAGAGAGAGAGAGAGAGAGAGAGAGAGAGAGAGAGAGAGAGAGAGAGAGAGAGAGAGAGAGAGAGAGGAGAGAGAGAGAGAGAGAGAGAGAGAGAGTGAGTGAGACAGACAGACAGACTAGACAGACTAGACTAGACAGGCAGGCAGGCAGGCAGGCAGACAGGAAGGCTGACAGACGAAGAGGTGCATTCTGTTCTGGACAGTAATGACTAAATGATACACAGACTTTCCTGCTCCTGCACATTCCCTGTATCTGGCTAACCTCTGCAACTAGGTGTCTACTGCACAATTTTGGCTTCTTGTTGCTTTGGGCTCTGTTTTACACACACACACACACACACACACACACACACACACACACACACACCACACCACACACCACACACACACATCCCATTATCCTAGATATAAAAGAATACAAGAATAAAATAAAAATGAACACACACACACATCCCATTATCCTCAATATAAAAGAATACAAGGATAAAATAAAAATGAACACACACACACACACACACACACACACACACACACACACACACACACACACACAGAGGTTGTCCCCAAGCAGTGATAATGTGTAGATTTGATGAAAACATAACCAAAAAAAAAGTGGAACATGTTTACTGTTAGTTATATAAACACCACCTTCACCCCCTAGTCTGGTCGACTGTCGGGAAACCACTGAAGAGTTTGCAACCAGATTCCTCCATTCTGTGTGGTTCTCAGCTTTCCACAGTATATTGTTCCACTCAAGCCTCTTCATCTCCCTCCTTGTGCTGTTGCCTGTAGGACAGTCTTGGCCAGTCCAGATGTTCCTGTGACATGCCCGTACCACTTCAGTTTGCAGTGTTCACTGAAGTCAGGAGCTCTTCCTTCATATGGCCAAATGACATTTTCAGTTCCAATTTTTACTTCCTTGTTGGTTATGTGATCTCTATATGAGATACCAAGATGTTTGCGGAAGCATCTCATCTCCACTGCCTGATACTTTTTATGAATGTTTGCTATTATGGCCCACGTTTCACAAAATATGGACATCACCATGGAAAGACATGTATGAATACACCAAAAGATAAATACTAAACAGAATACATTTTTAAAAAGCCATAATTGTATCTCCTTAAAATATGAGCGCAATCACACAGAAAAGAGACCATTCTTGCCCACACTGTAACCAAGAATACAATAGTATAACAACAAGCACAGAATAGATACAGATTGGAGATACTATCATATACTCACAAATATTATTGGAGTTCAGATTACACTCTATACATTCATTACTTGCAATAAATAAAAACAGACAGATAAGCAAAAAGCCAAATCACCAACAGTAACAAAAGTGCAATCAATACAGTTTATACACAAAAAGCAAATGAAACATGCAACAACTGTAATGAAATTAAAAAAAAAAACTTATTTAGAAAATCAGTTTATCCGACTACAACTGTGGTAATCAATGATAATAATAATATAAAAAAAAAACTTTAGAGAAATGCTATAATGCATACAGTTAAATGACAGAATATTTATAAACCCCAGCTGCCATGGCACAGTGGTTAGTACCTTGGATTATGGGCTGGAAGCTTGCTGGTTTGAGTTCCATACTATAGTCAAACTGTCATCAGCAGGAGGCTAGACAGATCATGACTTACATATGTTAGCTCAGAACAGGCACTACTGAACGCCACCTAAGTCACCCAGCAGCAGTGTGGAGGGCCTCTCTGGCTGGTGGCCCCATGGCAGTCTGACAGTGATAAGCTCCCTGTGAACTTCTGATCTTCAGCATGTGATATAATGAACTTGGGTTTGGCTGGAATGGAGAGATTGAAATAAGCGGTGTAGGCACAGCAGGGCAGGGATGTCACAGAAAATGAGGTGGCAGCAAAAAAAAGGGAATATTCATAAATAATTCCAGGCAATCAAAATATCCATAACTATTTCCTTGTATTCATTTCTGCCTCCCATCCATTTTCATCAAACTGATCACAGCAAAGAACAAACATTACAGGATAAAAAAAGGAATAAATTAGCAATCATACAAGTAATTTCTCCATGACTTTCTCATTACTGTAGAATTATGCAAACACATGTTCACACAGCCACAAACACATGCATTAGCTCCCTCTCTCAAGGGGCGGGATCTAGCCTAGTGGTCAGAACATTGCGCTCGCTATTTGACGACTCGGGTTCGATTCCCGGTCGAGGGGATTTTTCCTCTGGAGTTAACATCAGTGCTGACTCCAACGCCCCCCAAAGTCTTTCGGATGATCACAGCAAAGAAAACCGAGGCCCCATGTGGGAACGCACGCAGAACATCTTGCACACACGTTAAATCCTGATCCGCTTTTCATAAGAGTTGGCCATCGTGTGCAGGTGGGAACAGATGAATTTACAAAACTGCATACACACGGGGACTGGATGTAAAAAAGCATATGAATGCTTATTCTATTATCCTTGATATAAAAGAATAAAATAAATAGTCTATCATTTTTATTTGTAATAACTTTTGATAGAACTGTCCGATTTTCAATCTGATTTTTTTGTATTGTATAGCCATTTCATTGCAAATTAATAGCATGTCAATAACTAAAAATTTACCTCTGGTGCAATGCGACTCCTTATGTGGTAGAGTGTCACAAATATGTCCAATGGAAACTGAAACTAAAACTAATTTAGACAAACACATGTCAGCTGGCTTATCAATGATTTAGGAACAAAATTTTCCCAACATAAAAATTATTCAGAGAATGAAATACAGATTTATACAATTGCGTAGCTGAAAGAGATTTTGTTTAGTATGGATCACGTCAGTACAGAAGACAATCATTAATCAATATTACTCCACTGTCAATGGAATTCAATGCTTACTCCATTATCCTTGACATAAAAGAATAAATAAATAAATAAATAAATAAATAAATAAACAAAAAATAAATAGCACCTTATCTGAAAAAACATAATTCTAAATTCAAAATTTATTTTACAGCAAGAAGACAACAGCTGTTTCCTTTACCGAGCATTTCCTGTTGTTTCCAGCCTCACCGCCCATGAAGGCTGTATCAGGGCAGTCACCTGATTCATTCACTGTACGCATCTCCAGTAACATTCACCTCAACACCAGCTTATCCCTTCAAACATCTTATATCATCAATCTGGGAAAAAACCCCAGAAAATCACCACTACTACAATCAGCAACAAT
Organism: Stramonita haemastoma; assembly: GCA_030674155.1. Lineage (NCBI taxonomy): Eukaryota > Metazoa > Mollusca > Gastropoda > Neogastropoda > Muricidae > Stramonita > Stramonita haemastoma. Next base: position 13,567,046 of record CM060318.1, read on the forward strand.
CATCAAATTTCACCAAAACCTTGTAAGAAAACCAACAAATAAAAGGATAAAAGCATTCTAGATTTTAAAAAATGCTATGACATGCCATGTCATATTTTTCAATTTCTTATGCAAGTTAAAAACGAAATGGCATATATTCAAACAATTTATGCCTGTACCTAGTGTTGATATTCACAAATGGGAAACTGTTTCAACAGCTCCTTGGCCTCGCACTCAGAATGGCATCACACCACCACAGGCAGAACACGAAGCCTGAAGAGAAGCTTGCATTTCCACCACACTCCCCCCAGCCAGCTAAAGGAAGTGATGAACAGTTGCTGCTGTCTCTGGTTTGTGTCCTCAGCAGCTGCAGGTATCAGATCCTGCCAAGTGACCTCAGACTATTTCCTTATAAGAATGTTCACCATTTTCTGGATAGGAATGATATGTTGATGCAATATCAATGTGTAATATACACACTGTTTTAGTTAACAGACGTTGTAAACAAATATTCAATTTTCTGATTAAAAAAAAAAATCCTACGTGTGGCAGTCAATCTGTTCTCACATATAGGGGCCTACACAATAAAATGAAATTACTTCTCAAGGTAATGGAATATTATTAATTTCACTTTCTGAACATAACAAAACAGGCAGGTATTAGCAATATTCTTGTGCAGTGGGTTTGAAACAACCCAAACATCACATATTTCATTCATTATTTCAAGGTTTAAATCAGTCAGTGCTGCTGTGCCAAATTCCAGTAAAATGGACACATTTTCAAGACATTATTTGAGACATTCAAGTAAAAAAAAAAGAGAAAGAAAAGGCATTCAGCTTTGGATCAATGCTTGGTACAATAAACTCATGCAAACAGATCAATGACTTAAACGTCCATCATTAGCAACATACATAGTCCAGGGAAAGAATATTGGTTAAAAAAAAAATCTTCCATATGGCTAGATGAAATGAAAGAGCTTTAACAAAACATGAAAAACAATGGTACAATACTCTGCATATAGAGAATGACATACCTCATATAAAAAAAGAAGAAGAAAAAAAGCATTTAGAAAGGCATGAGGCATGGTTACAACAGACACTCAAGTTCACACAGGCAATCACACACACACACACACACACACACACACACACACACACACACACACACACACACACACACACACACCACAACACACCACACCACACCACACCACACCACACACACACATCTCCAGTGGTAGAGAACTTTGAGAAGTTCCTATCTCAATGCTGGCTGCAGGCCAGCTGCCACATTGGTATTTCTGTCAGGGAATCTGCACTGTGGAGGTTACCACTGGTTCTGATGTTCAGTCTCTCCCAGGGCAGGCAGCCTGATGTCTGCCATCTTTGGCACCAAGAGGTTTTGGCATGAAGCTCAGTGGCCATCATGCCTGAGTTAGGGTTGTGTCCAGAACCATTTCCAGAAACTGAAAAACATGCATCAACTACTTTTGAGGGGCTGAAAACCCAGCACATCAGTACAACTTTCAGACACTGAAATCCCTCATCAGCATCCTTTCTGGAAACTGAAAATCATATTATAACAATATTAGAAAGTGAACTTTCCTTTTTTCCCATAACTAAAAACGACATCAACACTTTCCAAAAATTGAAAAACATAGCAACATAGTTTTCAGACCCATATCAATAACATTTAATGAACTGAAAACCATGTCAGCATAATTTCCAGGAACTGAAAACCACTTTAATATAATTTCCAGAAATTCGAAATCATGTTAATATAAATTCCAGGAAATGAAAACTACGATAAGGTGATTTCATGAATTTGAAAAATAACATCAAGGAGGATTTGGTCTTAACTCACTGGGGACGGCCAGTTCTCTCCCTTGCTTTTCCCCATGGCCGGCCCATTTGTAATGGTTTGTAAAAAAATCATAAAAATACAAAAAATACGGAAAGAGACTGAAATTTTCTTAACTTATCAATAACATGCTGGGTTAGTACATATCAAAAGATTGAAGTTCTTACTTTAATATTTAAGCTTTGACTAGCATGAAGAAAATACTATGAATTTTGTACTCCATGTCACTACTCCGTGTCCCCTATGCTCTGCAACTGCAAACAAAGAGTTTGGAACACATGGAATCAACTGACAATGCTCTGAATTCGACCTTGGATAGGCTCATGAAGCTATGATAAGCTGCACTAGTCATAGTATCAATGCGGCCACCACGTGAAAAATCTGCAAACCGCAAATCCGCTATAGTGGACAGCCGTCCAAGACCGTTGCTTTACACTGATCCGCTATAGTGGATGGCCGTCCTCTGAGAGTTAAATCCTCATTTAGGTAGACATATATACCATATAGATCTGTCATGTGCAATATCATCAATTCACAGCCACCCCAGTAGCCAAAAGTCCTGACCTATTTGAGATATTCTCGGTATGAAAAGAGCCCCACTCATACTGGTTTCCGCCCTGCTACACTCTATTACTGCTTCCTGTTTTGAGGCTTGGACACAGTATGTACACACGTACACACACAAAAACACACACACACTGACACACACACACACCAAACCAAACCAAAACACAAGTCCAAAGAGGGGATGGCTGGATGGGAGTTATCATAAGGTATGTAATTATGTCTAGCTCAATGGGGATTTGATACAAAATCCTGCGTTTAGCTGTACAATATGTACCGTATCCAACTCTTACAGAATTTAAAGACTGGAGGAAGTACAGGAGCTTGTACTCCATGTCCCTACTCCATGTCCCCTATGCTCTGCAGCCGCAAAGAAAGAGTGAACCAGCTGCAACCAGGTGTTATGCCGAAAGTGAGAACAAAGGGCACAGTGGAGAGAAAATGAATGAAACAACGAAAATTCATACACAATACAAACAAGAGCAGTGTCACCAGAAGGTGATGACCAGCATAGGTAGAGATCAGGCTGAGGCAAGATAGGGGAAAAAACCAGTAGAACACTCAAGGGCATCTGATGCTGTGATGGCAGCCGAAAAAATAGGCAGCAGTAATTGGATGTATACATAAGCAAGACTGAAACTGGTATGGGTGGAGACATCTTTATACTGAAAAGATCTCAGTAGGATCCAAATTTTCAGCTATTGGGGTGGCTGTGAGCTGATCTATTGCACAAGTCAGCAATGAGCAATAATTCACTGAACAATATTTTCAGATGCTGTCAGGCTCAACATTTTATCCACAGGGCTATACTGCCCCACCGGACCACTAACATCCCTCACAGTAATTACTTTGTTTTCCTACCTACACTATTCAAGTTGAAATTAAAGAAAAAGACATTACTGTCTTCATTACATTATCAAACCCGATTTGAAACTCCTATTCTCAAATAATTTTATTACCTTGATATTGTTAACAATGAAGTGAACAATAATTGTGATGAATAGGACTCAAAATCATGGAAAAATTATGCGGATGTAGTATGAAACTGATAATTCAAACAAAATCCTTGAACAAAAGTACCATGTTGCTGAATGTGCAAGCTGATTCAGATAGTAACCCTGACTGGTAATGTACCTTTGACAAATAAACAAACATTCCCTGACATCCACCCTATTCTTTCTCCATTTCTATTTCAGACAGCATTCTGAACTGTAGCAACCACAACATAAAGACTAAAGTTCGCAAAGCAAATCGAAACAAAGCGATAACAATGAAACAAATCAAAACAACAAATTTCAAAGCTTCAGTTTTATACTTCTTATTAGCATTTCAACATTGACAGTAAACAAAAAATTCTGTATACATTTTAAAAAAATGAAATGATTAATATTTGTTAACTTTATACATACTGTAAACAGTAAAACATAAAGATGACTCAAAATCTGTTTTGCCGTTATGTCAATAGATGAAAGGTATTAACACTTCATTGTTAACATATTTAGCTGCTAAATCTCTTCTTTCTAATTTGCTGAGCCCAGTTGTTTCCTATTCCTAGGTTCTATTCCCAGCTTTGTCCTTTCCTCCCAGTTTGATGGAAAAATCAAACTGAATGTCAACTGGATGTGATTCTAAACCAGTCGGACAAGTGTGCTTACAGACCTAACAGGTCAAAAGAGCCTACACCATTGAAAATTGTAAAGAGCAGGGAGTACACCCCAACAGTCCTGGCAAAATTGGTAGGTTCAACTGCCAATTATCCCTGAAGTTGGAATGCAGCTTCCTTAATCAGTTAATGGTGGGGGAAAATGGCTTCTTATAAATTTGTGAAACAGTCTCTGCACTGTATTAGTCAAACACATTCTTAGCACACAGCACTGACCTATATCTTAATTAAAACAATGAACAGAAAAGATTGAAAAGAAAATTATGCTTAGTATTCTGCAATCTGAAAAGTCCGCACCACAAACATACATGTATAGATATAAGTAGTAAATTCTGTTTCATCATACCCAAAGTTACTAATAACCACCACAACACTCTCATTAACACAACATTGCTATAGTAGCAATGCACTCATCTGCAAGAAAGCAGTGACAACTTTTGGCCTCATCTGACAAAAGAGCTATTCAACAACAAATACAGCATCAGTTTGAACTAATCTGGGGCACCAACACCCATCTGCAGAAAGCAAACCAAACCACTGAATAGTTGTTCTCACTCCATTAGTGCCACAATATATAAAATCACACTTGCATCGTGTTGTACACTTAAAACTCAATGCCTACTTTAAAACTTTAAAAAATAAAATCACTACCACAGTAACAAAGCCTGACAAACTAAATAGCCCAGTGGCACTGAGTGTGTTAGTTTATATGCTGACCCTGTAGTGTAGCTGAATATTGTAGTGTATTGATCATTATCATAACACATGTTCATGTGTAAAAATAACGTTTAGAAGAGTGTATTGCAACTAAACCTTTTCCATTCATTTTTGTTTTGCCTAAGTGACTGTGTTTAAGTAATATATAAAGGTGGTTCTAACATTTTACTTTGTGAAAGCACATGGTATTCCAAGTCTGTTATTAATATTTGGACCCATAAGATCAACACCACATAACATCATTCCCAACTGCTGGCCAAAGTGAATTAAAGTAGACTCATGCTTCATTCAAATCTGCTTTATTCAAGCCTGGCATTATTTACTGCAATCTTGGTTAGGTAAGCAAAGCAACATTTTCCATTCTGCA
>CM060318.1:13574695-13599695 GCA_030674155.1 Stramonita haemastoma
CAGCACACACACGAAACAACAGTTGTCGTTTACCTCCTCATAGCTGATGTGGATCATGCCCCGCTGCTGCGTGTCTTTGTAGCGAAACTTGTCCGTGTAGCTCTTCAGCATCACACAGGCCTGAATGAAGTCGTCAAAGTTGATGTTGCCTCGGCCACCGCGATCAAACACTCGCACCACAAGCTGCGAAAACTGAGGGGATCTGTAAGACAGAGACCCACAGATGAGTAACTACCTGCTCTGGCTTCTTCCCTCCTTCACTCCTTTATCCTGTCCCTCCTCCCTGCAGACACTGCCGCAGGTCAGGGGTCATCACATAACTTGCAGCCTTGCTGGTCACATGATCATGTCTACTTCCTTGCAAATGGCTGCTACCTTTCAGCATGATTTAAGTGATTTCTCAGCAACTGTGTGGCCAGTTTTGGCACAAGTTTTTGGGAGTTGTTTTTTTGTTGTTGTTTTTTAAAGCAAAGAGTTTTTAAGCATATAAATGCAGGGTTCATACAGACATCTCAGTATCAAATTCAAGGAGTTTTGAAGGAGCTTTTTAAGAAATTTAACTCTCTCTGCCTGAACATTCCCGATCAGGAATCTGAGGTTTAGACAGTTTTCAATTCACGGACTAGCACCATAATGACATTATATGCTAATAATAGCACTGCTGGCCCCTTTTTCTCTCAAAAGCAACCAATCAGAACATATCCTAATGTTTAGTGGTTGTTTGTAAAACCAGGTCATGACCTGACCCTCTGCATCTCATTACTGTAGTGTCAAAAATGGCGTCTGATACTTCACCTTAGCAACAACAAAGCAAGATGAAAGACAACGAAGACAACATTTCGATCTTGCTGAACTTATCAAAATGCATCAGACTGAAAGTTCTGACATTGATGAAGGGAGTGATGATGATAGTTAAAGTTTTCTGATGAGAGAGGGAGGGGGAAGGGGGGGGGGGGAGGGGTCAAACCAGCTGAATCCCTCTCACTGCATGTCAGCGCAGAAGAGGGGAAGGAGGTGGGTGAAGCAGACGGCGCGTCAAGCGAAAGTTAGCTATTTGATGCAACAGATATGAAAGGGGAAGAGTTTTTACAGTTCATGCTTCGTGACTGGTACTGCGGTTTTAGTCACTTTCCTTGTGTTCCACATTTATCAGAATGACCTAGCCATCACGTGCCACAAGAATGCCACACCCCCTTTTGATTTCTTATTTTCCTGAATTATATGTGCATAATACCACATCCTAGTGTCTATCATATTCATCTAAGATGGACTTCAATTTTTGTTTGTCATTTTTTTAGCACCGGCAGACTTGTTTCACCTCCTTGTGGTTCCTGGAATACAGTCTAAAGTTGTGAGCAAACGTTTTTTCAGAACTAAAATTAGGGATACTTTTTACATATCTCTACTAGCTATTATTACAGTACAAAGTTTTATACTTTGACACAAACCTACTCAGTGATTTATTAAATCATTCTTAAAATTTCATTTCTTAAATAACAATAATTTTTTTGTGAGATTTTATTCCTAACCCTTACAAATGGCCAGGATGTGATGAATAGCAGGGGAGAAAACTGTCAGAGCCGAGTGAGTTAAGGGAGCCATGCATGCAGGATAAAATCTGTGGTCTGCACATGCTAACATTTATCCCTAAATTGCCAATACACACGATATGCCTAGGTGGCCAACCTTGACAATGCAGACACTGAATTTGGTGGAGGGTGGGTTTAGGTAGGAGCAAGCTTATCATCACCTGTTTGTCACAAAATGGCTGTAGGTGGAAAGCAAAAGTACAATTATCACATCTGCTTTTGTTAAGTACAAAATAAGGTTTTTTGTTGTTGGTTTTTTTGTTTTTCTTGTTGTTTGCTTTTTGTGGGTTTTTTTTAAAGATACAAAATCAGTGAATAAAATTGTACAGAGATGAGCATTGTGCACCAGTTGCACTGATATCTGTTTGAATAAATTTGTTTTATGGCAACTGAAATCCACAGTCAGTTCTGGGCCACACAACACCAGCTCTTCGAGGTTGGCTCTACCTTCCCATCTGTCCATTAATGCCTGTAGGTCAATACTATTCATCACTGTCAGTAAAAACACTTGTTCATTCTTTTGCGACTTCTGTCATCTAGTCTCTGACCAGTTGCAGGGCATTTGATGCAGTTTCGGCCTTACATTGTTTTGAAGTCTGACAGACACAAATCCATTCCACTGAGACAATCAATACACCACTTTTAGTAACTTTCAAGACAGCAAAAATCTCATCTGTACCCATGACAGTGTTGATTCTAGGATTTCAAAAAAGGGGGCCCAAGGGCCCCCTGAAATGAAAAAAAGGGGGCATTTGCCCCCCTCCCCCCTTTTCTCTTCATAAAAAAGGGGACAAGTAGTAGGTAGTATTTGCTCATAATACCGTTAGTACTCTGATTTCTGCTATTTTTCAAGAACGAGAAACAAAACAAACAGGATGGTATGTAGGCAGACAGGATTTAATATACACCTTATGTATTGCTGCTGGTCTGTAAAATGATTTTCTTATACAGGAAAGAAGAGAGAGGGGGGGGGGGGGAGAGGAGAGAGAAAGGGTGGGGAAGATTGAGGTACATTCAGATGTGGAGGGATACATACTACATAGATACAGGAGATGCATTGTTTGTATACAAGAGAGAGAGAGAGAGAGAGAGAGGGGGGGAGGAGGGAGGGAAGGAGAGAGAGAGAGACAGGGGGTGGGGGAAGGAGAGAGAGAAGTCAAATTTGTATTTCGACATTTTGAGTTGGAGAGAGAGCTAGGTCTAGATGAAAAATGAGGCAAGAGCAAAAATCAGTCTTACCTCCCCCCCCCCCTTACCATATGAGAGAGAGACACACAGAGAGAGACTTCAGACTTCAGATGTTTTATTCACGTAAGGCCATAGCCCCTTATGAACAGAGGGGCAACAAATGATAAAACTGAACATAAAGGCAAGAAAAGAAAAGAAATAGTACGTGTCCTATCAAAATGCAGTATCAAAAAAGTCAAGACGTAGCTTTTTCTCGTAGTTGGAAAGCTTTAAATAAGTACATTGCAAAGTTACGAACAATACTTTCGTTTTCAGATGACATCAATAAACAAAGACGAAATAGGCTTGGTTGTGCGTAGAATTTTTTCGGGATGAATCTTTCACGGAGATCGCAAAGGGTGTCACATTTCAAAACAAGTGGACCTCATCTTCATCTTGTTCTTTACACAATGGGCACAACATATCAGTGGCACAAGTACACTTAAAGCGATAGGCGTGTTTCATCACTTCTGAAATACCAAACCAAAATTTGGTTGTAATTACTCTTAAATGTCTATCTAAATTTAAGGAAAGATATTTCTTCACAACATGGGTAGAGCTATAGATCCTGTATATGTCAAATCTGTCGCTTGATTGAATGTGACTTTCCCAGCTTTGCCATCTACAATCAATCAAGCGTTGGCGAAACATCTGTATAAACATTTTTTCTTCTGCTACCCCTTGAAACACCCAAACATATCCGAACCCAAGCTCAAACAGACATATTCGTATGTTTGAAACCCAGTTGACTTTACCCCTTGTGTCTAAATCAAATAACATGTTATATGCTTTCCACGGAAGTCTTTCCCTACTCATCTTTACTAATTTAAGCCAGTAACGAAAACATCTAATAGCAGAATTAATGTAGATAGGATATCTATTACATTCTCCATAAACTAAATCATTTGGAGTTCTCATGTCAACACCTAGAAACCTTTTGAGACCAAATAAATGAACAGACTCACATTGTGTAACTGCTTTTTTGTCCATACCCCACAATTCGGAACCATATTGAACTCTAGGTTGTATTTGAGAATCAAAAATTTTAAGAAATAGGTCCAAAGAGTTGTTATTCAGTGCATACAGTTTCCTCATTATACAGAAAAGCACATGCTTTGCTTTACTACACAGATCCTTACATGCAGCAACAAAACTCAAACGAGTAGAAAATATAATTCCTAGATACCTATAGGCTTCACAACAGACAATGAGGCACCAGCATATACCCATCTTTCTCTGGCTGCCAAGAACCCACCTTTTCTAAATACAACAATATTACTTTTGGTTAAGTTAACCTTTAATTGTAATTTATTGGCTGCACTTTGTAAGCTGTTAAGCTGAGTCTGTAAACCAACAACTGTCTCTGAAAACAAAACTATATCATCAGCCAATAACAATATGAATAATTCAACAGAATCAACAGTAAAATTTGCACTGTGTCTACCCATTTCAATGATTTCTATTGCTAATTCATTTATAAACAGCGAAAACAAAATAGGGCTGCATACATCCCCTTGTTTTACACCTTTGGTACAGTTTATATAATTAGACAGTTTATCCCCACATCTTACTCTTGTTTTAACTGAATTATACATACTCTTAACACATCGAAATAATTTACCATTAATTCCGTTCTTAATCAAAATTGGCCATAACAAATTTCTATTGATGGAATCAAAGGTCTTTTCAAAATCAATAATGCTACATAAAGTTTCCGGTTAAATGAAAACTGTTTCTGAACAAAAGCCAAAAATGTGAACATATGATCAGTTGTTGAATATCCTCGTTTAAAACCAGCTTGATGTTCACCTGTAATATTGTTTTGCTCTACATATTCCTGAAGCCTACTATTGATTATAGTACTATACACTTTACTACTGATATCAGACAACGAAATGCCTCTATAATTATTAGTATCATTTACGTTACCTTTCTTATATAACGGAAGAATGATGGACTCACACCAGTTCTCTGGAAAAATACCTTTGTCGAAAAGAGTGTTACACAACTTTACAAAAAAGTCAAGAATTAATTGACAAGGTGCTTTTAATAGTTCTCCAATAATTCCATCAGGGCCTGCTGCTTTTGATTACTAATTTTACGAATTGCAGTGAAAACTTCATCATGAGATATTGGTCGATCCATTATATCTTGATCAGTCTCCTGAAAACTATTGACATTATCATTAGAATAAGATACATCTTCTTCAAGTAATGCTTTGAAGTGCTGGAATCAGTCATCGACAGAGATGCTGTTCCTGGGCTGACTCTTTTTCAAAGATACTTTATTCATGTAACTCCAAAACTGTTTCTGATCGTTAATACTAGATACTAAATCATTTAACAATTTCTCATTGAAAGTCTTCTTCTTCCTAAGTAAAATGTTCTTATATTCCCTACGTGCTCTAACATAAAGATCCTTATCGGTTTTGTCTAGTGTTCTACGAAATGTTCTTAATAATCTGCGTACTCTCTGTCTTTCCATGTTACATTCGCTATCAAACCAGCCTGCCTTATTTCTTTTTTGATCAATCTTAATTTTCTTTTTCATACATTCTGCACATTCTCGAATACAACCGTTGAATGTTTCCAAAGCATTGTTAACATTTTCATCAATCTGTGCTATTGCTGTTTTCAATTTACAGGACATTTCTTCTTTACATAAATTACTACAAAAATTGTTACTATTTTCCTCACACCAAATGAACTTTTCTACTACAACAAGAGCATCAGTAGCTTTTTCATCTATAGTCAAGGCATTTTTGGATAACTCTAATCGACATTCAAGAGGAAAGTGGTCAAATTCCATGCGCTCAGCAATAACTAGTTCACACAACTCAGACAACTCTTCATACAGGTCAGTTGAAAAAATAAAATAGTCATTCACACTGCATCCACTCTCACTTGTGTACGTATAGCGTCCTTCTAAGTCACCATTACATACCCCGTTTAAGACAACCAAATTTAGAGCAGTGCACATGCTTAGTAAGGCTTTACCATAAGAATTTGTATGAATGTCTTGGGAGTGTCGACCAGAATTTAATGAAGAGCTTTTAAACTGAGACTCGGGGTCACCTGCTACATAGGATGGAGAGATATCTGAAATGCGACTGTTTAAGTCGCCACAGAGAATCACATACACATCATCCAAATCCAACAACAATTCAGTCAGGCAATCCTCAAGCATCAATATACCGTGATCATAATTAAAGTATGCGTAAAATGGAGAACCTTCCGGTGGTACATAGGCACATATGTACAAGACATCTTTCGAACAATGAAACAAATCTTTATTGATAAGAAAAGCACATATATTTTCATACTTGACATCTAGCGCACGTACACACGGACAGAGTTCATTTTTCACTAGACAGACAATACCACCCGATTTCCTCCCCTGTTTGGTTAGTCTGACAGCAGGTTTTTCATACATTTTATAGCCTGAAAAAAAATCAGAATTACAATTTTCTTCAAAGGTTTCAACAAGACATATAAGGTCAAATGACAAAATGTATTTTACAAAGTCCATGAATACATACTTTGAACGCAATCCATTAATGTTCCAACATAAAAAAGAAAACGATAAGGTTTTAAGAGTATTTGCAAAAGTTGGCATGGAATGTAAAGGAGGTGGTGTCATTCTATTTTTAGAGCAAACACTGTGTTGCACATCTTCACCAACAGAAAAAGGGAAAGAAAACTCGCTATTTTTCTTGTTTTCAAAATCAAGTGTTGGAGGAAAAGTTTCGGAACTTGCACGCGAACCCAAGCTGTCATCGCCATGCATGCCGCTGTGCAGCGTAGCAGGCTCATGCTCCGAGTTTTCACGTGTCAAGCAGGGTGGATTAAGGGGAGGTACAGGTAAACTTTCAGGTGTCGGTGTACATTTTGCCACCTTCATGAAATTTTTACCCTTTTCCAGAAAGGAGGGCCGGCCAACTCCTCATTTCGCTTCCTGCAGAGAGCCACAGGAGTCCAGAACAAACTTTTTTCCATCTATAAAAAGATGGTCATGGACAAAGCGGGCCTGTTTCCCTTCCCTTCTGGCCTGTTTGAAATGTGGGGTCAGCTGGCGTCGGATCTCTCGGACCCTCTGCGAGAAATCCTCCCCCACAAAGATGTTAGTGCCTTTGAGTTTTTGCTTTCCCTTTAGTATTTTCACACGTTGCTTATAGAAAGCACATCGTACAGTTATAGGGGAATCTTTCTTTGAGTTAAGCCGGTGTACTCTGTCAAATTCCACCCTATCTGAGAGTTCCATCTTGTCGGTCAGTATGTCCTGTATCAGTCCCTCACATTCCTCACTTGTCTCTCCCTCATCCCTCCCAACACCATAGAAAATCAAGTTGTTTCGCCTTGAACGATTTTCCAGATCGTCACATTACTTTTCTAAATTATCAACTTTGTTGATCAAGTCCCTGTTTTGTTTCTGTAACAAATCGTTTTGGTGTCGTAGCTCACTCACCTCCTCTATGAGGTTACTTACGAGGCCTTGCAGAGAGTTGTACTCCTGTCGAAGCTGCGTCAGTTCTTTCTGCACAGCATCGATCCTGGTGGTCAGGTTGTTGCTGATCTCATGCAGCAGCGTCACGACGTCATCTTTGGGCGGGTCCTTGCCCTGGCGGGAGGTCTGGGAGCTGGACAGTCTGGTCTGCCGCATACCGCCTGATGACCCAGGAGCAGTGGAGTCGGGGTTGGGACCTGGGTTCGACTCCACGTCGCCACAACGCAGCAACAGATCTCCCATCCCCCGACGCAGGAACAAATTGTCCCCACAGAAGAAAAACACGAGGGTCAATCCCAGCAGAACACCGGTTGTGCGTGTTCGTGCTGTCAAGATGGTCACCTGCATTGCCTTTCTAAGTTTCTCTCTCTTCCACATGAAGTGCAGAAAAGTGGGCAGAAAGGCACCACAAGTGACTCGGAAGTCCAGGTTGGCCGAAGGCATGGTACCTTAGGTAGCCAGTTGCAGATTTTCAGTACTGTAGACTACTTCAGACCGCAGCAATCCTTCATAAACATCGGACGATGTAAACATGGACTTGATGCTCATGCACGTGGTAAACGCCCCCCCAAAGAGAGAGAGAGAGAGAGAGAGAGAGAGAGAGAGAGAGAGAGAGAGAGAGAGAGAGAGAGAGAGAGAGAGAGAGAGAGAGAGAGAGAGAGAGAGAGAGAGAGAGAGAGAAAGGTGGGGGAGGGAGGTAGGGATGTCAAAAGTCCATTTTGTATTTCCATTCAGAGTTGGAGGGAGAACTAGATTTAGATCTAGATGAGAAAAGGGGTTAAAGCCAATATCTAAGTCTTGTCTTTCATCCCATATGGCAGAGAGAGAGAGAGAGAGAGAGAGAGAGAGAGAGAGAGAGAGAGAGAGAGAGAGAGAGAGAGAGAGAGAGAGAGAGGGAAAGTCAAAGTCAATTTTGTATTTTCACTTTCAGAGTTAGATATCTAGATCTAGATGAGAAGAGAGGTGAAAGCCAATATCAAAGTCTTGCCCCTCCCCCCTCCCCATGAGGTAGGGAGGGAAGAGAGAGAGAGAGAGAGAGAGAGAGAGAGAGAGAGAGAGAGAGAGAGAGAGAGAGAGAGAGAGAGAGAGAGAGAGAGAGATTTTCTGTTAAGGGGATGTGCGGCACCCAAGTATGCTAAATTTGGGTCATTTTGGCTATTTTTAGATTTTTCCAAATTTACACTCTATAACATGTATATTTTCATATGCCATAATTAAATTTTACAAATACATTGTCTTTATGCAATTAAAAAACGTTTTACTAACCTAACCCAACCGAGTTTGTGTTCTTATATTCCGAAAAATGCGTGAAAATGCCGACATTTATGCCCTAGCAACATGCATTTCTAGTTCACAAAGTATGACGTATCATACACCAAACGAAACTAGATTGTCTCCCCTACACTATTCCGAAGAGCTTCTACTACGAACTTTCATTCACAACGAGCTATACGTCATTTCAGTCGATTAGCATATCAACGGCAACTTCCATATATAGAGAGCGATTCAAAAACACGACGGCCGGTTAGCTGAATCGGGTCACGTGACGCAAAATGGCCGCTGTTTACATCGAGTTCGTACCTCCGCTTCAAGCAGAAAAATGACTCGTTTGAAGAAATAAAGGCTTCAATTGGCTCATAAATGCAAGCCGAGTCGAGAAAAACACCTTGCATTTGCTCGGCAGTGCAAAACATGGAAGGAAACGGACGAATTGTTGAGAATCAGTGCCGAGTCTGACTTAGTGCTACAGCGTTCTAAAAGTGTAATCTCTTCGTCTGCTCTGCTGACAGCATCGCCGCGTACTGTGAGTGTTTTGCTAAGCAAGAAAGCTTGTATTCCGCTCAAACATGAACCATATCAGGTAGTTTGTGAAAAAAAGGTTCCAAATGCCAGTTCAGAGCTATCTGGTAACTGTAATGAGCAGAAATTGCTCCCAGTGTAAACAAACTTTTGGCTTCAGAACAGAGGTAAAGAAACCACATGGGTTAGTTGTTCTGTGTATTCAATGTGTGTTGTGTTTCACTAGTTAGCAAGTTGTAGGGGGCATAGGGGGTGTAAAACAAGTTTAGGTGTTATATTTTGTGTGTGTGTGTGTGTGTGTGTGTGTGTGCATGAGTGTGTGTGTGTGTGTGTGTGTGTGTGTGTGTGTGTGTGCATGAGTGTGTGTGTGTGCATGAGTGTGTGTGTGTGTGTGTGTGTGTGTGTGTGTGAGAGACAGTTTTCTTCATCTATTTCTACCTGTAATTCTATTGAAACAAAACATGAATATATTGTTGTGTTTATTGGAGAGAACTTCATGAATTAATGAACAAGTTTCACAAAAGGATATAGGCTGAAATAAATATGGAGTAGAAATCAGCTTTATTGTTTGAACAAATTTATTATACTAGATTACAGTATACTCTCCATGCAAGTGTACACAAACACACTAGCATATTATTATTATATTATATTATATTATATTATATTATATTATATTATATTATATTATATTATATTATATTATATTATATTATGTTATGTTATGTTATGTTATATATATGTATATCTCTCTCTCTCTATATATATTATATATATATATATGTGTGTGTGTGTGTGTGTGTGTGCATGCATGCATACCTACCTACCTCTACACACACACACACACACACACACACACACACACACACACACACACACACACACACACACACAGCTCCAAAAAGAAAATGTTACATCTAGATCATTATATCTTGATCCAATTCATGAGCACACATGGAGTTTGAAGCAGTCCTGGGGTGTGCTCCATGGAACGCGACAAGCTGTGATACCTTCAGTGAGCTGACAACACCCCTGAACTATGAGAAGCAGCATATCTACCTCATGCCTGTTTATGAGAGAATAACAAATATGCAGCTGCTTCAAAGATGTGGTGCTGGCAAGACTCAAGGGGTACCTGAACAGCCTTGTGGAATTTGTTGTTCCAAGGACAAGCTCACATCATGCCGGCGAGTTCTCTTTGCAGTCTGACAGCCATCCATGAGTTCAACTTTGGTCCTGCTTCTGCCCAAGACACTGCCAGTTGCTTTAGACTTGATATAAGTGTGCACATGAAGAGGCTGAGGGCATCCAGACAGCAGGAGAGGGAGAAGAACAGCCTCAGGTACCAGAGGGCCAGTGTGATCAAGAGGCGCGACACTCTGAGAGCTGCCAAACTGAAGAGGTAGAGGAGCTGATGGTGCTGGAAAGTGGCCCAACCTATGCTACAGGGGTGCTCTGATTCTCTATTCATGTTGCTAAAAGGCTGGATGAGTGAATTGAAGCTTTCCAACAAGGCTATGAGTAATATATGGTGGTCTGAACATGTTTGTGTTCTTTTTCCTCTTTTTTCTCCACTTTGTGTTTTTTGCATCACATGCATTTTGGGAGAAAAATTTCTCAGAAACTGTCTGTCAGAAATGTATGGAACTTGGCACATTTGTACATTATTGTCTTCTTGATGGGCAGACAGTCTGCTTTTTTTAATTTTATAAGTATCTTTTCTGTTATTAGAGCAGATTACATAATACCACACATATAAAATGTCCATTTTTGAAAAAAAAATTATAAAAAATTAACAATAAACATATTGAAAAAAATCTCACTGTCTGCCCATAAATACATCTATAATGTACCTTTGTGCCAAAAATCATTACTGTACCACTTGATTTTATAGGTAAAAAAGGATTCCCAAGAAATCCAAGATGGCGGATGTTTATCTGGGTTTCCATGGCAACATGGCTCACTAACATAAAACAAATAGTGTTTTTGTATTTAGAAGTCATAGTACTATAAGTTAATATCAAAAACTAGATTTTGATTCACCAATTGTAAAAAGTAAAATTTAGTGCCTCACATCCCCTTAAAGAGATATGTAGATCTAGATGAGAAAAGAGGTGAAATTCAATATCAAAGTCTTGCTTTTCCTCCCATGCACAGAGAGAGAGAGAGAGAGAGAGAGAGAGAGAGAGAGAGAGAGAGAGAGAGAGAGAGAGAGAGAGAGAGAGAGAGAGAGAGAGAGAGAGAGTGAGAGAGAGAGAGAGAGAGAGAGAGAGAGAGAGAGAGGTCATTTTTTTATCCAGCGGATAGTCTACCCTATGCCATCATTATTGTTGCCAAGCACGGGCTACTTGTCTAGCCAAATCTGAAAAACAGCCTTGGAAAACTCTTAGCTCTACCAGCTTTGAACCCTGCCCGGACGTGGCTTCTTCCACTAAGACCACTAACGATCTCTGTCACAATGACGTCACTTGTTTCTGGAGTACACGGCTCCTTTGAAAAATGACGTAATGACGTAAAGGAGTAGGAAAATGACGTCAGACCAGCCGTTTTGTAGCGATTGTGATGACTGTAGGCGCTAATCAGTGCATCCTGCTGTCCCTGGGTTATCAACGAAATGACCAACGCACGTAGCGCTATTTTGAAACTATACAAACAGCAGTTGCAGGGCGCACTGTTTGTTCAAATATGCGCTATCCACAGTTTTTTTGCGTCTGTTAGGGCGCACTGGTCACATTATTTTGCGGCAAAGTTGAAAAAAAATGCGGGAATCCCGCAAGGGCGCACCCTAGAATCAACACTGCATGACATCATGCCCAGAAAAACTGCATAATTATTATACTCACAAGTTATAGCCAAAGGTTCGGAAAGCATTGCCCAGTTCATTAGCATCGATGTTTCCAGACCGATCAGTATCAAACCTGTAAAACACAGAAGAAAATGACTCAAGCACTAACCTTCACATATCTAGGATGTGACAAATAACGTTTATGTACTGGACTTTTTTTTTTATTACAGGGTTCATACAGACTTCTCTAATGGACACTACAGCTGAGTGGTTAAGACCATTTGACTTCAATCTCATGGGTCCACAGAGTCATGGATTCAAATCTCAGCATTGGCATCTGGTGAACTAAGCCTGAGGATTTCTACAATCTCCCAGGCCAACTTCAAGTGCAGACCTGCCAATGCTTTAATTCCCTTCATGTTTATACACATACAGAAGATCAAATATGCAGGTTAAAGACCCCATAATTCATGTCAGCATTCAGTATGTTACGGAAACACAAGCATACCCAGTAGGTACCCAGTAGGTACCCTGTACTATGAAATGAGCTGCTCTGAAGATGGAGGGTTCGCTAAGGCAGACCTCCTCCAAAGTAACCAGTACAGGAGAAGACCAGGCATTAAGCACCCTACCCCATAAGAGAATGCAAAGAAAGAAGATATAAGACTTCTCAGAATGAAATTCAAGAAGTTTTCAAGGAGCTTTTTTAAGAAATTCATGGGTGCAATTCTGATTGCCAGCCAAAATGTAATTGCCAATACATATGATATTGCCTAGGTGACCAAGCTTTGAGAATGCAGAAACTGAATTTGGTGGTGGGTGGGTTTGGGCAGGGGGTGCTTACATGCCAGTAGGAACGGATGATGACACTGGTGTCATGTGTCAACATCATCCCTGAAGTTGGAATGCAGCTACCTTAGTCAGAAAATGGTCACATATGCAAAATCTCATTATTGGTGAACCTTGGAGCTCTAGCTGATGAAAAAAAACCTAAAAAAACCCCCAAATCCTTTGTCTTTCACTCAGTTGCAAATTACAATGTCATTCCATCCTCAACCCTCTCCTGTCCTTATATGCAAATACCATGCCAAGGGAAGTAAATCTGCAACACTTACACACCCATTACAAACATACATCAATTAAAAAGAAAAAAAAAATGTTTTTCTACCCAAATGCATAAAAATACTTTCAAAAATTCCAACAACATCATTACACCCAAAACATTTATTGTTTTCCATATGCAGTCACTGGTACAGGAGGGGAAAAAATTAAAGTCAGCAAACAGAGGATCATTGTTCCCAACTCGGTCACAGCACATGCACAACAAGGCTGTGACTGACTTCAGGTTTTTTCACTTCAAAGTGTCTTCACAAGTATAAACCACCAAAACACGCTTACCATCAATATCATGGCTGAAAATGATTTCTAGAAGTTCTAAAGGATCACCATGCACCGATGTTTCCACCAAAAAATTTGCATCCCCCCTCCAACTTTCTTTTGAAATTTCACAGCAGCTAAACCACACGGTCAACCTTCTATAAACAACACTCAAAATGGTGTCCAAGGACCTCCCTTTGGTGGAATCTCCTGTTGCATTTGCATTGTGGGACTGGCAACAATAAAAGTGAAAGCTGTTGACCTATTATCTATCGACAGTTGATCTTTTGAAATTGAAGGCAGATTAGTCAGTCATGGTCGATTCAAACAGCAGTGGGATAAAGACAAACACTTCATGGCTTTTGCCTATTTCCATTTACTTCTTGCTATTTCCTTATCAGCATACCTGTTTGTTTCTGCCAATGCAGTTTCAAAGGAAAAATGTGGTAATAGTAGAAAAAGAGTCAAAGACTTCACACTTTCAGGTGTGTATGCCATGGACCAGTTAGGAGGTCAGATTTCTTTCCCATTCAGTTTATGCAGCACTATTAAACCGCTGAAACTGTTATCCAGGCCTCATCCCCAAAGTCAGACTGCGGCTACTTTAATGGTGGGTAGAAATGGTCACATAATTGTATGCAAAATCTCACTGTTGCTGAACCTTGGAGTTCTGGCCGAGGAACAGGAAAAATACATGTACAGATAGATACTGGCTTCATATCATTCTGGTAGTGCTGGCAAGTCTTTAAATGCAGACAGGCCAATGCAGCTTAGTCCTACACAATGACTGACAAGATGCACATCATTTGATCTGGGTATGATCTGACTAATGATGTTTTGGTCATTCTCAAGAGTTATCATGCTCCTGTACACCCAAATAAATCTCTTAAGACCTTTATCAGACTGAAGAAAGGCCCAAAAAAGCCTTCTAAGGTGAGTGGTTTCAAAACACAATGCTCGATGAAGATTTCATGGTATGGACAGAAACTAGTGAAAGTGTGAGTCACAGCTACAACAAGGGTAATTGATTGTAACTATCTCCTTTTTAAGTTAAATTTCATCTTCTTTCACAAACTGCCACTGGAAAAGGACTAATGCATACCTGTCAAAGCAGCCCTTCCAGTCCTGTATGTACTTCCACAGTGCTGCAAATTCATAAGCATCAATGGTGCCATTTCTGAAACAGAAAAAGATGAATATGGGAAAAAAGAATCTAGATACTGATTACTTCTCTAAAAATGTACCCTAAACACATGCCTAAGTGTCTGTTTATTCTTCACTGTAAAAATAAAATTGTAGATTTTCATTCAGGTGAACTATTCAGAAAATATGTTCATGTCATCTGATTGCATGTGCTCTCTAACTTTTTGACTGTTTGCAATATTTGTAACAATTCTTTCTCTTTACAGGAATTGCACAAATGTCTAGCATCTTAAACTTCAAAGCTTCAATTTAGTTTTAGAGATGTGCAATAAAATAAAAAAAAATACTGAACCACTGTTACCTAAGTTTTTTTTTCTCGAACCTCTTTTTAACCTCTCCCCTTTGTGGCCTAAAATTTGACTCTCTATACATTGTGGATGTACAGCCATCCATGATTTTTTGTTAGGCACACACCCTATGCTATTGGTGTACAGCCACTTATGCTGTCCATAATGAAACCAAACCTCTTGCTGTAGGTGGGTGCACAGCCATTCATGGTTTATATGAAGCAGTAAATCTTTTCTCTTTGTCCTGGGCGCATATGGTTTGTACGAAGAAACACCACACTGCTTTACATCCTGAAAGTTGAGTGAGTACCTTATATAAGCTAATCTGCCTACAAAGAAGCAGGCCTGTCTTGTGGAAGTTGTGGGTTTGGAAGAAGGAACAGAGCTTTTCCTACATCCTTCCCGGAGATCCGCCTCTTACTCTGTCTGTTTCTGATTCTCTATCTCAATCTGTGTGTGTGGTGTGTGTGTGTGTGTGTGTGTGTGTGTGTGTGTGTGTGTGTGTGTGTGTGTTGTGTGTGTGTGGGTGTGGTGTGGTGTGGTGTGGTGTGAGGTGTGGTGTGGTGTGGTGTGGTGTGAGGTGTGGTGTGGTGTGCTGTGAGGTGTGGTGTTGTGTTGTGTTGTGGTGCGCTGTGCTGTGCTGTGCTGTGCTGTTCTGTGCTGTGTCGTGTTGTGTTGTGTTTGTGGTGGTTGTGTTGTGTTGTGTTGTGTTGTGTTGTGTGTGTGTGTGTGTGTGTGTGTGTGTGTGTGTGTGTGTGCGTGCGTGAGTGCTCGTGCATGTTGCATGTGTGTATGCATGTGTGCGTGTGTTTATGCATCCATATGTGTGTGTGTGTGTGCGTGTGTGCGTGCTTGCGTGTGTGTGTATTTAAGCCAGAGTTTGATCACACGAGAGAGGAGAAGAGAGAGAAGAGAGAGAGAGAGGAGAGAGAGAGGAGAGAGAGAGAGAGAGAGAGAGAGAGAGAGAGAGAGAGACAGACAGACAGACAGACAGACAGACAGACAGACAGACAGACAGACAGACAGACAGACAGACAGACAGACAGACAGACAAACAGACAGAGATTGGGGGGTGGGGGGCGGAGGTGGCTGTGTGAGTGTGAGTGTGTTTTTAAGCTGAAAACTGATGTATTTTGATAGCATGTCTAGATCATCAGTCACTGAGGCTTTTTTGGTTAAGTTGGTTGGCTGTTTTCACCGCATAACAATTGCATGAGCAGAGACGCCAGTACTTCAGGGACAACTTTCAGTTCTAAACTGACAAAAGTCATCACTTAGCATCCACAAAAAGAAAGACAAATCCATGTGTCCAGTTATTGTATGTTTGTGAGAATGTAACAGTGTCTATCACGTACCACACAACTTTGTAAAAAAAAATTTTTTTAAATCCAACAACTGTGCACTGCCTCATTATTGGCAGAGTCTATAGGCTTGTTCAGGACAAACAGCCTGTGACAAGGTGTCTATACATGTAGAGCTTTTCACTCCAGTCAAGAGGAAAGGGGGGGAGGGGCCCGCTGTGAGCCAGGTTCCAGGTCCAAAAAGTCAAAATGAGAAATATTACAGTGAATAGGTAAAATTAAGGGAGAGGTGTGACCCCTTCCCCTTCTAAAAAGCCTGTGTCTGTGAAAAAATAACTTCACATAACACTCTCTTGATTTTCACACAACACTCTCTTGATTTTCACATAACACTCTTGATTTTCACATAACACTTTCCCATAACACTCTCTTGATTTTCACATAACACTTTCCCATAACACTCTCTTGATTTTCACAGAACACTTTCCCATAACACTCTCTTGATTTTCACAGAACATTTTCACATAACACTCTCTTGATTTTCACATAACACTTTCCCATAACACTCTCTTGATTTTCACAGAACATTTTCACATAACACTCTCTTGATTTTCACATAACATTTTCACATAACACTCTCTTGATTTTCACATAACATTTTCCCATAACACTCTCTTGATTTTCACAGAACATTTTCACATAACACTCTCTTGATTTTCACATAACACTTTCCCATAACACTCTCTTGATTTTCACATAACACTTTCCCACTCTCTTGATTTTCACAGAACATTTTCACATAACACTCTCTTGATTTTCACATAACACTTTCCCATAACACTCTCTTGATTTTCACTTAACACTTTCCCACTCTCTTGATTTTCACAGAACATTTTCACATAACACTCTCTTGATTTTCACATAACACTTTCCCATAACACTCTCTTGATTTTCACATAACACTTTCCCATAACACTCTCTTGATTTTCACATAACACTTTCCCATAACACTCTCTTGATTTTCACATAACATTTTCACATAACACTCTCTTGATTTTCACATAACACTTTCCCATAACACTCTCTTGATTTTCACATAACACTTTCCCACTCTCTTGATTTTCACAGAACATTTTCACATAACACTCTCTTGA
Organism: Stramonita haemastoma; assembly: GCA_030674155.1. Lineage (NCBI taxonomy): Eukaryota > Metazoa > Mollusca > Gastropoda > Neogastropoda > Muricidae > Stramonita > Stramonita haemastoma. The sequence continues at coordinate 13,591,922 of CM060318.1, forward strand.
TTTTCACATAACACTTTCCCATAACACTCTCTTGATTTTCACAGAACATTTTCACATAACGCTCTTTGATTTTCACATAACACTTTCCCATAACACTCTCTTGATTTTCACAGAACATTTTCACATAACGCTCTTTGATTTTCACATAACACTTTCACATAACACTCTTTGATTTTCACATAACATTTTCACATAATATTCTCTTGATTTTCACATAACACTTTCACATAACACTCTCTTGATTTTCACATAACACTCTTGATTTTCACATAACACTCTTTGATTTTCATATAACACTCTCTTCATTTTAGCATTCAACACTCTCTTGATTTTCTTTTTTCTCCATGGATGAAGGAAGAATCAATACATTACATCTTTTCTGTTAGTGTCATGTACACTTTACTTACCTGTCCTTGTCAAACATGCCGATCATAAGCCGACACGTTTCAGGATTAAAGGGAGACCAGTTTCCATTCATCAAAGCCTGCTGTAGTTCAGCTGCAGTGATCTTCCCTGAGTGGTCCTGGTCCACTGCCTTCAGAAAGGAAAACAGAGACAGACATCAGGAAAACAGAGACAGACATCAGGAATAACAGAGACAGACATCAGGAATAACAGAGACAGACATCAGGAAAAACAGAGACAGACATCAGGAAATACCAGAGACAGACATCAGGAATACCAGAGACAGACATCAAGAATACCAGAGACAGACATCAGGAAAAACAGACAGACATCAGGAATACCACGAGGACAGACATCAGAAACAACAGAGACAGGCATCAGGAATAACAGAGACAGACATCAGGAATAACAGAGACAGACATCAGGAATAACAGAGACAGACATCAGGACAGAGACAGACATCAGGAATAACAGAGACAGACATCAGGAATAACAGAGACAGACATCAGGAAATATAAATATATATATATATATATATATATATATATATATATATATATATATATATATATATATATATATATATGGGTTATTCTCAGAAACATGTGAGGTTTTTGTGACATAGACCTTGAAAAATAAATGTCCTTGGAAGTTTTTGCCTTCTTGTCATATATTAGAGTACTCTGTTGCAAAGTGCAATCTGTTGAAAAAATTATGAATCATTGTTTTTTTTGTAATTGAGGCATAAAGGTTCTATTTTTAGCTGTGTTGCGGTTGTGACATGGAAACCAAAAGTAGCATTAACACATCTTTTTACACAAAATATCAAACAAAAAACACTTACAAATGCTTTTGTTTTTATCTATAAAACAACACTATCAATTGGAAGTATGACAATCATCGACAAAGCATATGTTTTTGCTTTTTTGTAATGACACCCTAAGCCATTTTGTATACCCAGATTTAAAGTTTGGTTTTTGTACAAACGACCACAGCAAGCATCCCCCAGATTAACCTGAACTTAAACCACAGAATGATATCCATTAAACTAAACAGTTTTCTTTACATAAGAATGGAAGCTGTTTAATATTAATGCCTTATAGAAGTAATATGTTTCGGTTGTGACATGGAAACCGTTTGGTTGTGACATGGAAACCACACCCTTCAAAAGCACAAAACCTGAAATTGTAGCAATGAAAACACAAATTAAATCCAAAAAATAACCTACTTGAATTGGGAACAATACATTCTATTAGCATTATTATGATTATTTACATTGATTTGTCATTTTAGAGTGATCTGTTATGGTTGTGACATGGAAACCGTTTGGTTGTGACATGGAAACCGTTTGGTTGTGACATGGAAACCACACCCCTCAAAACCCACAAATCACTGAAGTGAAGCAATTTAAACACAAATTGAAAAAAAACCCACCATCTTAAATTAGAAACAATGCATTCTATCAACATTATTTATACGAATTTGTCATTTTAGAGTTAGATGTTTTTTGTTACGGCTGTAACATGGAAACCATTTGGTTGTGACATGGAAACCACACCCTTCAAAACCACAAATCACCCAAGTGTAGCAATTTAAACACAAATGGAAAAAAAACCACCATCTTGAATTAGAAACAATGCATTCTGTTAACATTATCTACATTGATTTATATAATTAAAGTGATATATCAATCAATATTATTATTGATCAAATGCTGCGTTTGGTTGTGACATGAAAAAGCTGGGAGAAACCAAAGACTGGAACTCTAATTATAGCATCGCGATACTCCTTTGGCGGGAAAAAGTATGTGTCAGAGATATTTAAGGTCAAGATGAAGTACCTACCTGAAAATCTCGGTCAGTGAAAGAATGTGCCGGATTTTGCAACAGATTTACATCGTTTGGTTGTGACATGAAAAAAGGGAAACCATGTTGGTCATCTGGGGTTTCAAGCAATTTACGAGGATAGGAGCTCCAGCTGATCAAAAACAATGTTTTCTTTATACTGTTAACAGTTTAATTCATCCCTTGTGGCTATAATGTGTTGATGATAACATATAGTTCTTTGTGAGTAATTTGTTAAAATTGGGCCTACTTTGGGAAACCAACGTCACAACCGCAACAATATTTTAATCTGCCCTCTATTTAATGTCCATGACAAAGAAAGTACAATTTTTCTTCTAGGGAACTTGAAACAACATCTGGGCATTACTTTAATACAAGTTGTGTTTCAAATTAGCAGTCTTTCAAGTCAGAAGAACAATCTGAATAAAGTATGCACCAAAATGTCACAAATCCGCCATGTTGGAATGAGCAATTTGGTGAAATAAATTCACAATATTTAAAAGCAAAAACACAAATGGTCATAAAAACATTTAAATTTTATTTTTTTAAATTAAACACAACCAGTAAACAGCATTCACCACAATTTTAAACTTAATTCAGCCAAATGGCAGATGTGTAAAGTAGGTCACTATCATGCCTCACATGTTTCTGAGAATGACCCATATATATATATATGCATGGCCACAGCAGACACCATCTTGTTCATCAATCAAGCCAAGAGGAAAACTCAGTCTCATTCATTCTTTTTTCCATGAGTATAGTGTTGAAACAAAGACTTTTACAGTAAGTCTTACGGTACATTTACACTCTTAGGTGATTCTAGTACACAGCCCTGCCCTTTAGTTTTGCACACATATATATATATATATATAATCCATTGACACGTGCATAATAAAATGTTTACGTCAAGGTCTGCAACAGTGTATCTTACTAAGTAACTAAAAGAGGTAAGCATCAAGTACACTATGTAGCATCATCCTATAAAACAAGTTACAAGCACAGGAAAGATGCTATATAGCAAGTGGTTAATAGGACCATTTGACTTTAATCCCATCAGTCTGAAATCTAAGTGGCGTCTGGTAAATAAAGGGCAGAGATTACCCAGGTCAACTTCAAGTGCAGACCTGCCAGTGCCTTAATTCCCTTTGTGTATGTAAACATGTATAAGATCATATATGCATGTTAAAGAACCCACGATTCATGTCAGAATTCGGTGGGTTTTCTATCCCCCTCTTTGTTTCTGCCTTGTTCCTTTCTTCCTGTCACTTCCTTCTTGCCTATTTTTAGCCTTCTCAGTCCATTCTCCTACCTTTTTTTTTTCCAGAGAAACCTAAAAGATTTAACAAATCTCTGCTATGCTGACGTTGGTTGCACTGGGCTTGACTTGTCAGGTGCTTACTTAACAGACGCGCAATGCATTTTTGCTCATGAATATGCCAGACAACAATAGTTGAAAGTCAGTAAGTGTCAACTGTTTGACGAAAAAAAAAAGAAGCATAAAAGCAAGAAAGACAATATTAATGACATAGTTTTTAAAAAGGATTACAATAATGATTCAAAAGTGACTGTTACTGAGTCAATCTAAAAATCAACAAATGACATCTTTAAAAACAAAGCGGATCCTTAGGTTTTTTCCCCATTATATCAAAGATACATTGAAATTTCACAATTGTAATTTGTATGTCTGTGCTTGCATTCACTTTTCTCTTAAAAAGAAAATGTTTATAACCTTCTTAAATGGCTAGTAAATTAGTATAGAGCGATATAACATAGACAATAAAAAAGCAGAGTGAGTGACTTTCAGTGAGTCTATAGACCATACAAAACCTGTCAAGCAACTGCTTGGTCAAAACTGTTCAAGTGTTGTGAAAATGTGTTTCAGATGTAATATAAAATATTGAATGAGGGATTATCCCTGAAGATGGGAATGTGACTACCTTAATGTTAATGGTGGGTAAAAATGGTCACATTATATATGCAAAATCTCATTGGTGAACCTTGAAGCTTTAGCCACGGAACAACCCCCACCAAAAAACCCCCAAACAAACAATGCATAATTAATTTCAAATGAATTGGTCAAGATGGAAGGTGGAAGGATAGTTAAGACATTCACCTGCCAAACAAATAAACTGTGAGGTTCTTGGTTCAAGTCCCAACCTTACCCTTTCTCCCTAGTTTGATGACAAAATTGAACTGAATACCGAAGTCCTTTGGATGAAACTATGAACCAGGGCCCCATGTGTGTGTGAGTACAAGCAGAACATCTGCGCACACATTAAAAACCTGTTCCTCCTTTAAAAAGAGTAGGCCATTTCATCCTAGTAGGAATAAAAGATTTTTTTTTTAAAAAGGCATGCACACAGGTGTCATGTTTAGACACCAGCCCCTGAGTCAGTAGACGACTACCTAAACGATGGGGGAAAACAAAAACGGTTGCATGATAAGCAAAAATCTCACCATTGGTGAACCACAGAGCTCCAGCTAAGGAAATGACATAAAACAACAATGGGTCAGCTTTTAACAAAACAGTTGACCATTGCATGTGTTACATAACATAATCCTTTTGTTCTGTTGTTAAAAGAAAACATTTCAATACACCATGAGTTATTGTTATAAATAATCAGCTCAAAGTTGTTCATTCTGCAACCTGCAAACAAATTTTATGCCTTGACTGTTTAACCTGTCCTTTTTACACAATGTACTAAACATTAGAAATACATTATGGTTTTTTTTTTTCTTTTAGGAGGTCAAGGAAATTTTATTTCTCAGCTAAAAAACAGTTTTCAGTAGGACAAATGTGACCAACATTACGTGATTCATTGATTCAATAGCTGCTATCACGCTTTAAAGTTTACACATGTAGTTATCATCCCCTGAAGTCAACATGCGGCTACCTTAATGGTGGGTTAAAAAAAGTAGCATAAAAAAAAGCAAAATCTCACCACTGGTGTACTTCAAAGCTCTAGCTGTGGGATGAAAAACAACAACAACCCCCCCCCCACAAAAAAAGCGCCTCTTTTCACCTGAAACCAGCACCACAGGTCTGGGCTAACTCCGGGTGGAGGGGGACGGCTGGGGCCCCCAAAAGGGGCTGGAGGTGGAGGTCCCCCATAGGGAGATGGCCCAGGGGCAGGGGCACCATAAGGGGGTGAGGTGGCTCCTGCTTGTGGCTGGTACCCAGGTGGGGCCCCGTACTGACCTGGGGGTCTGTGCTGTTGGCCATATTGCAGTTGGCCATATTGAGGTTGACCATACTGCGGTTGACCATACTGCGGTTGACTGTACTGGGGCTGACCATACTGGGGTTGACTGTATGGTGATTGGCCATACTGTGGCTGGCTGTTTCCTCCCTGTGTTAGAGTATAATATATATATATATATTATATATATGTATATAGTATATATAATATATATATATATATATATATATTATATGTATATATGTATATATATATATATGTATATATATATATATATATAACTTTAAAAACCTTGCTTAATGGAAAAAAAACATATTTTACTTGCACGTACACACACTTATGCACGCAAACACGCACACAAACAGCACGCAACCGCGCGCGCGCGCACACCACACACACACACACACACACACACACACACACACACACACACACACACACACACAATCTGCTAGATTTTTTGTAAAAATGAGACTATAACCAAGTACCATGTGCAAATGCACCCAGAACAGCTTGCACACACAATAAAACCTGTTCCACCTTTTGGAAAAGTAGGCCATTTGTGCAAATGGGAGCAGATGAAAAATTCACAAAGCTGTACACAACACACACACACAGACACACAGACACACACAGACACACACAAACACACACAAACACACACACACACACACACACACACACACACACACACACACACACACACACACACACACACACACACCTGAAAGAAAAACAAGAAAACTTGAAAGAAGCGATTACTGAATGGTGCACGTGAAATCTGAGAATGTGAGATTGAAGGATTGACAAAATACTATAAAATTACTTAAGAAACAAACCTTAGGTAAATTGTAAACTGCTGTTTCAAAATCCAACATAGCATGCTATATTAAAATTGAATCAAATGTCAAAAACAACAACAAAAAATCCCAAGCAAACAGAAGAGTAGTTTTTATTTGCTGCCAGAGGGGAATGGGATAGCCCAGTGCTTGGAGTGTTGTGCTTGTGATATGGCAGCCAGGGATCAACCCCAGGTTTCAGCTACCACCAAGGCGCCTGTTCAAGGGAAATTCCCTCCTGGAGTTAACAACAGTGCCAACTCCACTTACCTGAAAGTCCTCCAGAAGAGGCTATAAACCAAGGTCCCAGGTGCAAAGGACACACAGAATATCTTGCGCACACCTTAAATCCAGTTCCACCTTTCAATGTTTCAGAAGAGTAGGCGATTGTGTCAGTGGGAACAAAGGACAAATGTGTACACTAGTGTTATGCTTAGTTTGGGCATCATCCCCAAAGTAAAAAAATTCGGCTACCATAACAGTGGGCAAAAAAAGTTGCATGCCATTATATAATAATATAATATATAGCAAAATCTCACCATTGGTGAACCTAAGAGATACAGATGAGGAACAAAAAACCCCATAAATAAAACTGGTGCAAATGAATCTATTTCAAGGTCTCCTACTCCTCTTGATAAATCAGAGTCAAAATCTAATGATCAATGATTTATTTTCAAAGATTTACTAGGAGTAGGATGTGTTTAACTTAAGAATAGAACATTTCAATTTATTTCTCTGCTTAAATTTGTGACATAGCACAGTTGGTATTTTGTGTATCATCTCCTTGAGAATCTCAAAACAAACTTGGGTATCAAACTTATGAAACCTTATGAAACAAAATAATTCTTTTTACTCTCTATCATCTAGGATCTATGCTGCTCAAATTGCTAGGCTAGTTTTATTTCTGCTTTGGGCCTGGTGGTAACTGGCACTAGCCTAGTGGTAGTATGACTATTGACTATGACTATGACTAGTATAAGGAACCCCCCAAAAAAGGCAAAAGCCACTACCCAAAGGAAAACAGTACTTTAATCCATCAATACTTTTGGGTGCCCTGAGTAGTTTCTGACTCTGAAGAAGTCCTTCCCTGTGCTCACCTATCTTTACTTCATTTCTTCAAAAATATTGTAGTGTTACTCAACTACTACAGTACTAGTGACCTATGAAGACGGAAAATTTTTTGTTTTAAACAAATCCTAAACAGTATTACTTAGTACTAATACATCAGTTACAAATAACTGAACATCGGGAATACTGATTTGGAGGATACAGCGATTCGTTGTATAATTTTGGCATTAAAACTATTAATGCTAGGTTATTTCAGTTAGGCCAATGTCACAATTAATAATTTTGTGTGTGTGTGATCGAGTCATGCTCCTCTGTACTCGTTGACTGTCTACTCATCACATCCTATCGCTCTAATCCATCGAACCGTACTTACATATGGTTGGTGACCTCCCCACGACATATTACAAACTGTAAGTCC
>CM060318.1:13604695-13619695 GCA_030674155.1 Stramonita haemastoma
AGTATGGAAATTTCACAAGAATGGAAATTTCACAGCTGCTTCTGCAATCATCAGTGTATAGTATGTAGAGAAGGGTACAGAAGGTTGTTGATATTGTTTTTATTGGGCAGTCCCCAATCAGGGCAAGGGCCGGATGAAAAAGTATATAAATGGTTAACTGTAGCCCTTTATAAATTAAGATTGTTAATTACTTCCTTTCTTTCCTTCCTTCCTTCCCTCTCTCTCTCTCTCTCTCTCTCTCTCCTCTCTCTCTCCTCTCTCTCTCTCTCTCTCTCTCTCTCTCTCTCTCTCTCCCCAAATGATCCTACTCTGCATTAACGTAACTGTCATGGCTTTTTAAAAAAAAGGAAAAAAGTGCAGCTTACAACTGACATTCCACAGTTTCGTTCATTTTTTTTTTTTTTTTAACATTTCATGGAATCTCTATAAATCCAACATGCTCCATTTCAGATCTAAAATTATGCACACATGCAATTGGGTATCTGAAAACAAATTTTTTGATTCAGCACTTTGTTTGCCAGTATCGTTGATTTGCTGCTTTACAACAACAACTACAACAACAACAACAAAAACCGACAACCAACGAACATGATGAGAACCGTGAAGAGTTGAGGAAGCTGGTTGCAAAATCTTCAGTGGTGCTCCAACGGTCTCCTAGACTACGGGATAGGCGAAGTGTAAGGTAAAGAATCCTCTAGGAATGCTTGTGTTTCTACATCACTTTGCATATCGTTATCGTGGACTCTTCCCTGTAGTCATTGTATATTGCACATCGACCTCGGTTAATTAATCCTCTCCCCCTTCCACAGTCTGGCACATTCACACTCATGGCCAAGTGGATGGAGCAGATTATCTTTGGCTTTTGAAGGGATCGACCACACAACTTCTCGCAACCTAGACAGGGGCGTTGCTGCTAGACCACCGGTTGACTAACAGTTTTTGTTTTTCAAAGTTGCTGACAGACATGAAAATGACATTTGTGTGTTGATTTACATCTCTTTGTTGATAATGAATACACTAAACGACACAATACCTGACTACATGGTGCAGATGACATGTAGACCTATGGCCTACTCAAAATACAGAAAATGTAACCTATTTACATCCCCCACTATGTTTTAGATTGTCATTTTGCGGATGGGACAGAATCGGGCCTACTGTCGCAATTTTGCAAAGTAATTGTCAGCAGGGCCTGAGATGTCCTACGTGATGTATTTTGCAGCGTTTTTACCTTCAAACCAAACTGAGATAAACGGGAATGACCTTTAGAGTGGGAAGGCAGGAAACTCGTTTATCGTGACTCTGATACCCATAGAAAGAGTATATATATAAAATGCATTTATATTTCTGTAGGATCTGACTCTAAGCAGCCTTGGAAAAGACAGGTGGAAAGCTCTGTGTGAGAGAGAAAGAAAGAAGCCTTCAATCCAGAAACTTTGTTGCTGAAGTCTCACACGGGAGAAAGGGAAAACGGAGAGGATGAAGACACTGTTGGCTGTTTCCCTGCTGATCTGTTCACTGTGCCTGATCAGAGGTGAATATTTGTCTGTCAGACTCTCTCTCTCTCTCTCTCTCTCTCTCTCTCTCTCTCTCTCTCTCTCTCTCTCTCTCTCTCTCTCTCTCTCTCTCTCTCTCTCTCTCTCTCTCTCTCTCTCTCTCTCTCTTATGGTCAAGTGGATGGAACAGATTATCTTTGGCTTTTGAAGGGATCGACCACACAACTTTTCGCAACCTAGACAAAATAAAAAATCTCTCTCTCTCTCTCTCTCTCTCTCTCTCTCTCTCTCTCTCTCTCTCTCTCTCTCTCTCTCTCTCTCTCTCTCTCTCTCTCTCTCTCTCTCTCTCTCTCTCAGTCAGTCAGTCAGTCAGTCAGTCAGTCAGTCAGTCAGTCTGTCTGCTGCCTGCCTGCCTGCCTGCCTGCCCTGCCTGCCTGCCTGTCTGTCTGTCTGTCTGTCTGATTATATGAACTAGACATCTGGGTTTAAAACAAAGGGACGTCTGTAGTCCCATTCTTTTCTCCTTGTTTATCAAGGAATTAACAATGGAAATTAATCGTTCAGGAAAGGATGGTGCACAATTTTTTAATGACGTTTTGGAAATGACCATTCTGCTCTTAGCTGATGTTGTGGTGTTGTTTTGTCAGAAACAACAACTGCTTTATTCAAAAACACAATTGAATAGTCCAGAAAAAGCAGCTGCTTCTCTCCAGTTAGATTTAAATATGATTAAAAGTAATATCATAGTGTATAGAAAGGGGTGAGGAGGTTTCTTGCTTCCAGAAAACGAAGGACAGATTATAAGGGGGCTTGTAATATACCCGTAGTGAATACTTATAAATCCATATCTGGACATTTATGTTTCAACTTGTCTAAGCTTCACATTTGCTTGCAAAATCTTTGTAAGTAGAGCAAAAATTGAGTTGTATTTCGTTTAAAAATTATTTATTAATAATGCTTTTAAGAATATTTGACTGTCAAGTTCAACTTATGCTACAATTACAGTGCAGAGTTGTGGTCTGGATTCAGTACCAATACCAATACGCTATTATCTAAAAAAAAAAAATGCATGTGGGTTACAGGGAATATATATACACACATATATATGTACACATATACATGTACACACACATATATATATATACATACACACACACACACACACACACACACACACACACACACACACACACACACACACACACACACACACACACACACACACACACACATACATACATATATATATATATATATATATATATATATATATATATATATATATATATATATATATATATATATATATATATATATATATAAAGAACAATTAACAGGAAAAAACAAATCACAGAAAGTAATAAATATTCAATCTTAAAAATTTAACACACGAATGCTCACACAAACACAAAACACTCACACGCGCACACGCGGGCAAGTACGCGAGATACGCATGTACACGCACAGCACGTATTGCCTGTGGGAACAGATGACAAAATTTACAAAACTGCTTGCATACAGGAACTGGGTGTAAAAAAATAAAAGGCACACGAGTGCATATTCCAATATTCTCTAGACGAGAAAGAAAAAGACACACACTCATGCGCGCACACACAGCGCACATATACACATGCCAATGTGCGAATGATTACATGTCATACACAAGGAGCCATATCAATTATTATGATGCACTACATCGAACTAAAAACATTACACTTATTAATAAACGAAATGCACGCCTACTTTTATGTGTACGAATGAATACCAGCACTTCCACCTGCTACACACAGGAAAGAATGCTCATTGTATGTTCTGAAAAGGTTTCTTGGAGTTTCATCGCATAGGCTTCTCTCATCATCTTTGGTGTTTGCATTCCCTTACTTCCCTGACTTTTTTCTGTTTCAATCAAAACAGTGCTTGCTCACAAACATTATTCAGCCGTTATCAAAATAGATCTACTTTACCATTCATTTCTTGTTCTTGCACTCAGATGGGGAGCACCAGGGAAAGTCACTTCTAGATATAAGACTAAAATATGAACAAATCAACTGCAATTAAAAAAAAGCAACATATCATTCATGTCTTTCTACTCATACAATTAGCTATTGGGACGGGATAGCTCAGTGGTCAGAGCACAGGCTTTCAGCAAGCCAATGTTAAGATGCATCGAGCGTGGCTACCAAGTGGATGGGAGACTGTTTACGCGCGTTGGCTTCAGTATAGTCCCCCAGTTCGCCCAGCTGTAAATGGGTACCAGTACTCTTTAGGGTCAGGGAAGGTAAAGCAGCGAGGGAGAGGAGATGGGCACCGCCTTAAATATGCTTGGCCCCTTGAGAAGCTGAGGCCTCTGATGCCTCGGTTCACCCTACGGCCACATAGGTTATGGGACACCTTTACCTTCTTTTTTTTTTTTAACCCTTTAATTAGGTATCGTCCTGTTACATAAACAAAATGAAATAAACTGGTCACTTTTCACTTTGGCCTGTGGCCCACTGACTAGCATATACATAAAATCTTTAGGTAGAACAAGTTGTCCTGACCTATAGCCCACTATGAACACATAGAGCTGAAAACGAACCACACAAAAAGTCTTTTACTACTACTATAAGAAGACACTTTTGCAAAGAACCCACCAAAAGCATAATAGCTCAGAAACATATACTTCACTTTGGCCAAGGGCCCACGGAAAGCGTACCGCTCGAAGAAAATTTTCCATCAAAACTTTGGCTTGAACCCCACATGGCACCCAAACTCTTTTCACCGATCACCTTGGAAGGAGATGGCGGCAGTGTGTCTCCGGGAGGCTCATGACACGGGCCTGCCTGCCTGCCTGCCTGCCTGCCTGCCTGCCTGCCTGCCTGCCCAGCTTCTCCAGAGATGGCGGCGTCGTCATGTCCTTTGAACCAGTAGTGATGTTCTGAGAGTCTGCTGCTGATGGGGTGTTTGTGTGTCACGTGGTATTGGTGTGCATGTGTGGGGGATGACTGAGTGATGGCCCGGGTAGGTCCAGGCAGCAGCTGCAGGTGTCTTTGTTCCTCTGCAGAACTGGGTTAGGGTGATCACCGGGTAGGTCAGGTTCCTGGTGTCTGCAGCTACAGCTGTGCCCTCCTTGTCCCTCCCCTCTCTGCTGATCATCAGCTTTGATCAGAAGCTGATCTCTGGGGACCTGTGGTGGCAGGAGTGCAGGCAGCCCTGTGCCTGTGTGGGCGGTGGCTTTGTAGCGTGACTTGGCCTTCAGACCAGCCCTCCCCATGTCATCGTCCTGAGCTGGGGGCTTTGGCACCATGGAGGGACGGGCAGCTTGGCCCTCAGTTGCCACCCCATGAGCTCTGCTGCTGGACTGATGCCAGTGCTGGAATGGAGTGTGGCTTCGCCCTGTAGTGGAGAGGGGCCACATCAGTGCCTGCTGACCTATGTTCTTGACGAGCCAGAGTGCTTATTGTATAGTGAAAATCAAACTCCACTAACAATTGATTGATTGATGGAAATCCCTCCATAGGCACTGAGGCCCATTGTTAGACACTATGGCCTCTGGGGTGCCAAGGGCAGAGAACAGCTGAAAAAGGCTTTTGACGACAACATTGGACGTCATCTTGGGGAGCTGTTGGATTTCCAGACATCTGAAGTAGTCGTCCACTTCTAGTAGAAAGTCCTTCCCATGGAAGGTGAGGAGGTCTGCATCAACTGCTGCCGGCAGCCTGTCCGGTAACACGGAAGGGCACAATACCCCATCAGAGCTTACTTCCAGCTGTTTGTTAAATTCAGCCACCACACAGCTGTCTGTCTACACTTCACCACACAGCTGTCTGTCTACACTTCACCACACAGCTGTCTGTCTACACTTCACCACACAGCTGTCTGTCTACACTTCACCACACAGCTGTCTGTCTACACTTACTTCCTTCACCACACTTTTTTATATGCTCGATATAAAAAAGTAAAACAAATACACACACACACACACACACACACACACACACACACACACACACACACACACACACACACACACACACACACACACACACACACACACACACACACACACACACACACACACTCCGCTTTTCGTAGTAGTAGGCCATTGTGTGCCGGTGGGAACGGATAACAATATTTACACAACTGCATACACACAGGGACTGATTTTTAAAAAAAAGCACACGAATGCTTATCCAATTATCCTCGATATAAAAGAATAAAATAAATTAAAAATAATAAACTAAATAAACACACACACACACACACACACACACACACACACACACACACACACACACACACACACACACACACACACACACACACACACACACACACACATGTGGATCGGTGGTCTAGGTGGTAACGCGCCTTGCCTAGAAAGCAAAAAGTATGGGTCGGAGTGTGTGTGCGGTGGTTCATACTCCGTTTGGACCCAAAACTTTTTTCCCATCCATTAGATCCTGAGTGGTGGTCTGGGCGCTAGTCTTTCGGATGAGACGATAAACCGAGGTCCCGTGTGTTACACATCACTTTTTAGCGCACGTAAAAGAACCCACGGCAGCAAGGGGGTTGACCCTGGCAAAATTATGTAGAAAAAAGCCACTCTGATAGGGAAACAAATACAGCTGCATACAGGAAAAAGAAAAAATGGGTAGGCGCTGCACTTGCGGCGACGCGCTCTCCCCGAGGAGAGCAGCCTGAATTTCACGCAGAGAAATCTGTTGTGACATAAAGTTGTACAAAATACAAAATACACACACATATATATATATATAAGAGAGAGAGAGAGAGAGAGAGAGAGAGAGAGAGAGAGAGAGAGAGAGAGAGAGAGAGAGAGAGAGAGAGAGAGAGAGAGAGAGAGAGAGAGAGACAGACAGACAGACAGACAGACAGACAGACAGACAGACAGACAGACAGACAGACAGACAGACAGAGAGAGACAGAGACAGAGACAGAGACAGACAGAGACAGACAGAGACAGACAGAGACAGAGACACTTGTTGAACTTCAGACTGTCTTTGAGTTGAAGAATATCGAATTCTTTCTAGTTGGTGGTGGTTAGTGTATTAAGATTCAGTCGGACTATTTTGACTGCTCTTTCATGTAAGCGGCAAACATCGACCTCTGCAGCTATGTTGTCTGGCGTCTTCGATCTTGTCTGCAGGTGCTGATTCACGGCGCACCAGGGAACGTGACCCCTGCCGGCGAGGTATCGACGCCATCGAATATTTCTCAAGGGCGGCGGAGGGCTGTGACATTGATCTTCGAGAAGTTGGTAGGCAGCTGCGGAACAGTATGGATGGCAATCTAACGGTGGACGACGTGCGCTACGTGTTTACTAATTACTGCAGGTATGGGGATAAGGACGGGGATTCGTGTTTACTAATTACTGCAGGTATGGGGATAAGGACGGGGATCCGTGTTTACTAATTACTGCAGGTATGGGGATAAGGACGGGGATCCGTGTTTACTAATTACTGCAGGTATGGGGATAAGGACGGGGATCCGTGTTTACTAATTACTGCAGTATGGGGATAAGGACGGGGATCCGTGTTTACTAATTACTGCAGGTATGGGGATAAGGACGGGATCCGTGTTTACTAATTACTGCAGGTATGGGGATAAGGACGGGGATCCGTCAACTGAACCAATGTCAGTTGTGTGCCAAAGCCTGGGCTCTACGAATGGCTTTTCTGTCCACTGTGTAAATTGTTCTGTCCACTGTGTAAATTGTTCCGTCCACTGTGTAAATTGTTCTGTCCACTCTGTAAATAGCTCTGTCCACTCTGTAGAAGGCTTTCTGTCCACTGTGTAAATAGCTCTGTCCATTGTGTGAAGAGCTCTGTCCATTGTGTAAATAGCTTTGTCCACTCCGTAAATAATCCTGTCCACTCTGTAAATAGCCCTGTCCACTCTGTAAATAGCCCTGTCCACTCTGTAAATAGCTTTGTCCGCTATGTAAAAGGCTTTTCTGTGTACTCCGTAAAAGGTTTTTCTCTCCAATGTGTAAAAGGTTTTTCTGTCCACTCTTTAAAAGGTCTTTCTGTCCGCTCTGTAAATAGCTCTGTCCACTCTGTAAATAGTTCTGTCCACTCTGTAAAAGGCTTTTCTGTACACTCTGTAAATAGCTTTGTCCATTGTGTAAATAGCTTTGTCCACTCTGTAAATAGCTTTGTCCATGCCGTAAAATGCTTTTTTGTCCATTCTGTAAATAGTTCTGTCCACTCTGTAAATAGTTCTGTCCACTCTGTAAAAGGCTTTCTATCCACTCTGTAAATAGCTCTGTCCACTCTGTAACAGGGTTTCTATCCACTCTGTAAATAGTTCTGTCCACTCTGTAAAAGGCTTTCTATCCACTCTGTAAAAGGCTTTCTGTCCACTCTGTAAAAGGCTTTTCTGTCCACTCTGAAAAAGGCTTTTCTGTCCACTCTGTAAAAAGCTCTGTCCGCTCTGTAAAAGGCTTTCCTGTCCACTCTGTAAATAGCCTGTCCCCTCTGTAAAAAGCGTATCTGTCCACTATGTAAAAGGCTTTCCTGTCCACTCTGTAAAAGGCTTTCCTGTCCACTCTGATGATGATGATGAATGATGATGATGATGATGATGGTGATGATGGTGATGGTGATGGTGATGATGATGATGATGATGATGATGATGATGATGATGACAAATAGTGCCAATGGCATCAGCAATGACAACATTATAGATGGTAAGAAAGTCAAGACCGTCCATAGCTTCAAATATCTGGGAGCGATAGTACCAGATGAAGGATCAAAACCTAAAATTTTCTCCAGGATAGCCCAGACCACAGCTGCAATGACCAAACTTAAAGTCCTCAGGAACGAGAAGAACATAGCCATCAGCTTCAAGATCAGACTGATGCGTTCCCTGATCATGTCCATATCAAAATTTTTTGAACGCATGTGAAACATGGACCCTAAAAGCAGACATTGAAAGAAGGATACAGGCAGTGGAAATGAGACGCTTTCGCAAACTCCTTGGCATTTCATACACAGATCACATCACTAATGAGGAAGTGAAAACTAGAACAAAAAATGCCATCAGACCTTATAAAGAGCTCCTGACTTCAGTGAAAAAAAGCAAAGTTAAGCGGCACGGACACATCACAAGAACATATGGAATGGCCAAGACTGTTCTACAGGGAACAGTACAAGGAGGGAGACGCAAAAACAGAGAAAAAGATAGGTAGACAACATGAGAGAGTGGACTGGCCTTGGGTAGAACAATTTGCTACAGAAAGCAGAGGATCGTGGGGTGTGGAGGAAGCTGGTTGCAAAATCTCCATCGGTGCTCCTATGGTCTGTATGACTACGGAATAGGTGAAGGTGAAAGACCACAATCTAAAAGAAAAACTGTCACTGGGGTGCTAGTGACGTCACAGGTCATGCGAGGTGGCTGAGGCAATGGCTTGTGAGCAACAAGTTAGCTGATTGTCCATCTTTGGGGAGTATTAGCAATAGATATCTTCTGAAAATTCTACCTTAGGTATTAAAAAGTGTGTCAGTATGAAGCCAGAATATGCAATAATTATGTCACTCATCCCATCGGTAAATCACTGTGAGTGAGATTGTACCTACACCCTGGATGAGAAGTTTGCCTGCAGGATCGCGCCACGGTTCTAGACAGCAGTGCTCCAAGTAAAGAAGATTTCTTTATCTGCTCTTAAGACGAGAGAACTGGTTTTTAAGCTAAGAGCTTGTCATAGCTGAAGACAATCTCAAAATCAGATTGTACAGCATAAGAATATTTTATTAACACAGGCCTTGTGTCAGTCAGAGAGAGAGAGAGAGAGAGAGAGAAGAGAGAGAGAGAGAGAGAGAGAGAGAGAGAGAGAGAGAGAGAGAGAGAGAGAGAGAGAGAGAGAGAGAGAGAGAGAGAGAGAGAGAGATTTGATTTGATTTATTCTTTTATATCGAGGATAAGGGAATAAGCACTCTTGTGCTTTTTTACCCCCAGTCCCCTCCATTAATTTTATTGCTGTATTTGTATTGCCAAAACTACCCAGATTTGTGAGGATATCATACTTCGAAAAACAGTTTCACTCGATGGAACAATCATACTTATAGATGATGATCTAGCTGGCTAGCTTGACCATCAAGAAAAACATGTCGGTTGTATGTTGAGTTATAGAGACGTGTCATATGTAACATGTCACGTCCCCCCTGGTATTTCCAAAATACGATTTAACCGCCCTTGAATTAATTTACCTTGCCTTGTGTAAATGGGTTAAAGAGGATTCTTCCTCAGGAGTTAACATCAGTGCCGATTCCACTCCCCCTAACAATCCTTCGGATAAGACTATAAACCAAGGTCCTGTGTGCAAATGCACGCAGAACATCTTGTGCACTGGCTAAAACCCGTTCCGCACCAGTGGGAACGGATGACACAATTCACAAAACGGCATACACACGGAGACTGAATGTAGGGGGGGAAAAAGCACATAACTGTTGATTCCATCATCCTGGAAATAATTATAAGAATGAATAAATAGATAAGTAGCTGAATAAATGAAGTGCTAACATGATCCAAAATGGAGATTGCTTGTGCATGCTTGTGTGGGTGGCGACAGCACACTGTTTCCAGCGTTAGTGCAGTGCTCTAGGGACTGGGTGCAGAGCTGCCCCGCTGCCCAGAAGGCCTTCCTCAACACGGTGCTCAGCCAGACAGGCTTTGCCTGTGTCCCCAACACCCAGCAGGTCCAGCCCAACTTCCTCAACCGTAAGTCATCTATCTATAGGACACCTACAGTGTCAAAAGCTGTTTAAAACATCGTTTTCAACAAAAAGCGCACATGCATGCACCCACTCACAAACACGCATGTAAGCAAGTGTGCGCACGAGCAAGCACGCGTGTACACACACTTACAAATAGGCCTACACGCACACACGCATGAACGCGAACGCACGCGCGCGCGCGCACATACACACACACACACACGCACGCACGCACGCACGTACGCACACACACACACACTCGCAAGCGCGTGCGTGTAAGCACACACACACACACACACACACACACACACACACACACACACACACACACACACACACACACACACACACACACACGTGTGCGCGCGCGCGAAAAGAGGCAGACAGACAGACAGATCGAGACAGACAGACAGACAGACAGACAGACAGACAGACAGACAGACAGACCGATCGTTTTCATCAAGAAAACGGTAAACTTAATATTTTCTAAGTGATAAGCAATATGTTTTTTTCCCTTTTAAAACTAATGATGTTTACTTCATGCAAAGGTGATTTTGTCTGAAGATAAAACATGATTTTGATACGTACTGCTACCTTACAGTCTACCAGAATTAACGAGGATTATCCCTTTATCTTGATTTATGTACATTCTTAATTATCAGCTTGGATAAAGGCTTTACCAACCAACCAAAATATTACTTTTTATCTTGATCCAATCTTGACACTACCACCCCCCCCCCCCATTACTGGTGCCTTTCACCACATAAAATAGTCCTTTTTAGATATGAAAGACATCAACCGTATTTCAACAGCCCTCTTTGTCTTAATTCAAACTGTCAGCTTTGGTTGTTTTAACACAACAGATGCTCAACCAGTCTGCCAACAGTCTGAAATAGCCTACTCATTTTCGCCATGAATTCTCACTCATTAAAAGATCATCATTTGGGATCGATTCTGATGAATTGATAGTATGGATCCATCAACAAAGTAGGTCGTCAGATGAATGTGCTGTTTCAATCCCTTAAGGTGATGAAACTGATGAAATTTTGTTTACAAGCCCATGTTAAAAGTTATGCCATATATTGAAAAGGCATCACTCGCAAAGCATAAAAACCAAAGATTTACTCAGTTTTCTGCACTGTTTCCATAGAAACAATACAAAATGCCCGCCAAAACTAAATGTTTCAAACTCCTAAACCTTTTTATCTATAACAAGTTGAGGTATCCTGTTTCTACAGACATTTTTTACAACATGAATTGTTAAAATTCACACAGGGAGAGCTTCATAAATGTATCCAACAATTTTTTATTCTAAAAAAAACCATGATTTTAGGCACTTTTGGACCTGTGTCTGTCCATAAAGAGAGTACAAAACAGTGAAAACAATGTTAACTGTAGGCAGCTTAAAGTTCCAAGGTAAAAATGTTCATCTTATCATTTTTTTCGTTCCTCTACTAGAGCTCCGAGGTTTACCAAAGTGAGATTTTGCGTCTACGGCCATATTTTGCCCTCCACGAAGGTAGCTGTTTTCTGCCGGGGACGTATGCTGGGTATGTTCGTGTTTTTACAATCACCGAACGCTGACGTGAATCGCAAGGTTTTTAACGTGCATATTTGGCCTTTTGCATGTGTATATATACGAAGGGAATTAAGGCACTGGTAGGTCTGCATTTGATGTTGATCTGGGAGATCGTAAAAATCCCCACCCTTACAACTCACCAGACGTCACAGAGATTCGAGCCCAGGACTTTGTGGAAGTCAAAAGGTCATAAGCACTGGGCTACAGCGTCCATCTCATTACTGTGAAAACACTTGACGATATTGAAATCATTAGGGCGATGGTTTTGATGAAAGGACAATAAGCAAGGTTGCTTCACATGTTTCTGACAGTGAATATGTTTGGTTTTTCATGAAAGATGCTGGTATCTTGGATTGTAAGGTACACGCTGTGATTTCACTGGATCAGGTATCTGAATTTTAAATTTGACGAGGTGGCAGCCCCGATATGGCCTGTGTGGTCGGCGGGGTTATAAACATGATTGGATTGGATTGGATTGACTGGATCAGGTTATCCCTTCATTCCTTACGGAGTTGTGGGGGCACTGTAGTTTTTCAGGCAGTGTGTCCTGGGTGAAGTGAAGCTGGTGAAGTCCACCCCTCTCCAGTGTGCAGGATGCAGGCTGTGCAAATCGCTGTCAGCCATGCCACCAGCCAGAGTGGGTCTACTTTTTACCAACGATGAAAAGCTTTTTATGACATGCTGAACATGTCGAGCAGACGAGATCTTTGAAGAAGTGAATGACCCTCACAAGAAAGGAGTCAGTGCCAACGTAAACTCCAATCTCTTTGAAAGCACTTATCAGTGGAGACAGGAATCCGCGACTTTAGTTATCGTCATTATGATTCTTCTTCCTCAAACACTCAGACAGCAACTATTGTTATCTGTCATATGAGCGAAAATGCGTTGCGCTGCCGTCAAGCGCCTGCCATGTCAGGCCCAGCACATTCGACTTCGGCATGGGAGAGAAAAACAAGTGTTTGTGGTAAAAAAGCAGTAAAATGGACCATGAAGGCAGAAAATGGACGAATGTCAAGCAGAAAAAGAAACAAGGCAGAAACGAATAGAGGGATAGAAAAGAGGGCATTCCCAGCACAGAGTTTCCAGAAGACGGGGATGCTATTTATACTGACAGGCTCCCGGCATCCTTACGGGGAGTTATGGTCATTGTATGTTGTTTTTTTTCTTCTTTTTTACTCGATATTTGACGCATGTAGGGGACAGTGCTCAGGGGTCAGAGCACTCGCGTTCCCCAAGCTAAGGTCAAGCAGCATGGAGCGTGGTTACCAATTGGATGGGTGACTGCGCGCCTTGGCTTCAGTATAGTCCCCCAGTTCATCCAGCTATAAATGGGTACCTGCCCACTTTAGGGTCAGGGAAGATAAAGCAGCGAGGGAGAGGAGA
Source organism: Stramonita haemastoma (assembly GCA_030674155.1). Taxonomy (NCBI): domain Eukaryota; kingdom Metazoa; phylum Mollusca; class Gastropoda; order Neogastropoda; family Muricidae; genus Stramonita; species Stramonita haemastoma. Next base: position 13,617,868 of record CM060318.1, read on the forward strand.
TGGGCGCCGCCCTCAACATGCTGGCCCCTAGACAAGCTGAGGTCTCTGCTGCCTCGCTCCCCTACAACCACACAGATTATGGGACACCTTTAACACACTGGACCTCGGTTTATCGTCTCATCCGAAAGGCTAGCACCCAGACCACCATTCATGGTCTGATGGACAGGGGAACAGTTTCGGGCCCAAACAGGATTCAAACCACCCGGCCCGGACTTTTCGCTTTCTAGGCAGGCGCATTACCTCTAAACCACCGACCCAGCAGAACTGCCCCATCCCACCATGGCTATGCTTGGCACCTCCCCAGCAAAGATCGTGCCTGGGAAGCGGGCCAGCAGGAGCCTGACCCAGCCAGGTGTGTCTGCTTGCAGTGCTGTCCCAGCTGACGGATGCCGACCTGGTCAACAACGACAGCTGCCCCGGGTTCAGAGAGGGGGCCCTGAGGGGCTGCTTCCACAATGCCATGACCCGCCACGGCTTTGCCTCCAGTGAGGACTTTCACCAGTACGTGATGGAGGCTGGAGTTAAAGAACTGTTGCCTTTCGCCGCGGGGTAAGAGTCTGGTTATCATTATGTGTTGTGTTTTAACTCGGTCTGTCCTTGTCTGTAAGACTGGGTCTGTCTTTTGTTGGTCTGTCTCTTTTCTTCAAATACAGACACAGCGCGCGTGTGGGCGAACACACACACACACACACACATGCACGCACGCACGCACACACGCACGCACGCGCGCACGCACGTACGCACACATGCACACACGCACGCATGCACGCATGCATGCAACATGCACGCACGCACACATACACACACATTATACTTGATAACGAGTTTAAAATATCGTTCACTGCAGTTACTTCTTGATGACTTCCACTCCTTTACTCCTTGATGACTTCCACTCCTTTACTCCTTGATGACTTCCACTCCTTTACTCTTTGATGACTTCCACTCCTTTACTCCTTGATGACTTCCACTCCTTTACTCCATGATGACTTCCACTCCCTTTACTCCATGATGACTTCCACTCCTTTACTCCATGATGACTTCCACTCCCTTTACTCCATGATGACTTCCACTCCCTTTACTCCATGATGACTTCCACTCCTTTACTCCTTGATGACTTCCATTCCTTTACTCCTTGATGACTTCCACTCCCTTTACTCCATGATGACTTCCACTCCCTTTACTCCATGATGACTTCCACTCCTTTACTCTTTGATGACTTCCATTCCTTTACTCCATGATGACTTCCACTCCTTTACTCCATGATGACTTCCACTCCCTTTACTCCTTGATGACTTCCACTCCTTTACTCCATGATGACTTCCACTCCCTTTACTCTTTGATGACTTCCACTCCTTTACTCCATGATGACTTCCACTCCCTTTACTCCATGATGACTTCCAATCCTTTACTCTTTGATGACTTCCATTCCTTTACTCCATGATGACTTCCACTCCTTTACTCCATGATGACTTCCACTCCCTTTACTCCTTGATGACTTCCACTCCTTTACTCCATGATGACTTCCACTCCCTTTACTCCATGATGACATCCACTCCCTTTACTCCATGATGACTTCTACTCCCTTTACTCCTTGATGACTTCCCCCCCCCCAAAAAAAAAAAAAGTTTTTCACTGTTGTAGTGTTTCACGTTGTGTTGAATTGTTTATAGATTTTGTGTTCACTATTCCGATTGCATGCTGACTGGATGTGTGTTCTGCTCACTGACATTGGGATGAATGGATTTGACTTTGTCAAATCTCTGTATCCCTGTGGGTTTAAAAAAAAGTCTTGTTTTTGTGCTTGACAAATGGAATCCGTCAAATGTCT
>CM060318.1:13624695-13659695 GCA_030674155.1 Stramonita haemastoma
ACAACAACAACAACTTGTTCACTCCTTTTCTTCATTTTTCTGTTTGCAACAAGATGATAGATGTTTGAAATTTCTTCAAAGAGTGAGACATGCTTTTTTATTTTATTTTAAGTCTTTGCTTTTGTTTTTGCCCCCTTCGTTTTGCTTTTCTGTGTGTTTATGTTTTGATGAGTTTATAGTACTAAAAGGTCCATTATTCTTGATAGATTATGCTATGCCGTGACCATCACCATGTGGTATTTGATTGTCTCCTTAAGACTGACAACATTGTCTTGTGTGTAGAATTGACTGAGTTACATGAAAGATGCATCACTTTAAGGCTTCAATGGGCTTTAAAAAATAAACATTCTCTTACAAAAGCTCCAACAAATGGTGTCAGAGCAAAAAATATTAAGATGTAAGTGTGTGTGTGTGTGCGTACGCGCGTGCGTGCTTGCGCGAGCGCACGTATGTGTGTCAGAGAGAGAGAGAGAGAGAGAGAGAGAGAGAGAAGAGAGAGAGAGAGAGAGAGAGAGAGAGAGAGAGAGAGAGAGAGAGAGAGAGAGAGAGAGAGAGAGGAGAAAAACTTCGGCCAAGAAAATTCATTGTTTTGTTAATAGAAACTTTAGGACATTTCCAATGGATCATTCCAGTGGCGTGGAGAGGGGGGGGGGGGGGGGGGGGTCTGCTGCATGGGTAACAACTTGCCCTTCATACCTACTTACCCAGGCTTTGCGCTCTAAAGACTAGAGCGCAACTCCATAGTCTTCCGAAACTGATGGGTGCCTCCTACTAGGACTGTCTGCTCTTTTCATACTTTGGATTAGAAACCGCTCTACAGACAGGCTACTGCTTTGAGAGCGTTTCTTGACATTTTTCTTTCAACGCTGCAGGTGTCTGTATCTCTTGGACCTGGTCAAAGACAAACCTGTAGGCGAGGAGGTTGATACTCGAGGTCACTATCATTCTTGTTGTCATAATGACTCTCTCGGATGAGACTTTAAACCGAGGCCCCGTGTGCGAACGCACGCAGAACATCTTGCGCACACGTTAAATCCTGTTCCGCTTTTCGTAAGAGTAGGCCATCGTGTGCCGGTGGGAACAGATCGAGGGTTGCCTGCCAGAAGCGGCTATCGGCCACTTTTTCACTTTTTGGTATGTGGAGACTCTTTATAGCATATACTTTACTGTTACAATAAGTCATGTGGCTGTGATTGATTTTTAAGTAGTTACTTACAAAAACCATTCCGGTTCATCAAAGTTCTCACCCATCCCAACCCTGCCTGAAATGCCCAGAACACGATAGCCGTTGCTCGCAGTACAAGATTACTACCAGTATTGATTCCGTTTACCGCCAGAACCGGACATATAAGGAAGGTCGCTACTAGCAATGCACATTCATCTACTTCTGATTTCAACTTTCCTGCCCAAAATGTCAATCTGGGGATGATCGAAGCAGGTAGAGGCAAAGTGGCTACAGGCTACATTGTTTTGACCCTGCACAAACCGGCCAATTGTAGGCCTACATGATTACTGCTGGCGATTGCGAAAGAGGGGGGTTCTGTAAATCCTAGTCTGTCATCTAATTTCAGAGGGATGTGGCAGCGACATCCTGTTTACAGAGGAACTATAAAGGTAGACAGAATTTTTAGACTTTCATTTTCATCTGCGTTTGCACAGGAAGAAGACTGCTTGTAATGTTTTAAATTAAGAACTTTTAATACCATAGTTTGTTTAACTTCTTGTTTATACAAACAAAAGTCGAAATATAATAATACTGATCGTTACAGTGTGCAATTTGCGCAATATAACGTTTGAATTAATGTCATTTGGACAAAATATTGCTTAACAATGCGATTATGCTGGAATTAGATAACAGAAGAAGAAGATTTCTTGTCAAACTTTTGTATTTTTTCTTGTTTTAGTTTGAGTTGTTCAGTTCCCTTTCCATGATAAATAAATGCGTATGGGTTTGCAGTTGGACTTACGACTGACAAGGGACAGATGAAACTATTGGACGTAAAGTTGGGTTCTTTCAGATTCTTTATTATTTAAGGGGGTGGAGGTGATTTTTGTTGTTGTTTCTTTCTTTGTTTGTTCGTTTTAGTTCTTGTATTATATGCAGAGACAGTCAAAGGTGCACACACACACACTAACACACACACTAACACACACACACCACTCACACTCACACACACACACACACACTAACTCATACACACACATATACACACAGGCATTAACGCACACATATACACGCACACATATACACGCACACGCACGTACATACGCACACACATACACTCAAACACACACACACATGCACACATAAACACACACACACATACACACACACACACACACACACACACACACACACACACACACACACACACACACACACACACACACACACACACACACACACATTCTCACACACACACACACAGAAAATAAAATCAATAAATAAGCACACACACACACACACACACACACACACACACACACACCACACACACACACAACACACACACACACACACACACCAGCGAACAGATAAGAAAAATTATGCAAGCGTTCTACTATGAATCATTGAATGTGTGTATGTATGCACATAAGCACGCACACACACAAATCACACATGTGTATACATACATGCACACATACTGGAGCGCAAACGAACACATGTACACACACAAACACATACACACACAAACACATACATGCACACACACACACCCGCACACACACATAAGGGCGCGTGCACACACACAAACCCACACATATACACACACGCGCACACACATACATACACAACCACAGACAGAATAAAACAAATTTAAAAAACTTATACACAACACACACACACACACACACACACACACACACACACACACACACACACACACACACACACACACACACACACAAACACACACACACACAACTACACACACATATAAACACACACGCACTTATACACATGCACATATACACACACACGCGCACGCGCGCGCGCGCACACATACACACATGTTCTCTAAATGTAACACGATTATATAAAGGATCTTTTTGTGGTCTAATAGATCTATCACATTATGGGAACAGGAGTTAAATTAAAGAAGGAATGTTTGAATCGGTTGTAGGAAAAAAAGTCACCGGAGAAAAAGTCACAAAATTGGGTAGAAAAAAAAGTCACAGGAAAAATAGTCACAATCAGGCCAAACAAAGCCAAGTAAAATCCAGTTTACAAAACACACACACACGCACGCACGCACGCACGCACACACACACACACACACACACACACACACACACACACACACACACACACACGCACGCACGCACGCATGCACGCACCCACAAACGCACGCACACACACGCATGCAGGCCAGAGAATAAAAGTAAAATAAGAGCAATATCATCAAGAAAAATGTGCAGTGCCTTACAATCCATACACAAACACTCATACACACACACGCACGCACGCACACACGCACGCACGCACGCATGCACGCAGGCCAGAGAATAAAAGTAAAATAAGAGCAATCTCATCAAGAAAATGTGCAGTGCAGTACAATGCATACACTCACACACACACACACACACGCACGCACGCACGCACGCACGCACGCACGCACGCACGCACGCACGCACGACGCAGGCCAGAGAATAAAAGTAAAATAAGAGCAATATCATCAAGAAAAATGTGCAGTGCAGCACAATGCATAAACATGCACACACACACACACACACACACACACACACACACAGCACGCACGCACGCACGCACGCACGCACGCACGCACGCACGCAGCACGCACACGCGCTTGTGACTTTTTCCTGTGACTTTTTTTCCTGTCTTTTTTCCCAATTACTGTTTGAATCACACACACCCCCCCTCCATTCCTCTTCCCCACTACCATATAGAAAGGAAGTGTTCCACTTGGCTGGTCATGGGTAAGTTGCTTATAGACCTTGGTCCCTCCATAGACCCCCCTCCCCCCCCCCCTGGGGGGGATTTATGGGTGCATTTTTCTGAAACTTTGTTTATTTTAACGTTTTATGGTATATGTTACCCTCATGTAACCAGGTTATTTCAGGATATACAAGCAATTCAATATGGTAACCCTTCAGAAGGCAAATATTTAGGGGGTGAGGTTAATTTACATTATTTATATAAATATATTCTTACACATTCATATCAAATTTGGTACCAAAATAAAGGGTATTAAACAGGCTATCAACATATGTTAATGTCACCACTGCACAAGGAACGCCTGTCCCATATTTTAAAAACAAAACAGAAAATGGAAATGAAAACGCCGTACAATCCTGTCCTGCCTTCAACATCTACCTGCCAAAGTGTATAACGTTTATAGGTGTGTGTGTGCGCACGCATGCTGCGTGCGTGCGTGCGTGCGTGTGTGCGTGCGTGCGTGCGTGCGTGCGTGCGTGCGTGCGTGCGTGCGTGCGTGCGTGCGTGCGTGTGGTGTGTGTGTGTGTGTGTGTGTGCGAGTGAGTGTACATTCGAATTTGTTAAAACTGTAAATTGCTGTTGATTGCTTGTTTGTTGTGTAGGTCGAATGCAAGCGCTTTGATTTGTTTTTACAAGATATAGCGCTATACAAGTTCCATGTATTATATGATGATGATGAGATGATGATGATGATGATGATGATGATGATGATGATGATGATGATGATGATGATGATGATGATGATGTTCAGTGACAGGGTGGTGGATGGGTGTCATATAGTCCACAGTAGACTGCTTCTTTTCTGTCCCTTCTCCTGTGAGTGATACCCACCCTCCCCATCCAGGGACAAGTTGACTTCCATTTGTGGCCTGGAATCTGGCGGAAAAAAACACCAAAAATCAGCAAGTTGAGCTTTGTAGACTGCCTCTGTGTTTGAGAAATGAGTTTCCACAACATGCAACTTAGGTTCTGCCTTTACTTTTGCAAAGCATGGAGGAACATCATGTGGCTCATACTGTACTGAGCATTGGCGGTCCTGATAATGAGGAGGAGGTTCTGTCTGAGACAGAAAAGTGTCAGGCATTGTGTCCCCAGTAACCTCTTGAATGACAATGCCATGAGTGGAGTGGGTGGTGTTGGCTCCTGATGGAGTTTCTTCGTTCAGGTCAAAGTTTTCCCAGCAAAAATGGATAACCTTGTTCTCTGTCAAACTCACTGTTGAAGGAAGAAGACTTGCGCACTGAAGTACAGAATTGGCCATAGCAGTCTCAAGTCGCACAATGGTTTTGTATCCAGCAACATGACCAAACCTATTCAACAGACTTATGATTTCAGAGCTGCCAGTTACATATCTGACAGACATTCCAAGCAAAACATGTTTAGGCATTTTCCACTTCCTTCCTGTCACAGATTAGCATATGTCCTGGGCAATTGAGGATGCCAATCTGGTGGTTTTGGGTTGCTCCATAGAACTACTCTTTCCAGATAGCAGTGTTTTTAGGAAGTCTGTGAAAATATCTGGAGGTTTAACAGCATCAGACTGAAGAAATTCTGCAGGAGGCCATGGCATATCAGGTGTTGCCCTGAAAGCATCCATAATGTATCGGTGAAGAACATATGCAGATTCCTCAAGACGTCTTTCTTCTGAAGCTGCTGACACAAATGCTGTCTCAACTGCCTGACCCTGGGCAAGTTCATCACAATAAACAAGATCACTGCGGTGGTTCGGAGCCCAGAATTGAATTCTGAAGCCAAAATGTTTCATTATTTTTTTCTTTTTTTATTTTATTTATTTATTCTTTTATATCGAGGATAACAGAATAAGCAATCATATGCTTTTTTTCATCCGGTCCCCGTGTGTATGCAGTTTTGTAAATCATGTCATCTGTTCCCACCGGCACACGATGGCCTACTCTTACGAAAAGCGAACAGGATTTAACGTGTGCGCAAGATGTTCTGCGTGCGTTCGCACACGGGGCCTCGGTTTAAAGTCTCATCCGAAGGACTTTTGGGAGAGATGGAGTCAGCACTGATGTTAACTCCAGGAAGAAAATTTCCTTGACCGGACTCGAACCCGGGTCTTTAAATTGCCAGCGCAATGTTCTGACCACTAGGCTATCCGCCCCCCCTCTTTCAGTTTGTAAGTCTTGTATCCTGGGTTGTAGAAGTCAGGAGAATGTTGTTGCATGTATTCACAGTACTTCTCACCTAGCATGGTCATTCTCTCCACCTGTGAACCTCTGATTATTGCATTTTCATCATACTCGCATATGTACTCAAATGCCCTCTCGTGTGCCTGTAGCCGCTCAGTAGTTTTCTGGTCTGTTGATGTTTCAGCATGCCTGTCTTCACATCTCAGATAGTCTTTTCTACAACCTTCGTGATAGTGAGCTTCACGTACTACAAGATCTGTATCTTGATAATGAGTGAAAATGTCATCTTGTTTAGTTTTGGCTGCATCCTGTATAGACTGTTCTGCTGTCTTGGTGATACATTTTACAAGTTTTCCAAAACATGGAACCCCTTTTGAAACTTTCTTTTTGAATTTCTTCTTGCAAAAAATGCAACTGTCTTTTGAAAGCAATGGGCCTGAAGTAGCAACAGTCCTTTAGGTTTTGATGGTCCTGCAACCTCTTCACTACCTGTCTCACGCTTTCTTTTCCTGGCAAATTTCACACGTGTAAACCGTGCATAACAGCTTCTGTGATAACCATGGCGTGTAAAGTCAAGGTCTCCTGGAATACAATTACAAATCTCATCTAGTTTATGACATGCCACATCTGTAGAACGTCTCAAGTGAAGAGACTTTTAAATAGTTTTTTTGTGTGCTTTCTTCAGTTAGTGGAGTTACAGTCTTTTCTGTTATTTTGGAAATGAATTATACAAGTTCTCCCACCCCTGGAAGTTTTTCTTTTGCACTTAAATGTACTTTTGAAGGTCACTGGATGTTCATCTGCCATGTTGAAATGTTCACTTTATACAGGAAACGTCACATGGGGAAGATGAAATACACTTTCAGTGAGAGACTGCACACTTGCCAATGACTCCACTCTCCTCAAAAGTCTTTCGGATGAGACTGTAAACCGAGGCCCCGTGTGCGAACGTACCCAGAACGTCTTACGCACACGTTAAATCATGTTCCGCTTTTCGTAAGAGTAGGCCATTGTGTGCGGGTGGGAACAGATGAAATATTTACACAACTGCATACACACGGGGACTGGATGAAAAAAGCACATGAGTGCTTATTCCATTATCCTCGATATAAAAGAATAAAATAAAAATAAATAAAATAAAATGACCTGAAACATGATGGTTAAAATGGATACTAAAAGTACTGCTCAACAGTTTGCCTTATCCCCAACGTTTGTGGTGGAGGACGTCGGAACTGAAAAGAACAACGAATTATGACCACGCCTTGTTCTATTTTTAGATGTATGTTATCGTGTGTCACTTGAATGTGCTGTGGTGTGTGTGTGTGTGTGTGTGTGTGTGTGTGTGTGTGTGTGTGTGTGTGTGTGTGTGTGTGTGTTACACGCGTGCACACGCGCGCGACTGATCTGCATGTTATGTGTAATTTCTTGAGGAAAAAAAAAGAAACTTAAAAAAATCATAGACTCAAAGCGCAGTGGTTAACACATCTTCTTCGTTAATGATACTTATGGCTGTTGCAGTACTTACTGTGTGTTACAGACATTCTCTGATCAATAACATCTTGATCTAGACTTATTTGTGCATACTTTGTGGAACATACTGATAGTTGGATACATTTCTGGCACCGGACACACAAGGCGTGAGATGAGAAAGTGCCGCTCAACTGACGGTGAGAGAACGGAACAGCGCTCGGCTGTGGTTGAGTGGTAAGACAGATTTCAGCTGCGTGTGGTTCGGACGGCCACGCACTAAAGTCATCACTGTAGTTTTGTTTTAAATAGGTCAGCAAAAAACTGTGCCTATATAATCGGGAAAATTATACTAGATGCTATTCGCAATAAAATTATGAGAAGTTAAGCCAGATTTTGTGCAATAATCGCAGCGTGAACATCCCTACCCCAAAAACCTAAATATAGGGCGCAAAGAGGGGAAAATGCACTGTTGATACACCTCTCACTCCTGAAATAACCTGTATCCCAGAGGGTAACATGTCAAATGTTTCTACCAACATCATAAGCTTTCAGAAAAACAAAGTCAAAAATCCCCGGGGGGGGGGGGGGGGGGGGGGGGGGGGGGGAGGAGTTTTCCTCTCCTAGATCATGGTCTATTAGGTCAGAGGTTTTAAAGAGGGATCACTGTTTTCTTGTTAGTTTCTCTCCATCAGAGAGTTGATTCAACTGCTAATTTGACGCAGCCTTTAATCAAACACATCACCTAGGTATACCTAGGTCCCATCCTAACCCATCACTTAGAGACCAGGAGGCTGGCATTTCCTCCTGTCACCATTGAAAGGCCAATGGAGGTGATGTCAAAGGAAGTGGCAAGCCCAGAGTTAAGCCCTGCTGTTACCTGTGCTGGGGTGTGGCAAGCCTAGCCTAAACACTTCAAGTGGCTAAAGATGGCATAAGTGTCCACGGTATCCTAGGAGATAATCCCCCCACCCCTCTGTTCATCTCAGCTTGCCTCTCCTATCAGGTAAAATAAAAGGGGGGGGGGGGGGTTGTTGTGTAATTAGGCTAATAAATTGTCTTAGTTATACTGTGTGGTGCCTACCTGCGTGCATGCGTGTGTGCACGTGCGTGCGTGTGTGTGTGTGTGTGTGTGTGTGTGTGTGTGTGTGTGTGTGTGTGTGTGTGTTGTGTGTATGTGTATGTGTGTATGTGTGTTTGTGTGTGTGTGTGTGTGTTGGTGTGTGTGTGTGGTGTTGTTTGGTGTGTGCTGTGTGTGTGTGTATTTGTGTGTGTGTGGTGTGTGTATGGTGTGTGTGTTGTATTTGTGTGTGTGTGAGTGTGTGTTGTGTTTTGTTTGTTGTGTGTGTGTGTGGTGTGTGTGTGTGTGTGTGTGTGTGTGTTGTGTGTGTTGTGTGTGTGTGTGTGTGTGTGTGTGTGGTGTGGTGTGTGTGGTGTGTGTGTGTGTGTGTTGTGTCTGTGTGGTCTGTGTGTGAGGGGTAATTGGAAAAAAAGTCACAGGAAAAAGTCACAGAAAAAAAGTCACAGAAAAAGTCACAAGCGCGCGTGCGTGCGTGCGTGCGCGCGCGCGCGTGTGTGTGTGTATGCATTGTACTGCACTGCACATTTTTCTTGATGATATTACTCTTATTTTACTTTTATTCTCTGGCCTGCGTGGGTGCGTGCGTGCGTGCGTGCGTGCGTGCGTGCGTGCGTGCGTGCGTGTGTGTGTGTGTGTGTGTGGTGTGTGTGTGTGTGTGTGTGTGTGGTGTGTGTGGTGGTGTTTGAGTGTGTATGCATTGTACTGCACTGCACATTTTCTTGATGATATTGCTCTTATTTTACTTTTATTCTCTGGCCTGCGTGCGTGCGTGCGTGTGTGCGTGTGTGCGTTCCTGTGTGCGTGTGTGCGTGCGTGTGTGTGTGTGTGTGTGTGTGTGTGTGTGTGTGGTGTGTGTTTTGTGTGTGTGTGTGTGTGTGTGTGTGAGAGTGTGTGTGTATGCATTGTACTGCACTGCACATTTTTCTTGATGATATTGCTCTTATTTTACTTTTATTCTCTGGCCTGCGTGCGTGCGTGCGTGCGTGTGTGCGTGCGTGCGTGTGTGCGTGCGTGCGTGCGTGCGTGAGTGTTTTGTATACTGGATTTTACTTGGCTTTGTTTGACCTGACTGTGACTTTTTTTCCTGTGACTTTTTTTCCTACCCAATTTTGTGACTTTTTTTCTGTGACTTTTTTTCCTGTGACTTTTCCTACAACCGTGTGAGCGAGTGTGTGTGTATGTGTTTGTGTTTGTGAGTATGGAGTAAGAGATATCACCCATGGGAACAATCGAATAGTTACATCTTTGATTTAAAATGGAATAAACGAATTCAAGGCAATAGAAAAACTGATAGACTATAACAGCAAAAATATGAGACAGAAAACATGACATCAAACAAAACTATGAACTTACAAACATTTGAGAGAGAGAGAGAGAGAGAGAGAGAGAGAGAGAGAGAGAGAGAGAGAGAGAGAGAGAGAGAGAGGTCAACCTTCTTTCTCGGAGTTTGAAAAATCAGAAATGTGAAGTGATAGACTTGTGCATGCTTTTTGTGGTTCATAAATACTGCTTCTTGATCTAGTCCAGTGGTTAATGCAAGGGTATGGGCAAAAACCTGCAAATGAGAGTGACAGCCTGTTTCTCAGCATATGCATACTTTAGACATTCCTGTACAATACTGGCATAGGAAACGCCATGTTGTCCATCTGTTTCCCCACTTTTTTATTTTGTATTTTGTACCACTTAATGTCACAGCAGATTTTTCTGCGCGAAATTCGGGCTGCTCTCCCCAAGGAGAGTGCATTGCCACAAGTACAGTGCCTACCTTTTTTTTTTCTTTTACCTGCATGCAACTGTATTTGTTTCCCTATCAGAGTAGCTTTTTTGACAGGATTTCACACCCCTACCACCCCCCTCCCTCTCCCCTCCTCTCCATCCCCCTCCTCTGTCCCCCTCCTCTCTCCCCCTCCACCACCCCCCTCCTTCTTCACCTCCCCCCTCCTCTGCCCCCATCCCACCTCCCTCCTTCTCCCCACCCCCCCCTTTCCCTCCACCCCCTCCCTCCCCCATCCCATCTCCTCCCCCTTCGCCACCACGTTTCCCCTCATCCAAGCACAAACACGGAAGATAGACAACACATCTCCTCCAAAACCCAGAGGATTAGAAGTTAGGGGGAGATCTCCATAGAGATTTCCCATTCCTAACTCAGCTTAAGTTACTTGCAATCTAATTTTTAGGGCATGTTATCAAACAAACAATTCCAAACTTTGAAGGTGTTTTCCTGTATTAGTTTAAAAATGAAAAAATATACATATTTACAATCATTTACTTCATCTTGTACTTGTTCAAGACAGGTAAACAGCAACTCCTACAAATTCATATAAAAGTTGTTGCTTCTTTTCCATAATATGGCAAGTTTTATTTAGACTACTAAGCAACATTAAACAATTAAAAGGGATTGAATTGTTTAAGATAGTCTGTGAAGGGGAAGTAATATTGACATGAAATAGCCACACAGCATGTGTGTGTGTGTATGTGTGTGTGTATGTGCGTGCATGCGTGCATGCATGTGTATGTGTGTGTGTGTGTGTGTGTGTGTGTGTGTGTGTGTGTGTGTGTGTGTGTGTGTGTGTGTGAAAATCATGATATTTTGCAATAAAGATCTTGTAGCATGTTTATATATGTTGGAAAAACTTTGGAAGTTGTTAACTATTTTAAACATTTAGGAATTATTTTCAGTAAGAGTGGCAGTTTTGCAAAATATATGGAAAATGCTTAATCAAGCTACTAAAGTCATGTTTAGTCTGATAAGGACTGCATGGCAAAAAGAACTACTTATGCATGTGACACTTGATTTCTTCGATAAAATTGTTTTACCCGTTTTGTAGGTGTGAAATTTGGGGTTATGAAAATATAGTAATAATTAAAAAGTTCCTGTTAATTTTTTTTAATTATATTTTTCGCTTAAAGCGTATGATGTCAAATTCGTTAGTATATGGAGAAGGGGGCATAAAGTCCTTGTCTATTTCTGTTCCAATGGTTTGTTTCTGGATGCAGGTGCTTGACTTTCATCCTGGAAAGCTCTCGTCACATGTTTACCAGAGGATGAAAGATTTACATGAAAATCTCTGATTCAATCAGCATGGCTGAATAAGATACAGAACATTTTAGTGCAAAGCAGATTTTGACTTTGTGGGAGAGACAGTTTTGTTCAACTATCAATTCTACTAGTTCATGTAATCATCAAAACCTTCTTAATAGAAAAGTTTGTTAATGAATGAAGAGCTGAGCTGTGGGATAATAGTAGATGCAGTTAGTACAAAAACTATCCAACCACTTTTAGTATGGAAAAATATATAACTTGTTTGCTAGATGTATATGTTTACACTCTTATGAAATTTAGTTGCAGTTGTCACAAACTTTCTATTGAGATTGGATGTTTTCATAACATACCACAGGAAGAAAAAGTATGTTTAAAATGCAATACGTCTGTTTTAGGGGAGAAATTTATTTTTTATCATGGACTGTTTCCTACTTTAAACATTTACAACAAGATTTTATTCCTCAGCATTTTCTTCAACCCATGTCCAGTTATGATTTTTGCAGTCTGTGGAAATGTAAGTCTTGAAAAGTTCTCCTGTCTCCCTCACAGCTCATAACATTTGAAGTTTTTTCTTGAAATTTCATTTTGTTGTCTTTCACAAGTGTAGATTGTGTCTTTTACAGAAACGATATACTTTAAAATGTCTGGAGTCTGTAATATTGTTTGCTTATCATGTTGCTTTTCAGTTCCTGTTAGTATTGATAATACTAGTATCAGTACTGTTGAATTTGTTTGTTATCTTCCATGCCCCAAAAGGGGTAAAAGGAATTAAATCTTGAATCTTGTGTGTGTGTGTGTGTGTGTGTGTGTGTGTGTGTGTGTGGTGTGTGTGGTGTGTGTTTCTCTTTCTCTATTTCTGGTCCATTGGTCTGGAATGACCCCCCCCCCTCTCACTTCGCTAAAAGCCTACTTATGACAGTTTTCAATCCAGTCTCAAGATATACTTATTTCAAAAATAAAATTTTCCCCTCCTGTTTCATTTATCTATCCCTGCATTGCCCCCATATAAAAACTGTAAGTTGTTTAACCTGTGTTAATTTATGCTGCATGTATTTAGAATTTCTGACACATTATATATGCGTGATAAAACGTTTATTTTTTTAAAGGCAATATTACCCCCCTTCAAATGCTGTCATAACAGTTATGTTCCTTTTATTGTTTGAAGTTACTCAGAAGTCCAGAGGATAATCTGTATCTAATGTAAATGAAGCAGCAATCTTTTTTTAAAATAAAATTGTAAACTGTGCTGTTTTACCTTTTTCAAATAGGACATGGTGATAAGAAATGATTAAGATTAAACTTTTTCTTTCAATTTCTGAGCAGACATGGGAAAAGAACCTTTTAAAGTGTGGAATTGTTAGTGTAGTAATATGCTGCAAAACTATGAAGGCAACAACTAAAGCTTAGAATTAGGAATGGCAGATCTTTACGGAGATCGCCCCCTAACTTCTAATCCTCTGAGCTTTGGAGGAGATGTGTGGTCTATCTTCCCATGTTTCTGCTTATGGGAGGGGGAAAAGAGGGGGGAGGGGGAGGAGAGGGGAGGGGGGGAGGACAGGGGGGGAGGACAGGGGGGGAGGATAGGAGAGAGGGGGGAGGAGAGGGGGGAGGACAGGGTGGATGGGGAGAAGATGGGGGTGGGTTAGGAGAGGGGTGGGTTAGGAGAGGGGGGGGGTAGGAGAGGGGGGGGTTAGGAGAGGGGGGGAGGGGGAAAAGAGGGGGGAGGGGGAGGGGAGGGGGGGAGGACAGGGGGGGAGGACAGGGTGGATAGGAGAGAGGGGGGAGGAGAGGGGGGGAGGACAGGGTGGATGGGGGGAAGATGGGGGTGGGTTAGGAGAGGGGTGGGTTAGGAGAGGGGGGGTTAGGAGAGGGGGGGGTTAGGAGAGGGGGAGGATGGGGGGAAGGGTTAGGAGAGGGGGGGAGGGTGATAGGGGGGAGATGGGGGGTTAGGAGAGGGGGAGGATGGGGGGAGGATGATGTGGGGAGGGGGCAGGGGGATCCTGGGGGGAGAGAGGGGATAGGAGGGGTGGGGGGAGGAGGGGGATAGATAGGGGGAAAGAGGTGGTTATTTAAGATTTAAAGTATCAAAATAACCCATTTCCACGAGTTCTGCATAACTTTACTGTTTACCATAACTCCCAGGGAGCACAGATTTATTGTTTCCCACGCCAATAGTGTTCACTGTGATAGCAGGTATCTGTGTACAAACTGACATGCTGTCACTCTTCATGTCAGAATTTAACCCTTGGCGGCTGTGCTAATCTCCTGTGTTATCTGAGAGCAAATTTTGTTTCAATGTTCTGAAATAGCCGCTTCTCCCTGTCCCTGATTTATATAGTCAGTGATGTAAAACAACTGTAACAAAGATTTAAACCACATTCCATGGTCCCAGTCAGAGGGAGAGCTGTCCAGCCTAATTGCCCTACGCCAAGTCGCCACTGGAAAGCTTCCAGTGGTAAAGCAGCTGGCGGGCTGGACACTTGCCCAACACACTTCAAGTAGACATCCTGTTCAGGCCTGTAGGAAAAAAAAGTCACAGGAAAAAAAGTCACAGAAAAAAAGTCACAAAATTGAGTAGGAAAAAAAGTTACAGGAAAAAAAGTCACAATCAGGTCAAACAAAGCCAAGTAAAATCCAGTTTACAAAACACACACACACACGCACACACGCACGCAGGTCAGAGAGTAAAAGTAAAATAAGAGCAATATCATCAAGAAAATGTGCAGTGCAGTACAATGCATACACACACACTCACTCACTCACACACACACACACACACACACACACACACACGCACGCACGCACGCACGCACGCACGCACGCACACACGCACACACACACGCACGCACGCACGCAGGCCAGAGAATAAAAGTAAAATAAGAGCAATATCATCAAGAAAATGTGCAGTGCAGTACAATGCATACACACACACTCACTCACACACACACACACACACACACACACACACACCACGCACGCACGCACGCACGCACGCACGCATGCACGTACACACGCACACACGCACACACGCACGCACGCACGCACGCAGGCCAGAGAATAAAAGTAAAATAAGAGCAATATCATCAAGAAAAATGCACACACACACACACACACACACACACACACACACACGCACGCACGCACGCACACACGCACGCACGCACGCAGCGTTTGTGACTTTTTTTCCTGTGACTTTTTTTCTGTGAATTTTTTTCTGTGACTTTTTTTCTTTTCTGTGACTTTTTTTCTGTGACTTTTTTTTCCTGTGACTTTTTTTCCAATTACGGTTCAAGCATCCTTAGTTAATTTTACTTTCCCTCCACAGCCCATGGCCTGTGCCGCCCTTAGCAAGTTCGGCAATCAGGGCGGGCCATTTTCTTCACTTATCTTTCCAACTTGGCTAGCTCCTACCGTGGTTGAACAAGGTGTTAATCAATAAAAACAATACTTGTTGCCATCAAAACTTCAGATATGAATGGCAAATATATGTGACAAAATAATTTTCACTGGCAAAAGGATACAGCATGAAAGGCACAAAGCTCACAGCATGTGAAACTTTCAAACGCCATTTTCTCGAAACTGCGTCGAACCGCGATAGCCGCTTCTGGCAGGAAACCCTCGAGATGACATTTACAAAACTGCATACACAGGGGTGTAGCCAGGTGCGGTAGATCTAGTACCGGTAGATCTAGCGTTTCAGACAGCGCGACAGGGATTGTCTCCCATGTGTGTACGCATGTGTGCGTGCGTGCGCGTGTTTGTGTGTGTGTGTGTGTGTGTGTGTGTGTGTGTGTGTGTGTGTGTGAGTGAGTAAGAGATTTTGTAAATAACATTGTTTGTATACTAGATGTAGTGTGCTAGACGTAGCGCGACAGGAGACTTGATTAGATAATATTCCATGCAATCTTATCGCTGTGTAGTATTATATTTTCTGACTCACCTGTAAATTGTGAGGCACTTTGTACTTTTAAATAAGTATCGTTAAGATAGAGGTTTTGTCTTCACTATATTGGTCTTGGGAATGTTCTTGTGTTTGCCTTGTTTATGCTGGATTTGAATCTTTGGGGTGACAGAATGTAATCAATTTGATTATGAATCAGACCATTTGGTGAGTGCCAGGTTGATGTTCTGGATGGCTTGTGAGGGTGGAGTGTGTTAGCCAAAGTCAGTTTGTGCTTCTTTGCGAATTCCAGCAGCCGCTGTCCTCTGTCATTTGTTTCTCCCAGTCCAAATCGTCCTGTGGTTCCTGCCCAGGTGTCATAGGCATCAGGTCCCACCTTAGCATTCCAGTCGCCTTCCACAATAAGGATGTCTTTTTTGGGCGTTTTGGAGATGACGTTTTCAAGTTCTTCATAGAATTCTTCTATCTGGTCATCATCGTAGTCAGATGTTGGAGCATACACTTGGATGATGGTGAGATTCTGGGGTTTTGCAGAAACTCTGATTGAGATGAGTCTGCTGGATATTGGTGTGCAGCTGATGATGCTTGACACAATCTCTTTCCTGACAATAAAGCCTACTCCATGTTGATGTAGTTTCTCTTCTCCGCTGTACCATATTTTGTGGCCGTCTTGCGTGGTTGTTTCTCCGAAGCCAATCCATCTGACTTCTGCAAGCCCTATGATGTCCCATTTATACCTCTGTAATTCATGTGTAAGTTCCTGTACTCTTCCTGCTTGGTACAGAGTCCTCACATTCCATGTACCAATGGTTGCCCCTTTAGCTGGAAGCTTTAGTGTTTGTTCTGCCCCAGTAGCACACTTGTCACTCCCACCCTGGAGGCTTGCAGTGGGTAGCGCGGTCGTTGTTGATCCGGGCCTCGACCGATCCGGCATGTCTTTCTGTTTTGTTGTTCTCATCATGTCCTTTCAGTGGGCTTGAGGAAGCTTGGTGGCGCCCATCTCCTCTCCAAGACTCCTACTGGTGGTTAAGAATGCACCAGCCCCTCACAACGTTTCGCCCGCCAGTAGAAGCGGTTACCGGGGTGTGGGTGGGTTAAGGACCCGGACCCAGAAGTGAGAGTTGAGTGCCAAGTGAGGACCAGTGCTCCCGTCCATCCCGAGGGATGCTACTGCCAGGTTTACAAAGGTACCACCTCTCCTTAAGCACCCCATACACCCCACGACCTTGTACTTACCACCATCAGGCTGAAACTGAAAGCAAAACACCAGCCAAAAAGCCCACGCATAAGATTCGACCTGGAAAAACTCAAAGACCCAACAGTGGTTGAGATCTTCCAAGCCAACATTGGAGGAAAGTTCGCCGCACTCACAGCCATCGACAATGATGTGGACACACTGGCCAACAACATCAAAGAAGTGCTAACGACAGCAGCAGAAGAAACATTAGGAAGAAGCAGAACAAAGAAACAACCCTGGGTGACAAATGAGGTTCTTGATCTCTGCGACAAAAGAAGAGAACTTAAGAAACAAAAGTTCACAAGTCAAGAAGCTTACAAGAAATACATGGATAGCCACAGAGAAGTGAGGAAAAAGATGAGAGAAGCCAAAGAAGTGTGGATAGAAGAACAATGCAACAACATTGAAGCTGGAATGGCCAAGGGAAACAGCAAAACAGCTTACGACACTTTGAAAGCACTAACGAAAACCACACAGCCTAAAGCCTCTGTTATAGAAGACAAAGAAGGAAATCTTTTAACGGAAAGCAATGCCATCCTCCAACGCTGGACAGAATACTGTGAGGGATTGTATAACTACCCACTACGCCCAGATACCAACATAGTTTCTGACAAACCCCCTGAACACCAAGATAAAGACCCACCAATACTAAGGTGTGAAGTAGATGCAGCTATTAAACAATTGAAGAAGGGGAAGTCCCCTGGAATCGATAACATCCCAGCTGAACTCATAAAAAATGGAGGGAATGAAACAGCAAGGCGATTCACAGAACTTTGTCAGAAGATCCACGACACCAAAGAATGGCCAAAAGAATGGACACAGTCTCTTGTAATACCCCTGCCAAAGAAAGGAAACCTTAAGCAATGCCAGAACTACAGAACCATCAGTCTCATAAGTCATCCTAGCAAGATCATGCTGCAGGTAGTCCTCAACAGACTGAAAAACCAAGCGGAAAAACTCCTGGCAGAAGAACAAGCGGGCTTTAGACCAAAACGCAGCACAATGGAACAAATTTTCAATCTGAGAATTCTGATAGAGAAGCATCTCCAACACCAAAAAGACTTGTACCATAACTTCATAGATTTCAAAAAGGCCTTTGACAGGGTATGGCATGACGGCCTCTGGCAAGTACTCAGGCACTTCAACATTGACAGCTGCCTAATTGAAGTCATCAAGGCTCTGTACGAGAACGCAAGAAGTGCAGTCTTCATAAACAATCACGTGGGCGAGTTCTTCAAGACCACGGTTGGGGTTCGCCAGGGCTGCCTTCTCTCACCTGTACTTTTCAACCTCTTCCTCGAAAACATCATGACAGAGACACTGCAAAACCACCACACTTCCATCTCCATTGGTGGAAGACCCCTTTGCAACCTCAGATTTGCAGATGACATTGACCTCATGGGCAGCAGCAAACAAGAACTGCAAATCCTCACAGACAATTTAACAGATCGAGCGAGCGCATACGGCATGGAGGTCAGTACAGAGAAATCAAAGATCATGGTCAACAGCGCGAGTAATGACATCACGGAAATAAAGATGAATGGAGAAATACTAGAAGAGGTGAGCCAATTCAAATACTTAGGCTCCATACTAACAAAAGATGGCACATCAAACAATGAAGTGAAAGCTCGCATTGCAACAGCAACATCTGCTCTAGTCAGACTCCAGAGGATTATCAGAAGCAACAACATCAGCTTCTGCACCAAATACCACCTTTACAAATCCCTCGTGATATCTATCCTCCTATATGGCTGTGAATCATGGACTCTGACAGCAGAGTTAGAGAGGAGAATCCAAGCATTCGAGAACAAGTGCCACAGAAGACTCCTCAAAATATCATACAAAGAACACAAGACCAATAACTATGTGAAAGAAGAAATCAAAAAGCGTGTGGGCCCCCAAGAGCCTTTGCTCTCCACCATAAAGAGGAGAAAGCTGATGTGGTTTGGTCACACCACAAGACACAACACCCTAGCAAAAACCATCCTGCAAGGAACAGTCGAGGGCAAGAGAAGAAGAGGCCGCCAAAAGAAATCGTGGGTTGACAACATCAAAGACTGGACCGCCCAACCCCTGCAACATCTCCTACTAGCCACACAGGATCGTGAAGCATGGAAAAAGATCGCTGTTGCGTCTTCTCTCATGTCCCCCCTACGCCCTTTGGGAAATGGGACTGAGTGAGTGAGTGAGTGATATTGGTCTTCAAACCGTCTTCACCTGTACCTTCATGCTGAGTAACAAATAAAGAATGACCAGTCAGCTACCATCTTCTCCTGAGTCTTCTGTTGCCCAATTGTTGAGATTCGTTGTTTAAGATTTGTTGTTCCACTCCTAACCTGTCTATTCCTTACCTCTCGGTACCATCACAAGTGGCGCTGCGAAGCAGGATTAGGGAAGATGGAACTTGTAGGTAACGGAAGACTCAGACCAGACCAGGGAACGCATGATGTCTGCCAGCAAGACTACGGAACGCATGATGCCTGGCATCATGCCAGCCGCAGAGCCACAGACCATGCCTACCTCCTCAGCGACGAAGATCTGCCGGCCCCTACCAGGAGCAGGAAGACCAGACAAAGAGCTGCAGACCATGCCTACCTACAGACCATGCCTACCTCCTCAGCGACGAAGATCTGCCGGCCCCTACCAGGAGCAGGAAGACCAGACAAAGAGCTGCAGACCATGCCTACAAAGAGCTGCAGACCATGCCTACCTCCTCACCGATGGATCTTTGATCCGGAGACGCGATCCACCCAACCACAACCACTCGGTGACAAAGAGCCTGACCAGACCACCTCTTGCACCAAGAAGAGGATCCACCAACCACAACCACTCGGTGACAAAGAGCCTGACCAGACCACCTCTTGCACCAAGAAGAGGACATGGAGGACTTCATCAGAGAAGCTAAAATAATGCTGAACATACAGCCCAAGAAGAAAACAGATGCAGCAGCATGGTTACTGGGGGCACTGGAGGTCCGAGCACGAATAGAAATCCTTTCCAAGGAAGCTGAGGAGATAGACACGCCAAGGAAAATCTTTGCCATCCTTGAGAAAAACTGGGGTGAACAACGGGGCCTTATGACACTGACTTCAGTATTCTTCCAGAGGAAGCAGGGCCTTGCTGAGCAAATCCATGAATATGCCTCTGCCTTGAAACTGCTGTGGTCCAAGGTTAACGCCACACCAGAATTTACCATGACTCCAATCATACTGACAAATAAATTCATGGATGGGCTTCATCCAGCTACCTTGCGGAGGGACATGAGATTTATTAGGGAGAAGCCAGAATCTTCATCCGTAGATGCCATCGCAGAGGCTCAACATTGGATGAGGGAAGATGGTGGCTTGGACACTGCCTCGGAGCAGATGGCTGTTGCAGACTCGGATGCCATCCAGCGGTTTTCATTTCGACACTTACGACTGAGAATACAACCCTCAAAGAAAAGCTGCAAGAATGCCAAGCCTCAGCACGGCAGGCCAGCAACAGCCAGTGGAGAGGCCCACGCCCTGTTTTGATCTGCTGGTGGTGCCAGCATCCAGGCCACCGTGAGGCAGACTGCCAAGCAAAATGGGAGTACCAGCATCAGGCTCAACACCGATGGCCAACAAACCCTTTGGAACGCAGGGCTCGACAGCAAAGGCCAGTAAACTCTTTTGAACGGCCAGTGAACTCCTACCAGCATCGGGTTCAGCAACAGCCATCAGCCTACCAAAGTCGGGCCCCACATCAAACCCCAGGGAATACCTTCCAACAGCCACGCCAGACCCAGGAAAACTAGAAACCCCTGTTGCCCACAGCCAGGCAACGGGGGGCAGGAAGCAGACCAGCCTAGCTGGAAAATGCCCGACAGCCACCATCACTATCGATGGCACGGATGTAGATGCCCTTATAGACACTGGAAGCGAAGTGACAACAGTTACGGACACCTGGGCAGCAGAACACTTGAAACACCTGAGTAGAGAGGACTGCCATGTCACGCTACGAGCAGTTAATGGAGCTGAGGTGCCTTACTCGGGAATTTTCTTCGTGGACATTATGGTCTTTGGCACCTCGCATCCCGACGTCCCCATCCTGGTGGTGAAGGAGCCCAGGGAACCGTTCATGCAGTCACGCAAAAAGCGATGGCCGGTTCTCCTGGGCATGAACGTCCTTGGCCCCTGCTTCTCCCAGTCTTCTCCTGGCATCCCCCCTTGTCTGCAGGCTGTTGGCCAAGAAGCCCGCAGAAACGCCAGGGCTACACGAGGAGTAGCGCATTCCACCTCTTGTTGCTGCATCCCTGCCCATTCCATAGCCACCATCCAGATCTCCCGTGGCCAACGTTCATCTGGCCCCTCCCCTCGTAGCATCCCCTCTCTCCAGACCCCTCCCAGGAAGACTCCTCACCATCCCCACCCTGATCAGTGAAGACCCTTCAGCACGCTTTGTCAAAATTGCCAACCTGTCTCCAGAGGACCAGTTCCTGCGGCGCCAAGTGACCTACCTGGGGCACACCATCTCGGCGGAAGGTGTGAGCTGTGAGGATGGCAAAGTCGAAGTAGTCAGGGAATGGCCAGTCCCAAAGTCGACCTCTGAGCTCCGAAGCTTCCTTGGCTTCGCGAGCTACTACCGGAGGTTCACCCAGAACTTCGCCAGGACAGCCGGACCTCTGCACAATCTGATAGCGAAGCCCACCGCCAACCAGAAGAGGAAGCAGCCAGCAGACATCTCCGGGTTGTGGGACCAACGCCACCAGACAGCTTTTGACTCCTTGAAGGTGGCCCTTACATCTGTGCCTGTCCTGGGTTTTGCGACTTCAGGGCTCCATTCATCCTGGAGACGGACGCCAGCCACAATGGCTTGGGTGCCATTCTCTCTCAAGACCAGGACGGGCAGCGCAGAGTCATCGCCTATGCCAGCCGTCGCCTCCGGCCCACAAGAAAAACGAGACAAATTACTCCAGCATGAAGCTGGAATTCCTGGCGATGAGGTGGGCCATAGCGGAGGAAAGTTCAGGGACTACCTACTGGGGTTCCACTTCACCGTCATCACCGACAACAACCCCTTGGTCCACTTCCGCATGGCACATCTGGGAGCTCTGGAGCAGAGATGGGCTGCGCAACTAGCACAGTTCAACTTCGACATCCAATACAGACCAGGAAGACTGAACCTTGCAGATGCCCTCTCTAGGCTGCCTTC
Organism: Stramonita haemastoma; assembly: GCA_030674155.1. NCBI lineage: Eukaryota > Metazoa > Mollusca > Gastropoda > Neogastropoda > Muricidae > Stramonita > Stramonita haemastoma. The sequence goes on from CM060318.1 coordinate 13,646,711, forward strand.
CAACCATGGTGCTCCCCCATGCTCGACTGCTGTGCCACCACAAATTGCCGTGGCACAGGAAGTTACGTGTCAGAGACAGACAGCAGCCGTTCCTGAACTCCTTGTCCCTGAGACTCCCTCATCGACCCAAGAAGTCCCCACGACTCGTAAACCCCAGTCTGAACTCCTTGAACTCCAGCAAGGAGACCCGCTCATTTCCCCTTCCTGGAGCACTGGCCCTCCAGACCTCCCACTGGAAAGGACCAGGACCAGCATGCTTACAACGGCAGCATCCCCGCCTAGCCCTGAGGGAGGGCATCTTGTATCGATGCATACAAGACCAGCAGCATGGGACCCTGGAGCAGCTGGTCCTTCCAAGTGCCCTGAGACCCTTGTGTCCTTGCATGACCAGATGGGCCACCAGGGACTGGACCGCACCCTTGGCCTCCTACGCTCCAGAGTCTACTGGCCGGGCATGCACCGAGATGTCAAAGACTACATCAAGTCCTGCAAACGCTGCATGCTGGGTCGACAGCCCCCTACTGTAAACACCACCTCTGGTCATCTCCTGGCCTCACGACCACTGGAAGTCCTGGCGATAGACTTCACCAAGTTGGACCAGGCAAGCGATGGCAGGGAGAACGTCCTTGTAATGACGGACGTCTTCACGAAATTCACCCAGGCCGTGCCTGCGAGGAACCAGGAAGCAGTGACTGTCGCCAGGATTCTGATCAGTGAGTGGTTCCAGCGCTACGGGGTACCAGAGCGGATCCACAGCGACCAAGGCAGAGACTTTGAATCACGCCTGATTCGAGAGCTTTGTGAGACCTACAACATCAAGAAGTCGCACACTACGCCCTACCACCCGCAGGGGAACGGACAGTGTGAGCGTTTCAACCGCTCCATGCACAACCTGCTGCGCACCCTGCCCCCGGAGAAGAAGACCAGATGGCCTGCACACAGAGCTGGTGCAGGCGTACAACAACACGCCCCATGCCTCCACGGGCTTCGCTCCGCACTTCCTCCTCTTCGGACGTCACCCAAGGCTGCCCATTGATGACCTCTTGGGGTGTCAAGTCCCAGACTCGGCCGGCACAGTCGACTGGGTCCGACAGCACCGACTCCGCCTCCAGGAAGCCCACCAGAGAGCCTATCAGCAGCTGAAGGAGACTGCCGCCAAACGGGAGAGGTTCACTGACAAGAGGGCCTCACGTTTTCTGCACGTAGGTGAATACGTCTACCTTCGCAACCGTGTGGTGGGCAGAAACAAGATCCAGGACTTCAGGAAACAAGACCTGCACCTAGTGACGTCGCGTTCTTTCGATGGGCTGCATGTGTACCGTGTGCAGCCAGTGGCAGGTGGCGCCGAAAGGACTACATCGTAAGGACCTTCTACCTGTAACGACACCTGTAGAGCTGGAAGAGCCGCTGCACCAGCCTACTCCATCTTCGGCTGACTCTGATAGCGAGTCAGACAGTGACGATGAACTCGTGTGTGCCACCAGAAAGTCGGAGTTGGTCAGTGACATTGAACCTGTGGGCATGTGTGTTGCTCCTCCGGTCCCAGCCCCGAGACGTTCTTCGCGACTGGCCTTTATTTATTTATTTATTTTATTATTTTATTTATTCTTTTATATCGAGGATAACAGAATAAGCAATCATGTGCTTTTTTTCATCCGGTCCCCGTGTGTATGCAGTTTTGTAAATCTTGTCATCTGTTCCCACCGGCACACGATGGCCTACTCTTACGAAAAGCGGAACAGGATTTAACGTGTGCGCAAGATGTTCTGCGTGCGTTCGCACACGGGGCCTCGGTTTAAAGTCTCATCCAAGGATGAGAAGGGAGGGAGGAGCCAAAGACAGTTCTACTTTGGTATGTAAATAGCTGTTTATAATTGGCGGAAGTTTAACAGAAGAAATCTATCCTGAAAGAAAAGAGACATTTAATTTTTCATAAGCATTTTAGCGATGTTGTAATTGAATTGAATTGAATAAAAAAATTTTTCAAGAGGGTAATGGCATAAGCAAACATGCTTTTTCACAACCAGCCCTCTGGGCATAAAAGAACACAAATAACCAACAACAACAAACCCAACCTCTCAACCAAACAAGGAACGGGGAATAATCAAAACAAAGAATATATTAGGAATACAAATTTAAATACCAGACAGGAGAGTATAGGGAAGGGGAAAAGAGAGAGAGAGAGAGGGAGAAAGCATAATTTTGCAAATATTAACATTTCTACATTAAAAAAAAAAAAATTAAATGCATCGACCATCTAGTTATGTAAATAATCATATTAATAATAACAAGAACAATGATGATGATGATAATTATGATAAACTATGATGAGGATGACAAAAAAGCGCTAATGAGGATAATGGTGTTGAGGATAATGATGACGATGATGGTGATGATGATAATAATGATGATGATGATATGAACAACGACTACGGCAAACGGCAAGATACATGCTGAGTGACAATAATAGAGTTGATATTAGATCAGTTCAATACATGTTTGTGCTCAATACATGTTTGGAGAAAGGAATGTCAAATCAGAGAGATTCATTAAGTAATTAAACATGCTGGTTTTAAATCTCGAAAAATTAGATTCACATTTTAGGAGCTCTGGAATATTATTCCATAGCCATCCTCCAGAGTACATGAGGCTAGACTTAAAAAGATTAATTGTTGTGAAAGGAACATTTATTTTGTGCGAATGTCGATAACTATTATAAGTAAACATATTCCTAAGAGAATGTGGAGTCTTACCATGGAGTATTTTATACATGAGAATGCCTTTATTGTATATTAACTTGGCTGGGAGGGGAAGTATATTTGCTTGTTTATAGTCAAAGTCTGATAGAGTAGATGCCTTGTTAATGACAATTTTAATGGCTCTTTTGTGAACGCTAAGCAATGTTTAAGTACATTTTTACTGCTAGATCCCAGAGTGTAGATGCATAATCAATGTGAGATTGTATATATGCATAAAATAATAGTTTCCTAGCATGTAAGTTTAAAAAGTTCTTTATTTTTCTAAACTGATACAGTTTTGATGCTATATTTCTAGACATTTTTTCTAAGTGTTTCAACCATGTGAGGTTATTATCTATTGTTACACCTAAAACTTTATGATTCGTCACTTCGTCGACTTTCACATTTGAAATATATAGAGAGGGCAAAGACTGGGTGAGGTTTTGATGCTTTTGTCTATTGGCAATCAACATAAATTTAGTTTTATTGGGATGTAGAGACATGTGGTTTAGGTGTGTCCACTGAATAAGGTTATTGATACTTTTTTGCATTGTATGATAAACCTTATGCACATCAGAGTTCGTTGTTTCAAGGGTGGTGTCATCAGCAAACATGTCGCATTGAGTACCTATGGATAAAGGAAGATCATTAATGTAAAGTAGAAAAAGTAGGGGACCCAAAACTGAACCCTGAGGCACACCATAAGTGTTTGGGAGAAAATCAGAGATAGATCCATTTAAAGATACTTTCTGTTGTCTATCAGAAAGAAAAGAAGAGATCAACTCAAGAGTACTACGGGATAATTTGTAAAGTGCTAATTTTTTAAGAAGAAGTTTGTGATTTATAACATCAAATGCTTTTGCAAAATCAACAAACAGTATTCCAGTAAATTGCTTTCTATTAATATTTAATAGCCAGCGGTCAACCAGCTTTGTTAAAGCTGTGTGACAGGAATGATATTCTCTAAATCCAGACTGGTTGGGGTGTATGAGATCATGTTGATTTAAGTGAGAAAGAAGACACTTATAAATATGTTGCTCCAGAGGCTTAGAAAGAACAGATAAAATAGAAATTGGTCTGTAGTTGGATGGATTGGTCTTGTTTCCAGATTTATATATGGGAATAATTTTTGCTTGTTTAAAACCTTTAGGGAAATAGTTTTTATCAATGCAAAGATTATAAACATATGTAAGAGTTTCTGCTATGATTGGTGCTGAGAGCTTAAGAATTTTTCCATCAATTCCGTCAATACCACAGGTGCTTGTCTGTTTGAGCTGTCTTAAAGCAGTATAAACTTCTTGAATGCATAGGGGTTGTATTTTTGCAAAAAGGCAAATATTTTTGTCATCACAATACTTTTGCAGTTCATGTAAATTATTTTCTTTCGAGTAGTCATTTTGAATTACTTGTTTTGCTACAGTTGAAAAATGGTAGTTTAGTTTGTCAGCTGATATATCATTTTGCGTACTGGTTGAACTGTTGACATCTTTGTTTGTTAATTGATGCATGGCTTTCCAGATTAGTCTACCATTGTTCTTCTTGCTCAGTGCATTTAGAAAATATTTCTTTTTTTCTGTTCGAATGAGGGAAACTACTTTATTTCTCTGCCTTTTATAATTTTCACGGGAGCTATGTTTCAGCAAATAATCTCTATGGTATATGGCTTTTTGTATTTCATCTGTCAGCCAGGGAGGTTTTATCCTATATTGAACTCTCTTTGTTTGCAGTGGAGTATGTTTGTTGTATATGCTATAAAAAATCTTGTACCATACTTCTAATACCATATCAGGGTCTGTGTACTGATATACACTATTGAGAGAAGAATGTGTAAGATCATAAATAAACTTTTCACTATCGAATTTTGAAAAATTTCGAAATACAATAGTTTTATGATTTAACTTTGGTATTTTTGTGCCTTTTTTTGACCATGTAAAACAAATCGGATAATGATCGCTGCAACCACACTCAGGGACAGATGTTTCAATAACAGTCTTAGGATCAGATACATATAAATGATCAATAAGAGTTTTAGAGACACTGGTTACTCGCGTTGGTGATTGTATTAATTGTGTTAATCCATAAGATTTATACATTAGATTCCAATGCTTATTGTCTTTTAGTAAATCTATATTGAAGTCTCCTAATAAAATGATATCTTTACATTGAGTGTATGCCTGGTCCATCATTGAAATAAAATGATCGTTCCAATCAATTCTTTCCGATGGATTTCTGTATAGTAAACAGATTAGAAATGGCTTGGTAAATTTTATTTGAATTTCGACCCAGAGTGCTTGTACGTTATGTTGCTCTAAGGTAACTATTCTTTTGAATCTCAGTGACTGATGCATATAAAGGAGTAAACCGGTTTCCTTGTTTTGTAATGGATCCTTGCGAACTGCAATGTAACCAGGGAATGATATATCACTATCGGAAATCTGGGAGGAAAGACGAGATTCTGAAAATCCAAATACATGAAAACTCTTTCCTGAATTTGTCAAAATAGAAGATATCTCAGTTAATTTGTTTATCATATGATTGATATTTAAATGACCTACTCTGAGTCCCTCTTCTTTTAGCCAGGAATTGTTGCTGTCTGACATTGTGACACAGCATTAAAGAAGAAACATGATAAAGGACCAATTACTTATGATTTATAACCCGTTGAGAACCTTAGAAATGTATGCAGATTTGGTATTTTGAAGCAAACACCAAAAATGCACACGCTTACACTGATCCCAAGGGATAACGTGAATCGCAAAAAAGGAAAAATAAAAATCAATGTGAAAAGTCTTCAGCAAAGAAATACAAGTAACAAGTGACCAAAGTAATGATACGTAGTTGCAGGATAAAACAGAAAGGATCAATTACTGAATACTGGTCAGAATCAATACATAAGAAAAATGACCTTCTTTTTAATCTCACGTACAAAAAAATCAAACAAACAAATAAATAAATAAATATATATATATATATATATATATATATATATATATATATATATATATATTAACAAAAACCCACTATAGTATATGGTCACAAAATAAGATTACTTGCAACCAAGTTATAAATTGCGATTGGAAGATATTTTCAATTTGCAATTTGCGGTAAGAAAACAGAACAAAATTAATTTACACAAAAGTTCAGATTTTCAATGTACACTCACAAAAAGACACAAAGGTGAACCACACTCACAATCGGTGGCAACTAGGTAAGGCCCAAAAAGAATTAATTCCCAATCTATAGTCTGAAGGTCTGAATGAATGAAGACCCACCAACCGAAAAAAGATATAATAATAATATTTTTTTAAATAATATAAATAATTTGTTGTTTTTTTTAAATAAAAAACTGTTGTTAAAACACAAGGCTGGTTTTTTTATGGGTGGAAATATTGAATGTTTCTAAGTATTGAATAACGGTGTTTAAATAACAAGTTCCTACTGCCTGTCCTTCAGTCAGAAGTCGGAAAAACCAAAATGTATGACTAAACAGGCTTTGTAATGGAACTATTGTTAGTGGAAAGAGCTTGACTCTGAGGTGTTTTGCTTAAATAGCAATTCCTCTGTTGTCAGTCTACTTGTTCTGACTGCAGAAGAAATTTGTCCAAAGACAAATTTTCTGTAGTCGCCTGTAGCTATTGTTGTCAATGCAAAAATCTTTATATTGATCCATGAAGAATCCTGTTTGTATAACAGATCTTCACTGGATTGTGGCATTGCAAGCACTGGAGATGAGAGCATTGTGTATTTTACGACTGTACTTGTTAAATTAACATGGATCGTAAATGCCTAAGCTGTGTATTGTGTTGGATATTTTGTTTTCGAAGTGTTTAATACCACTGTTTGTTTTATGATTATACTGTTGAAATAACATTTATCATAGAAGCATAAAAATGTGGCTCATTTTATTTTGGAAGTGAAGAGTGAAGAGTTAGATTTAATAGTGTCAGTTTGCTTATTCGGTGGAGGAAATGTTTTTAGTAGTATGTTGAATTTCATAGGTTTGTCTAGGTAGCATTGATATGTTTGTCAGCACGGAGGCTGACAGAGTTTGGAGGGGGGAGATGTAGCCAGGTGCGGTAGATCTAGTACTGGTAGATCTAGGGTTAGAGACAGTGTGACAGGGATTATCTCCCATGTGTGTATGCATGTGTGCCTACGTGCGCCTGTTTGTGTGTGTGTGTGTGTGTGTGTGTGTGTGTGTGTGTGTGTGTGTGTGTGTGTGTGTGTGTGTGTGAGTAAGAGATTTTGTAAATAACATTGTATACTAGATGTAGTGTGCTAGACTTAGCGCGACAGGAGACTTGATTAGATAATATTCCATGCAATCTTATCGCTGTGTAGTATTATATTTTCTGACTCACCTGTAAATTGTGAGGCACTTTGTACTTTTAAATAAGTATGTTAAGTTAGAGTTTTTGTCTTCAACCCTTAGTCTTCACTACATTGGTCTTCAAACCGTCTTCACATGTACCTGAATGCTGAGTAACAAATAAAGAATGACCAGCCAGCTGCCCTCTTCCCCTGAGTCTTCTGTTGCCCAATAGTTGAGATTCGTTGCTTGAGAATTGTTGTTCCACTCTTTCCCTAACCTGTCTATTCCTTATCTCTCAGTACCACACACGGGGACTGGATCAAAAAAAAAAAAAGCACAAGAGTGCTTATTCCATTATCCTCGATATAAAAAAATAAATCAAATCTCTCTCCTCTCTCTCTCTCTCTCTCTCTCTCTCCTCTCTCTCTCTCTCTCTCTGTGTGTGTGTGTGTGTGTGTAGGAAGGCTCGGAATGCCGTAACATCCGGACAGTAAAGAGTTTCGTGTCTCGATGTACGTTACTAATCAATGCTGTGGTTTCCACGGCTTGGAGTAGCGTGGTGTGTCAGCTTAAAGCAATTAGGCCTATAGTTATCGTTATTCGGCAACCCCCTTCATGTATGGGCCAATGGCCTTTTTTCATGAATAAACCTTTCGAGTTCGAGTTCTGTGTGTGTGTGTGTGTTAGTTTTTCGATTCGAACATTTCAACTATCAGGGATTTTGGACGATTGTTAAAAGATTGAGAGGCAATGGGAGGTGGAACAGATAGACCTAGTGAGAGTTAGAGGGAGGGGGAATCACACACAGTGTGTGTGTGTGTGTGTGTGTGTTTCATTTATTTATCTATTCTTTTATATCAAGGATTTATTTTATTTTTATTTATTTATTCTTTTATATCGAGGATAACAGAATAAGCAATCATGTGCTTTTTTTCATCCGGTCCCCGTGTGTATGCAGTTTTGTATTGTCATCTATTCCCACCGCACACGATGGCCTACTCTTACGAAAAGCGGAACAGGATTTAACGTGTGCGCAAGATGTTCTGCATGCGTTCGCACACGGGGCCTCGGTTTAAAGTCTCATCCGAAGGACTTTTGGGGAGAGTGGAGTCAGCACTGATGTTAACTCCAGGAAGAAAAAGGATAATGGAATAAGCACTCATGTGCTTTTTTTTACATTCAGTCCCTGTGTGTCTGCAGTTTTGTAAATCTTGTCATCTGTTCCCACCGGCACATGATGGCCTACTCTTACGAAAAGCGGAACAGGATTTAACGTGTGCGTTAAATGTTCTGCCTGCGTTTGCAAACGGCGCCTCGGGTTATAGTCTCATCCGAAGGACTTTGGAGGGGGGGGGGGGGGGGGGGGGGAATGGAGTCAGCACTGATGTTAACTCCAGAGGAAAAAACCCCTCGAACGGGGATCAAACCTGGGTCGTCAAATTGCCAGGGCAATGTTCTGACCACTAGGCTATATCCCGTCCCCGTGTGTATGCAGTTATGCAAATCTTGTCATCTGGTCCCACCGCCACACAATGTGTGCGTGCGTGTGTGTGTGTGTGATTGGGAAGTGAGGAAAGAAGATGCGCGCTCGCGTGTGTACATGACTACGCACGCGCGCACTAAGAGAGAGAGAGAGAGAGAGAGAGAGAGATGAAGAGATTTGATTTGATTTGATTGATTTGATTTATTCTTTTATATCGAGGATAATGGGATAAGCACTCTTGTGCTTTTTTACATCCAGTCCCCGTGTGTATGCAGTTTTGTAAATGTCATCTGTTCCCACCGGCACACGATGGCCTACTCTTACGAAAAGCGGAACAGGATTTAACGTGTGCGCAAGATGTTCTGCGTGCGTTCGCACACGGGGCCTCGGTTTTAAGTCTCATCCGAAGGACTTTCGGGGAGAGTGGAGTCAGCACTGGTGTTAACTCCAGGAGAAAAATCTCCCCGACCGGACTCGAACCCGGGTCTTCAAATTGCCAGCGCAATGTTCTGACCACTAGGCTATCCGTCCCCCAGAGAGAGAGAGAGAGAGAGAGAGAGAGAGAGAGAGAGAGAGAGAGAGAGAGAGAGAGAGAGAGAGAGAGAGAGAGAGAGAGCACTACTAGACAACATCACAAGAGCTCTGTCTTCTTTATTTTGATTTATTTGATAAGTTTCCCAATACTGTTATTTACAGATGAGCAAGCAATTCTGTACAAACATGTGCGGTGATATATTTATCATATATATATAAATATATATATATATATATATATATATCATTCAAACGCTGCTTCTCTGTTATGTAATGTACTTTATATCTTATATACAATGACAAACAAACATAGTGTGCAACAAATCACAATAAACATTTTGAGCAGAGTGTGGTATGCAGGGCTGATTGTTAGTGTTGCTGTAGCTGGTTTGTGCCTGCAGCTTTATTCCGGACACTGCTGTGTGCCGTGAGGGATGCAGAGTGAGGTGGTGATGGAGTCACCCAAGAGAACCAACAACACTTTCTTGCTGTCTTTTATTTTGGTAGTTCGTAAGGAACAGTCAGAGAGAGTTTCCCTCAGTTGTGAGTAAAACTCCCAACATTCTCTCCCCTTAAATAGAAGAGAAAGAATGACACCCCCCCCCCCCCCCCAACACACACAAACCCCTGAATGAACGTGACCCCTCCCCCTTCCCCCTCTCTCAATGCACAGCTACATTTAATTTCTGATTGCCATGGGCTCGTGAGACTATTTTATTACAAATACCCCCTCAGTTCCTTTCATGTCTTGTGTTTAGGAACTAAAGACAGCGGAAAATGTCTGAAATATGATTTCTATTTGTTTATCTATTCGCAGATTAAATCATTGGATATTTATCATCCTCTTAGCCACCTTTCAGCTGTTAAATTATATTAATAATCCGGATTGTTACACGATCCACTAATGCCACCATCTTTGATTTTCAGTCGGACAGATTGTTGATTGATGTAGCTGACAAGTGTGTGAATCCGAGTGTTGAGTTGTGTGTGATATTGTTAGGGAAGGCCTTGCTGCTACAGGGGAGGTGTGTGAAGGACCCAACCTTCACTGACGTTAGGCCTGGTTTACGTAGGCGCAGGCGCGGACCTCCACGTATGCATAGACCGTTCTGGTGTTGTCGCTCTTTCCATAGGAAGCGGTGGAGGCACTCTTGTCGAAGGCCTTGACGATGATTTTGTCGTCAAAGGCTTTGCAGTCCACTGTCACGCCCAGCCGCTGTCTGTCATCGTAGCCCCTGTAGCCCTGCAGCGTGGGAACAAGACAATGGGTTCACACATCACTTTGGTGGGTTAGTAAGTGTTCCCTTACATTCCGTTAAAAGCTTACATGACCATTAAAAAAATAATAATTAGAGTTGTTAGTTAAGATACTAAACATTATAGTACAAAGAAGCTTTGGTTGTTTGCTGGAGAGGCAGTTTTGGTCGAGAATCAAATCTACAAACTCACATATCAAAGCTTTCCCAGTCAATAATGCTGTTCATGAATGGAGAAATGAGATTTGCGATTACAGTAGGCGTCTTTATATAAGAACTTTAGGATATATTTTGGTCTGGAAAATACATAACTTGTCCACCACGTGTGTATGTCTATGCTCATCAGATTTCGCTGCAGTTGTCACAAGCTCGTGTTGAGGTTGGACGTTTTCTTGATACCTCACAGGGAGACAGGGTTTGTTCCAAATGTAATATGTCTGTTCTAGGGGTTCAGTCTTATTTTATCATGGAATGTCTCTGCTTCAATCATTTAAGACAAAAAAATTCACACAGCATTTCCCTCATCCTATGTTATGATTTTTGTAAGCTGATGACATGCAAATCTCGACAAGTTCTGTCTTTGTCCAAATGTATCACCTTACCTTAACCTTAATTCTCTCCCTGCCAGAAGGCACATAAGGCCTGGACATTATTTCTCCACTGGTTGCGATCTGTAGCTGCGCTGCATTCTGCGCTCCAAGAGCTCCATCCAGCAGCATTCTGCTCCACCTCCACCATTCTTCGCCAGGTTGTCTTTGGGCGGCCTCTCTTCCTTCTTCCTCTGGTGTCCATCCGAGGGCTTCAGCAGTCATTCTTCTGATCTTTTCTTAGGAGATGGCCAATCCAATTCCATCTCTTTCTTCTTATTCCTGCACTTATCTTCTCTGCCCCTGCCATCTGAAGGGTTGCCTTGTTGGAAATGTGCTGTTGCCATCTAATCTTAAAAATCGTCCAGAGGCATTTGGTTTGAAAGGTGTCCAGTTTTTCTTCTTCTCCTTTTGTGAGCTTCCAGGTTTCACATTCATACAAAAGTACTGAGAGTACCAAGCTCTTGAAGAGGGAGGTTTTGGTTTTGCTGCTGATGTCTCCAGCTTGTCAGATGTTAAGACAGGCGTTTGAACTGGGCGTTTGCCAAGGCTATCCTTCTTTTGATATCTGCTGTTCCTCCTCCATCCTTCGTCACGTTGGCCCCTAGATAGGTGAAACTGTCCACCTCTTCGACATCATTCCCCCTGACTTTCAGCTTCTCCTTGCTCTTGCTGTTGGCTTTTATCGCTTTGCATTTCTTGTCGTTCATCCTCAGGCCTACTTTAGCAGCATTGTTTTCTAGCTTGGCTGTTTTCTGCTGTAGATGGTTCATGGCCGATGATAAAAGGACTAGGTCATCTGCAAAGTCGAGGTCTTCTAGCATGGTAGTGAAATTCCACCTGATCCCTGTTCTTTCGCCCTCTGTCGTCTTCTTCATGACCCAGTCAATCACCAACAGGAAAAGGAATCCAGACATGCAGCACCCCTGTTTTACTCCAGTAATCACCGGAAACCAGTCTGTTGTTTCATTTTCATCTATGACAGCGCACTGAAAGTCCTCATAAAGGGACTTAACCATCCTGATAAATTTCCCAGGGATTCCATACTGGCGCATGATGATCCAAAGACTGTTTCTGTGTATGGAGTCGAAGGCCTTTTCAAAATCTACAAAGTAGATGTACATTGTTGCATTCCATTCGTTGACTTGTTCTAAGATGTTCCTGATGATGAATATCTGTTCCGTGGTTCTTCTCCCTTTCCTAAAGCCGCTTGTTCCTTTCAAATTTATCACATTTGCTGATATTTCATGAAAATGTCATTTGTTTTCTTTCATGACTACATTTTCCCTGAGCCCTCACTCAAATTGTTTTTGTTTTTGTTTGTTTTAAAAAGACAAGTGGATGTAGATTTTTCTGGACAACAATCGACTTTAAAATGTTGAAAATAATTTGAAAGTCAATTGCTGTTAGATTCATTCTCTTGTTAAATATGTTTGTAATCCTCCATACACCAAAAGAGGCTAAAGGAATTAAAAATTGAATCTTGTTATGTGGTAAGTCAGCTCAAGTCAAGTCAAGCTTTTAATCATCCCCTGAAGTAGATATCAGAGAACCCACGGCAACAAGAGTTGTCCCTGGTAAAATCCTGTCTAAAAAGGGCATATTCAAAGGGAGACAAAGACACAGCAGACCTACACACGTGTCAGCGACATCCTTTATTATGGTAGTCCCTGACGCCTGCCCTGTCAGCTGTGTCCGCCCCTCCCTCCTGCCTCCCCACCTTCTGTGGATGTCCCCTGGAGCTCACATCAGTGCTGACTCCACTCTCCCCAAAAGTCCTTCGGATGAGACTATAAACCGAAGCCCCGTGTGCGAACGCACGCAGAACATCTTGCGCACACGTTAAATCCTGATCCGCTTTTCATAAGAGTAGGCCATTGTGTGCCGGTGGGGACAGATGTCAAGATTTACAAAGCTACACACACACGGGGACTAGATGTAAAAATCAACACACGAGTGCTTATTTCATTATCCATAGAAACGAATGAATTGAAAACTAAATAAAATAATAAAGTAATAAAATAAAATGTCATCCTTCGGCAACTCTGTCCATTGGCTATGTTCGTTACGCAGGA
>CM060318.1:13664695-13667195 GCA_030674155.1 Stramonita haemastoma
ACATTCTTCTCTCAATAGTGTATATCAGTATACAGACCCTGATATGGTATTAGCAGTATGGTACAAGATTTTTTTATGGCATATACAACAAACATACTCCACAGCAAACGAAGAGAGTTCAATATAGGATACAACCTCCATGGCTGACAGATGAAATACAGAAAGCCATTTACCATAAGATTATTTGCTGAAACATAGCTCCCGTGAAAATTATAAAAGGCAGAGAAATAAAGTAGTTTCCCTCATTCGAACAGAAAAAAAGAAATATTTTCTAAATGCACTGAGCAAGAAGAACAATGGTAGACTAATCTGGAAAGCCATGCATCAATTAACAAATAAAAATGTCAACAGTTCAACCAGTACACAAAATGATATATCAGCTGACAAACTAAACTACCATTTTTCAACTGTAGCAAAACAAGTAATTCAAAATGACTACTCGAAAGAAAATAATTTACATGAACTGCAAAAGTATTGTAAAGACAAAAATATTCGCCTTTTTGCGAAAATACAACCCCTATGCGTTCAAGAAGTTTACACTGCTTTAAGACAGCTCAAACAGACAAGCACCCGTGGCATTGATGGAATTGATGGAAAAATTCTTAAGCTTTCAGCACCAATCATAGCAGAAACTCTTACATATGTTTATAATCTTTGCATCGATAAAAACTATTTCCCTAAAGGTTTTAAACAAGCAAAAATTATTCCCATATATAAATCTGGAAACAAGACCGATCCATCCAACTACAGACCAATTTCTATTTTATCTGTTCTTTCTAAGCCTCTGGAGCAACATATTTATAAGTGTCTTCTTTCTCACTTAAATCAACATGATCTGATACACCTCAACCAGTCTGGATTTAGAGAATATCATTCCTGTCACACAGCTTTAACAAAGCTGGTTGATCGCTGGCTATTAGATATAAATAGAAAGCAATTTACTGGAATACTGTTTGTTGATTTTGCAAAGGCATTTGATGTTATAAATCACAAACTTCTTCTTAAAAAAATAGCACTTTACAAATTATCCCGTAGTACTCTTGAGTTGATCTCATCTTTCCTTTCTGATAGACAACAGAAAGTATCTTTAAATGGATCTATCTCTGATTTTCTCCCAAACACTTATGGTGTGCCTCAGGGTTCAGTTTTGGGTCCCCTACTTTTTCTACTTTACATTAATGATCTTCCTTTATCCATAGGTACTCAATGCGACATATTTGCTGATGACACCACCCTTGAAACAACGAACTCTGATGCGCGTGAGGTTTATCATACAATGCAAAAAAGTATCAATAACCTTATTCAGTGGACACACCTAAACCACATGTCTCTACATCCCAATAAAACTAAATTTATGTTGATTACCAATAGACAAAAGCGTCAAAACCTCACCCAGTCTTTACCCTCTCTGTATATTTCTAATGTGAAAGTCGATGAAGTAACGAATCATAAAGTTTTAGGTGTAACAATAGATAATAACCTCACATGGTCGAAACACTTAGAAAAAATGTCTAGAAATATAGCATCAAAACTGTATCAGTTTAGAAAAATAAAGAACTTTTTAAACTTACATGCTAGGAAACTATTCTTTTATGCATATATACAATCTCACATTGATTATGCATCTACACTCTGGGATCTAGCCAGTAAAAATGTACTTAAACATCTGCTTAGCGTTCACAAAAGAGCCATTAAAATTGTCATTAACAAGGCATATACTCTAACAGACTTTGACTATAAACAAGCAAATATACTTACCCTCCCAGCCAAGTTAATTTACAATAAAGGCATTCTCATGTATAAAATACTCCATGGTAAGACTCCACATTCTCTTAGGAATATGTTTACTTATAATAGTTATCGACATTCGCACAAAATAAATGTTCCTTTCACAACAATTAATCTTTTTAAGTCTAGCCTCATGTACTCTGGAGGATGGCTATGGAATAATATTCCAGAGCTCCTAAAATGTGAATCTAATTTTTCGAGATTTAAAATCAACATGTTTAATTACTTAATGAGTCTCTCTGATTTAACATTCCTTTCTCCAAACATGTATTGAACACAAACACGTATTGAACTGATCTATTATCAACACTATTATTGTCACTCAGCATGTATCTTACCGTTTGTCGTAGTCGTTGTTCATATCATCACCATCATTACCATCATCATCACCATCATCGTCATCCTCATCCTCAACACCATCATCCTCATTAGCGTCTTTTTGTCACCCTCATCATAGTTTGTGTAATAATTATCATCATCATCATTGTTCTTGTTGCTATTAATATGATTATTTACATGACTAGATGGTCGGATGCTTTTTTTTTTTTTTTTAATTATTTTTTTTTATATGGAAATGTTAATATTTGCAAAATTATGCTCTCTCTCTCTCTCTCTCTCTCTCTCCTCTCTCTCTCTCTCTCTCTCTCTCCTCTCCTCTCTCTCTCTCTCTCTCTCTCCCTCTCCTCCCCCATACTCTCCTGTCTGGTATTTA
>CM060318.1:13672195-13684695 GCA_030674155.1 Stramonita haemastoma
TTCCTTCATTCCTTTCTTCCGTTATTCATTCATTCATTTCTTGTATTGTTCATTCATTCATTCATTCATTCACTCACTCACTCACTCACTCACTCACTCACTCACTCACTCACTCCTGTGTGTGTGTGTGTGTGTGTGTGTGTGTGTGTGTGTGTGTGTGTGTGTGTGTGTGTGTGTGTAAATATTTTTATATGTATCTTATCATTGTGTAGTTGTAACTGATTTCAAAGAGTATATTTTTGAAATTTTATTTTTCGTATCACACTTATCATATGGTATATTTTCTATATGTGCATAGCTAGAAAGATAGATAGTATTAAGTGATATTATTGGTTAGTTGATAATTGTACGCAACACTACCTGGCTTAAAATGTACTGTGTACTCTCTCTCTCTCTCTCTCTCTCTCTCTCTCTCTCTCTCTCTCCTCTCTCTCTCTCTCTCTCTCTCTCTCTCTCCTCTCTCTCCTCCTCTCTCTCTCTCTCTTACCTGTTGTCTAAACATGTTACCATCCGTATTGAGAAATACTTTATTCACATTTTGTACTATTTAATAATCACGTGCTGAATGTAGTTGATTTTTGTTGTTGTTGTTGTTTTGAGGTGGGTTTTTTGTTTTTTGTTTTGTTTTGTTTGTTTGTTTGTTTTGTTTTGTTGCTTTGTCTTGTTTTTGTTTGGTTTCCTTATTCAAATCAAAATCATCATTGATTCTTACTTCATATTTCGTTTCTGAATGAGTGCCTTTTTATAACATTACCTTTAATATTGTATCTCTGTCTTATTTCTTACCTGATGTTGTTCTTTCTCCCCTTTTATCAAAATCTTATGGTTTATGGGACTTATTTTGATGATATATGGTGGTGGATTGATGTTTTCAGTCATTTAACGTCACCATGTTCTCATATTTGATCTTTTTTTTTGTTTTTGTTTTGTTTTGTTTGTTTGTTTGTTGTTGTTGTTTTTTGTTTTTTTTTTTTTTTTTATTCAAATCAGAGTCATCATTGATTCTTATTTCTATTTTCGTTTCTGAATGAGTGCCTTTTTATAACATTACCTTAATATTGTATCTCTGTCTTATTTCTTACCTGTTGATTGATACTTGGTATGGTTTCTTGCTCTTGGTATTTGAATCACTATAATTGTTGTTTAGTTGAGGCTATCTTTTTATCTTGATATTATCCCTGAAAAGGGCGGGGACTGGATGTAAAAAAGCACACAAGTGCTTATCTATTATCCTCGAATAAAAGAATTTTGCCTTGCCTTGCCTTGCCTTACTCACTCACTCACTCAATCAATCAATCAATAACAAACAAAGCACATACGCAAAACAAAGCAAAAACAAAAAACAAACACCGCCCCCCACCTCCCACGAAGAAAAGAGAACCAGCACCAAGCCAAGCCAAGACCAGCCAAAGCCAAAGCCAAAGCCAAAGCCAAAGCCCAGCCTGCCCGGTGCCGCACCTCACCTACCGTGTCCTTGATGGAGTTGATCCTGCCGTACTGCTGGGTGTTGTTGGTGGCCAGAGCGGAGATGACGGCGGTGGTGTCGATGTAAGCCACGTCCAGTTCCTCCTTCTGGGTTTGCGTCATCATGACGCGGTCCATCAGGAACTGAAACTCGTTGGACACCCCTTCAGACCACCCCCACCCCCACCCACCCCGGGTGTTAGTCATCATCAGCATCGTCCTATTATAATCAGTGTCGTCGTCATCAGTGTCGTCATCATTGTTGCCGTCGACTTGTCCTCACCACTGTTGTTGTCATCTTGGCATCATCATTCAAGTCAATCATCGTCGTTGTCGTCATCATTACCATCACAGGCCATTATTGTTTGTTGGCTTGCTTATTTGTTGGTTTGCTTGTTTTTGCTGTCTCATCTTCTGTTGCATTCCTGTCTTGCTGTTCCCACACCGCTGATTTCAGTCCTAATGCCACAGCCATACCTAGATTGGTTACGTCGCACCCTCAAGGCTGAAAGTCCACGGGCAGCCTATCAATATCAGGCCGCCGTGGGGCCACCACAGTGCCCCTCCAATGACTCTCTCCTGACCGCCTCCAACCCCAAAGGTTTTGACACAAACTCACCGTGGGTACAGGAATATATAGGGAAACCGAAACTGACGTCACAATAAGACCAGAGCAACCGGAGCCATCGAATCAGAGATGATGTGGTGATGCTGCTGTGGAAGTGTCTGTGCTTTGAGACTACTCTACTTGACAGAACTGTACTCTACGCTTCCTATCATGATATATTCCACCGTCAACATGGCCCGATAAAATACAGCCACTTGCAGTGTTGGTCATGGATTTTGAGCAACTCTCTCAAACTCGCATCCATAAAGTGGACGAAGCTCGACTGTGTGGCCCCAGTCTTGCCAACAAGTCCATAGCAAATTCACACTGTGTAGGAGCCAGCCAGAGCCCGAAATTTCCGTACATCCCTTATGGAATTGGAACCAGCGACCATCCAGTCTGTAACCCAAGGCGCCAACCACTGTTCCAAGGCGGCTGGTAGCTATTGTTGTTCTCTTCTTCTTTGTCATCCTCAATTTGCTGCAGTTGCCTTTTTCTCATGTCATATATGTTGAGTTGTAAGTCAATTGATATTTGTCTTATCACACAACGTGTTAAAAGAATTTAGCTTAATATGTCATAGAAATGCGTGCACGTGTGTGTAAATATGCCCAGTGTGTGTGTGTGTGTGTGTGTGTGTGTGTGTGTGTGTGTGTGTGTGTGTGCGCGCGCCGCGCCGTGTGTGATTGTGTGGACGCGCGCCCACACTGACGCTCGCATGAGTGTATATGATTTTACACTGGTGAATTTATGACTGGTTTGGGTATTGCTGATGTTGGGCTGTGTTTTTTTTTTTGTTGTCTTTATTTTTTACTTTGTGACGTGTGCGTGCTGATATTCGATACTGTGTTGTGGTATTTTTCTGTAATTAATGTTTTCCTGTTTGCTGTTTTTATACATGGCTTGTAACCCGCGTGAATTTCTCTGTTTGTGAGATAATAAAGCATTTGAATTCTGCATTGTCTTCGTCGTCATCATCACCCCCGTCCTCCTTTCCAGATGTTTCAAAGCAAGTTCACTACAGATTTAATGGGCGGCAACTACAGGATGGTGAGGATGATGATCTTGATGATGAAAAGGAAAGTAAAAAGAGGAGAACAGTGCTGCTACAGCAGCTACAGCAACACTACTACTACTACTACTACTACTACTACTACTACTACTACTACTACTTACTACTACTACTACTCACTATGACAACAACAATACTACACTACTATACTACTACTACTACTACTACTACTACTACTACTACTACTACTACTACTACTCACTATGACAACAACAACAACTAACTACTACTACTACTACTACTACTACTACTACTACTACTACTACTACTACTACTACTGACAAAAAAACCCAAAAACAACTACTACTATACTATACTACTACACTACTACTACTACTCAAAAAACCCTACTACTACTACTACTACTACTACTACTACTACTACTACTACTACTACTACTGCTGCTGCTGCTGCTGCTGTGGTTGCTGTTGCTGTTGCTGACTTCTTCTTCTGCTGCTGCTGCCACTACTGATTCCACTACTGGAGGGACGGGATAGCCTGGTAGTTAGAGCGTTCGTGATCTGCTGACTCGGGTTCGAATCTCGTTCAAGAGGAATTTTCCTCTGGAGTTAACATCAATACCGACTCCACTCACCCCCCCCCCCCCCCCCCAGAAAAAAAAAAGTCCTTCGGATGCGAACGCACGCAGAAAACACACGCAGAAAACATTTTGCGCACACGTTAAAACTTGTTAAAACTTGTGCCGTTTTTTCGGCAATTTCGGATGAGTAGACCATTGTATGCCGATGGGAACAAAATTAACGACAAAATTTTGAAAACTGCATACACACGGGGACCGGATGTAAAAAAAAGAGCACATGAACGTTTATTCTATTATCCTGGAAATAAAAGAATAAAGGATTACTCCATTGTTGTTTTTCGGGGATTTCATTGGAGGTTTGTCGTCTGACCATAAAGCAGTCTGTCAGTGGCAGGACCCTGGGGAATCACTGAGGAACTGTCATCGTCAGTGCACTCAGGGAGATGGAAAGCTTGAATATATGGCTGTTATTAAGTGCCTCGCTATACAGACAGACTTACTCCCACTTCGGAAGATTTTTCTCTGGTAACGGTTGTTATACTAAGAACTTGTCATGTGTTAAAAGTTTCAACATAGCATTTCTAAGCATATGAACAACTCTTTAGCAGATAGCCATAGCTGACCAGTCTTTTGGCCAGGGCCCGGTGTGAGAGAGGGTACTCACGAGTGATGCTGGCCTGCAGGCTCTGGAGGTCCTCTGGGTAGTAGCCAGGGCCCCGGTACCCGGCGCTCATTGCCTGAACCCCGCCCCAGCGCAGCATGGACACAGCCATGGACAGTGCTACCAGAAACAGCATGGTGACAGAGGGAACGACCCTGGAGTGTGTGGAGGAAAGTGAACAGATCGTGAAACAGACAGCGTCCCCACTGCTCACTGGACCGTCTACGTGAAGCTCTCCTCCGGCTTTCTTATATC
Source organism: Stramonita haemastoma (assembly GCA_030674155.1). NCBI lineage: Eukaryota > Metazoa > Mollusca > Gastropoda > Neogastropoda > Muricidae > Stramonita > Stramonita haemastoma. The sequence continues at coordinate 13,676,796 of CM060318.1, forward strand.
CCTGCAGATGACGTGTCTTGAGGGCGTCAGATATTCTAATCAGGACTGGGATGATTGGACAGCATTTTTTTTTTTCAAAGGCGACAAACCAAGACATCTCCCGCACTGTGAGTATATCTTGAGGGTTTTCTTTCATACTGTTTGGTATTTGCAGCAAAAAAAAAAACCCACCCCCCACCAAAAACCCCACCCATCTTGCTTTGCATAATAGGCCACACCTGCGTTTAAAGTCTGAACAGGAGAAATGTATCATAGAAGGATGGACCTACCAGTCTCTTACTGGTTCTTTTTGTTTGTTTGAGAAGTGTGTGAGGAGAATGTAAAATGGTGACAACACAAGTGGGTGATGTATGGGGTAGAATGGGAGGAGGGTCAAGGCAGAGACAGCCAGCAGGGAAGGATAGTTACTGTGGCCCTCTGGTGTGTTGTGTGTGTGTGTGTGTGTGTGTGTGTGTGTGTGTGTGTGTGTGTGTGTGTTGCGCGCGCGCGCGCGCGCGCGCGCGTGTGTGTGTGTGTGTGTGTGTGTGTGAGTGTGTGTGTGTGTGGAGAGAGAGAGAGAGAGAGAGAGAGAGAGAGAGAGAGAGAGAGAGAGAGAGAGAGAGAGAGAGAGAGAGAGAGAGAGAAGGCAAGGCAAGGCAAGGCAAGGCAAGAGAGAGAGAGAGAGAGAGAGAGAGAGAGAGAGAGAGAGAGAGAGAGACGAGAGAGAGACAGACAGACAGACAGACAGACAGAGAGAGTGAGAGAGAGAGAGAGTGGTTATTTGTTTGTTCGTTTGTTTGTTGTTGGTTTTTAGGGGGGGGGGGGGGGGGGCTCTGAATGAGACAGACGTCTCTGTATCTGTGAGGAAGGCAGCAGCACAGCTGCAGATCCTCCAAGTTGCCTACAGCTTCCTTGCCGCTGTGGAGGATTCCGCCACATCTGCTTCACGGGACAGCACTGCGCCGGCAATTTGACCACCCGAGTTCGATTCCCGTTCCAGGGGATTTTTTCCCCTGGAGTTAACATCAGTGCTGACTTTACTTCCCCCAAAAGTCTTTCGGATGAGACTGTAAACCGAGGCCCCGTGTGCGAACGCACGCAGAACATCTTGTGCACACGTTAAATCCTGTTCCGCTTTTCGTAAGAGCAGGCCATTGTGTGCCGGTGGGAACAGATGACAATATTTACAACACTGCATACACACGGGTACTGGATGAAAAAAAGCACATGAGTGCTTATTCCATTATCCTCGATATTAAGAATTTATCAATAGAAAAATAAATAAATAAATGAATAAATAAATAAATAGATAAATGTGGCGGGAAGGACAGCGGGGATGCCGTGCTGTCGGCCTGTCAGTCTCGCCAGGGCACTGCTGGGCGTGGTCTGTGTGGGGGTCAGTGCAGTTTGACTGAGCGTGTCTCTTCCCTATGCCTGCTGAATACCAGCCTAAACAATTCTCTTGCTGTTGTGGGTCCTTTTACGTGTAACGAGCACAGACCTAGGCAAATGAGATCTAGGCTGACCACCTTATTCGAAAGAAACACTTTGAAACACTTTGAAACACTTTTATTAAGGGATAAGAATAAGCACACATAATGGCTTTTTTACATCCAGCCCTCAATCAAAGAAAATCATAACAATGAAAACAAATCGACTGCAAATTTATGAGAGAAAAAAAAAGGAGAAAAAAACATAAAAAATCGTTGTAACATCATAGAAATGTATGTCAAAAAGGAGATTTTGTAAAAAAAAAAAAAATAAATAAATAAATAAAAAATAAATAAATAAATAAAATAAGAGAGAGAGAGAGAGAGAGAGAGAGAGAGAGAGAGAGAGAGAGAAGAGAGAGAGAGAGAAGAGATGAGCATAGAGGAAAATAAAATGCAATGCCAGACAAGAGAAGATATCATGTGAATGTGCCTGTATATTCATTCATAAGGATGGAATGATACTTATTTTTAAAAGTATATAAACTAGTATTGACATTTACTGAGGATGAAACATCATTCCATAATAAACCACCAGAGTAAGTAAGGCTAGATTTGAACAGATCAATTCTGGGCAGTGGTAACATTATTTTGTGAAAATAGCGACACTCATTTATCTTAAACTTGTTTATCAATGAAGGTGGAGCAGAGCCAGACACAATTTTGAACATAAAAATTGCCTTATTGTATCTTAACTTCCATTTCAGAGGGAGAATATCAAGTGAGATGTAATCATTACATGACAATGATGATGATTTTAGTAGAAGTACTTTAAGAGCACGTCTGTACATACTTGCCAATGGTTTTAAAGTGTTTTCGCTCACGGTATCCCAAACTGTTGATACATAATTTATGCGTGGCTCAATAAAAGCATGATAAAACAGTTTACGAGAGTGTGAATTTAGGAAATGTTTTATCTTCATTAGCTGATAAATCTTTTTTGATATGATTTTACACACCATTCTTACATGTTCAGACCATGACAGATTGTTATCAATTACTAATCCTAGAACTTTATGAAAATCAACTTCTTGAACTATATTACCGCTGATGTCCAATGAACTACGTATTTTAGAAAGGTTCTGCCGTTTTTGTCTGGTAGTTATAATCATATGTTTACTCTTATGAGGTTGGATGCTCATGTGATTTGAATCAGACCATTTTATCAGTTGTTCTATATTAGTCTGTAAGGTAAAAATCACGTCATCTAATTTAGTGTGGCTAGTATGTAATGTTGTGTCATCTGCAAACATTTCACAGTTAGCTTTTAAACAGAGGGGTAAATCATTAATATATATTGAGAATAGTATGGGTCCCAAGATGGAACCCTGAGGAACACCGAACAAAATGGGCAAAATAGAAGATTTAGATTCCTCAATTAAAACAAGTTGTTTACGTTTGTCTAAAAACGATGACATGAGTTCTATTGTATTATCTGAAAGACCATACAGTTTCAGTTTTCTTAGAAGGAGCTTGTGATCAATCAAATCAAATGCTTTTGAAAAATCAACAAACAGGACACCAGTAATTAAATTGTTATTTATGTTGGTTAGCCATTTGTCAACTAAGTTCGTTAGTGCAGTGTGACACGAATGGTTTTTTCGAAATCCAGATTGATTAGGATGAAATAGGTCATGTTTATTGAAGTGGCTAAGAATGTGCTGTCTAATGTGATTTTCTAAAGGTTTAGATAAGTTAGATAATATAGAAATAGGTCGATAATTTGCAGGATTAGAATGATCACCAGCTTTATGGAGTGGCAAAACTTTGGCAACTTTGAAAGCTTTTGGGAAACGATTTTTTGCTATAAACAGATTGAATACATAGGTCAATGTTTCTGAGATAACTGGAGCTGCTATTTTTAAGATCTTACCATTGATACCATCTAACCCACATGTGCCTGTTTGTTTTAAATGGGTCAAAGCATTGTAAACTTCATTCACAGACATAAATGGAATATTCAGTTTTGATGAGATATTTTTAGAAGCACAGAACTCATCTAGTACTTCAAGATTATTTAAGTGAGAGGTGTTAGTTTGGATAGTTGATTGAGCTATATTACAAAAATGATCATTGAGTTTATCTGGCACTATGTCTAAAGGAAGTGAAGATTTAGATCTAAAATCCTTTTTAGTTAAGCAGTTTATGGCATTCCACATAGATTTATTATTAGACTTGTCAGAAACAAGCTTTTGAAAATACTCCTTTTTAGCCTGTTCTTCTTCTTCTCATTGATTTAATGTCCGTTCACTACAAGGTGATTTAGACAATGGTACATTCACGTTAAGAATGCACTGAAAAGGGGATGAGGGGAAAAAGTGAAAGGATAAAGAAAATAATGGATGATGATAAGTTTATACAATTTCATTTATAGTAACTGACCTACTGGTGACTGGCAAATACTTGCTGCAACTGATACTAGGACATGCGACTCGGAATCATACAGAACACTTTGGAAATTTCCGTATTTTTCCCTTAGATCTATCCCTTTGCTTTTATACGAGGCAATGAGCACAGGGCAATCAAACAGTATATGGTGGACTGATAAAATAGCAGAACAAGTACAGAAAACATCTTTTGAATATTTAGTTTTCCAAGCATTTAGACGTAATTTATGAATTATAATTTCTATATTTCGTGGGCAACACAAACGATTTAAGTGAAATCTAAAAAACATTAAAACATTAAAACATTCAGCCTGTCGTTTCAAATATGACAAGATTTCTTTGTTTAATAAATTCATCCCTTGTTCCATTGATCAATAACAAATCTCGTAATTTTATTGCATCTTCAACATGTTTAGTCAGCCATGGTGGTTTAGGGTCAGTTTTAACTCGTTTAGTTTTTAAAGGTGCATGTTTGTCATAAACATTCAAAAAGTTATGATACCAAATTTCAAATGCATTATCTGGATCCGTGAACTGGTAAACTAAAGGAAAATGTGAATTATTTAAATCCCAAAGGAAACTGTTTATGTCAAAATGTCTGAGATTTCTGTATTTAAGCCACTTATGGCTGTTCTTTGGAATACTAACCCCCTTTCTTGACCATGTAAAGCACACAGGGAAATGATCACTACATCCATAGGTTGGAGAACACACCTCTAACATATTGTTTATTGCCATAGCATAAACATGGTCAATCAGGGTTTTCGAAGTAGCTGTGACTCTTGTAGGTTTGTCAATCAATTGGACCAGTTGGAAAGATTCATAAGTATGTGTCCAGGTTGACTGACGTTTTTGTAAATCAATATTAAAATCACCTAACAATATTGTCTCATCAGAATATATAGCTATGTCTTCCATTAATAAAGTAAAATTGTCTATCCAGTTTGCATGTTCAGCTGGGTTTCTGTAAATGAACCCCAAGAGTATAGGTTTTGCTTTTTTGAAATTAATCTGTATCCATAAGGATTCAACATTATGCAGATCTATAGGGTGTATCTGCTTGAAGTTTATTGTCTGGTGGATATAAACAAGAAGTCCTGTTTCTTTGGAATGTTTAGGATCTCTACGAATACAAGAATATCCTGGAAAAGAGATTTCTTCATCTGAAATATGAGCTGTAAGGCGTGTCTCTGCAAAGCCAAAAATATGGAATCAGACCACTGATTCCACAGCCTGAAGGATGAACGAAAATGTTTGGTTTTGGATGAGGTTCCAAGTCCTCATGCTTTGTAGATGGACGCGTTACTTGTGTAACAGTGTATTCCACTGCGCTGTGTAGCATTGTTTTGATTTGAAATGTGTCGTTCCATTATCTCCATGCTTCTGACTCAGGGAAAATCTCCCTTCTTACTCTTCTCGACTTATCTGCTGCCTTCGACACTATAGACCATTCAATTCTCCTCTCCCGTCTCCAGAACATGTTTGGCGTTAAAGGCACAGCCCTCACTTGGTTCACTTCATACCTCGCAGACCGAGTCCATACAGTTGCAGTAAACAAGATTCAATCAGCACCTGCCAAACTGGAATGTGGTGTCCCTCAGGGATCAGTTCTGGGCCCTCTTCTTTTTACCCTCTATACTGCTCCACTGTCACATATAATAGACCGTCATCATATCAATTATCACTTTTATGCTGATGACTCGCAGATTCAAAGCAGTGACACACCTGAAAATCTTCCTTCTCTCTTGACAAATATGACCAGCTGCCTTCAAGACATCCAACACTGGATGATACAAAACAAATTACAACTAAATGCAGATAAAACCGAAGCCATGCTTGTAGGCACCAAACACAAACTCTCTTCCATTCCAATAACTTCAATAGAATTCGGCAATACGTCAGTTCCGCTATCCACTTCTGTGAAATATCTAGGAGTCGTTGTCGATAACACTCTCTCCATGCAAAAATTCATTACTCAAACCTGTCAGTCATGCTACTATCAACTACGGCGTATTAGCGCAATTCGAAAGTACCTGTCTACTGATGCAACTTCCAAACTTGTCACTTCTCTTATTCTCTCACGTCTGGACTATTGCAATTCTCTTTTGGCTGGTCTGCCAGCATCATCCATCCACTCCCTTCAACGCATACAAAACTCCGCAGCTCGTCTGGTCCTCAGAAAGAAAAAATCTGAGCACATTACCCCTCTCTTGCAATCTCTTCATTGGCTGCCCGTACCACAGAGAGTAAACTACAAGATCAATACCCTCTGTTACAAATGTCTCCACAATACTGCACCCTCCTACCTCTGTGAATGTCTTCACTTGTACACACCTTCTCGCTCCCTCCGCTCGTCGGCAGATACTTTGTCCCTAAGAACACCCAGATTCAACCTATCTACCGTTGGCCGCCGCTCTTTCTCTGTTTCCGGTCCATCGATGTGGAAGACCTTCCTCTCTCCCTCCGACAAAAGCCTACTTATGACACTTTTAAATCCAACCTCAAGACACACTTATTTCAAACCTAAGTTTTTCTCCTTCCGCTTCCATCTCTTACCTGTCCCTGCCTTCAACATCCACCTGCCAAAGTGCATAACGTTTGTGGGTGTGTGGGTGTGCGCGCGCGTGCTGCGTGCGTGCGTGCGTGTGTGTGTGTGTGTGTGTGTGGGTGTGTACATTCGAATTTGTCAAAACTGTAAATAGTTGCTGATTGTGCGTCGTGTAGGTTGAATGCAAGCGCTTTGATTTGTTTTTGCAAGATATAGCGCTATACAAATTCCATGTATTATTATTATTATTATTATTATTATTATTATTATTATTATTATTATTATTATTATTATTATTATTATCTCCTATCTTATCGTTTTCTATCGTGTCGTATCGTGTCGTGTCGTGCTGTGTCATGTCTTGTCGTGTTGTGTCGTGTCACATCGCGTCGTGTTGTGTCGTATTGTGCCATGTCGTGTTACTGTCATGTCGTATCATACCATATTGTGTTTCGTCTTCTTGTGTCTTATCACAGTGTATTGTCAATGAAGTATGTTGTATTGTCTTGTTATATTTTGCATTGTGTTATATTGTGTATCACTTTCAGTCACAGTATATTTCTTTAGATGAAACGCAGGCTGCTCTCTTCACAGAGAGAACACGTCGCCACAAGAGCAGCGCCACCTGTTATTCTTTTTATTTTCCTGTTTGTGTGTGTATTTGCTTTCCTATCAGAGTGACTTTTTCTGCAGAAACACGTGCCAGGGCAACTCTTTTGTTGCTGTGTGCTATTGCATACGGGCCCTTGGTTTATCGTCTCTTCAAAAAGCAAACAACAAAACAAGAAACAAACAGAAAAACTTTTTAAAATCCTAGCATCAAGACCACCCCTCAAGCTTTAGGGGACGGGAGGAAAAGTTTGGGTTCCAAACGAGGACTGAACCCACAACTTGTTCCTGTGTAGACAGGTGTGTAGTGTAACCCCTACACCACTCCTCCATGCGCAATGAGCACAGCTGCAGGCACCACCGGGGGTCTCGGTCTCATCTAGAAAGACTAGCACCCAGACAACTCATGCACAGTCTGATGGATGAGCGAAAAGTTCGGTCTAGTATCAAGTTCATACCTGGCTCTGCTGCCTAGTAGACAGCCCATATAGTTGTAAACAGTGCAGCCATTACACTAGCTGTAAACAGTGCAGCCATTACACTAGCTGTAAACAGTATAGCCCATTACACTAGCTGTAAACAGTACAGCCATTACACTAGCTGTAAACAGTGTAGCCCATTACACTAGCTGTAAACAGAGCAGCCATTACACTAGCTGTAAACAGAGCAGCCATTACACTAGCTGTAAAAAGTGTAACCCATTACACTAGCTGTAAACAGTGCAGCCATTACACTAGCTGTAAACAGTGTAACCCATTACACTAGCTGTAAACAATGCAGCCATTACACTAGCTGTAAACAGTGTAGCCCATTACACTAGCTGTAAACAGAGCAGCCATTACACTAGCTGTAAACAGAGCACCCATTACACTAGCTGTAAAAAGTGT
>CM060318.1:13687195-13807195 GCA_030674155.1 Stramonita haemastoma
CCCTCTCCCCCTTGAAATTGAAACAGTAGAAAATCCAGGTGTCATCATCAGAACAGTAAGTTTCAAGCAGCACAAGACCATTAGTAAAACAAAGCAACAAAGCATTGTACACCTTTAAAAGAGCAATTCACGGACAGAATTTAAAGACTACTATAATAAAGCGTTTATACGATTCATTAATAACTACTGTCGATTTATGGAGCAGAAATTTGGTTTCCTTTTTGTTTTTATGTGGAGACAGAATTTCATAGTGATGAGTTGTTCAAGACACGCTAACCAAATTGTTTTCTGTAGGGAACTTTTGATGTAACATTTTGTAAATAGATATTGGGAGTTCATGAGAAAAAAATCATTGATACAATCCACTATGAGTAAATTAGGAAGATTTCCACGGACACTTAAAAACCATATGCCAGCTAAGATCCCTTTGGATTCACTTGATAGAATGAAAAACCACATCCTATATTAGAATAGTATAATAGTGTACGATTATTTGTATCAGACTAACGCATGCATAAAAGGATCAATACGGTAAAGTAATATATTCTTGATACAATTGGATTAAAAATGTGTTGAAAAATCAAAGTATTCTTGATGTTCATCGGTTAAGCTATGCTGTTAAAAGATGATGTTCATCCGGTTAAAAGATGATGTTCATCGGTTAAGCTATGCCGTTAAAAGATGATGTTCATCGGTTAAGCTATGCCGTTAAAAGATGATGTTCATCGGTTAAGCTATGCTGTTAAAAGATGATGTTCATCGTTAAGCATATGCTGTTTAAAGATGATGTTCATCGTTAAGCTATGCTGTTAAAAGACAGCTTGAGGACATGTATAAAACCTTTTGGATCTAACAGAAGAGACATTTTGTAAAAGAAAAGAACACAGAATTGAACCATATGTAATAAACCATGAAAACAAAACCTATACGAAAAATTTCTGTTAATTTTGAATAAGCTGTCAGACTTGATGATAGAGAAAGGGAGGAACTAATATAACGGAAGAGGACAGATGATGTAAATACTGTAACAAAATAGAAGATGAATTTCATGTACTGGATCAATGTGTCTCTTATGATGAACTCAGAAACTTTGTTACTGAAAATAAAAACCAGAAACAAAGAAAGTACAAACTATAAATAAAGTAAGCGGAATTATGGTTGATGTCTATCAAGCAGACATTATAAGATATGGTTATGATTGTTTTGAGAAAAGAGGAACAGATAAGTGGAGTGCAACATGTCTCAGTATAGCCTACGTCATTTTGAGCCAATAGATGATTACAACTGACGTTTGCTATTGTTGTATTAAATAAGTCTGAATGACTTAATGGCAACGAGATAATCTGAATCTGAATCTCTATTCTTTATGACTTTTCCGTACTTCCTGGTGTGTGTGTGTGTGTGTGTGTGTGTGTGTGTGTGTGTGTGTGGTGTGTGGTGTGTGTGTGTAGAAGGGGGAGGGGGGGGGCGGTTTACAATCTGTATGATAATAGAAGTATTCCCATCTACTACATATTTAATCAAGCACGTCTGGGGGGGGGGGGGGGGGGGTTGTTTCTTTTTGTTTGTTGTTTTTTGTTGTTGGGTTGGTGTTTTTTTTTTTTTTTGGGGGGGGGGTTGCTTTTGAAACGAGTCTTCTTGTAAGGCGGGAGGGCTTTGTAGGTATGTTTGCGACAGTGTCCAGGGGGAGGGGGAGGGCTGAGTGCCCTCAGTCATGCTGTCCGATAGGAAGATCATATCGTGGCTGTAACCTTTTTCACCTGCAGGCTTTTCTCGTTCACTGACCTGTAAAGATCTAAAGATGCCAAACAAGATTTCTATTATAAAAAACAGAAAGAATTAGATGTGATCTTGATTGAAGAATTCGAGCAAAATTAGTTGAGCTCCGATTTCAATATAAAAATGCCAGCAGCGAAAAGTTAGTGTTTAAATGATTGAGGTATTTAGGGGTGGCTTTTTTTAAGGGGGGTGGATGGTGGGATTGGATGGGACGAGAGAGAGAGAGAGAGAGAGAGAGAGAGAGAGAGAGAGAGAGAGAGAGAGAGAGAGAGAGAGAGAGAGAGAGAGAGAGAGAGAGAGAGAAGTCTCATAGGGGTATTGAGTTCAGCAGAGTCAGAACAAATGTGGTTTGATGTATAACACACACACACACACACACACACACACAACACACACACACACACACACACACACACACATATAATATATATATATATATAATAATAATATATATATAATATATATATATATAATATATAATGTACACACACATACGTATATACACATATGCATTGGGTATATCAAAACAAAATCAGGTGTGCGTGTGTATGTTTAGTATCAAAGTCTTTTTTGCGTGCATCGGGCCTCCACTGGAGGGGTCTTGGATGAGAGTGTAATTTACAAATGCTGATGGCTTTAACCACTGTCATCAACCAGAGGTTGATAAGGAATCCATTTAGTAATAAACTTATTATGAGAAAATGTTTTACGAGAAATATATTCCTCAATACGTTATCTGTATTTTAATGTATTAATAAATGCATGAAGTACAGGTCGACTATTATTCAATTCACAATTGTATATGTATTCTTTGGCCATCAGAAGAACAAAATAAAAACTGTCATCAATATTTATATTTCTGTCATACCCTAGTATAGCCAAGCACTCTGTTAAATGCAGATTGCGAACGTTATGACGTTATGATATTTTTCATTCATCACTTCAGTAAGTGCCTGCCAAAAACTCTGTACATCTGTGCACTGCCAAAACACATGTCTGATACTGTCTACTACTGCGTTACAAAAATTGCAGAAATTACTATCAGTCACACCCATCTCTTTCAAAATAACATTGGAACCCAAACACCTGTGAATTATTCTAAACTGAAGCCTTTTCATTTTGATATCAGAAATTTTATGAACATACAAAAAACACTTTCTCCAGTCATTTTCAATATTTAGTTTTTCATCCCATTTTGTACAACTTTTTGGGTAATTATTGCTACCAATTAATTCTTTATAAAAGGGCTTTGACCCTTTCAGTACAGTGTTTAGCTTTTTAAAACAGGCATACTTGAGCAAGTATTGTCTTGTATTACAATCTTTGTTTTTCTGATGAATTCTAATACTGCTGATTTATAACCAGTGAAAGTAACAAAATCGATGTTCACATCATATCTAAGTCTAAATTGTTCAAATGACATCAGATTCCCATTTTCAAGTGCAAAGTTTCCTAAACAGTGAATGCCTTTATTAATCCATGTTTTATTTGCAATCCACTTGTTTTCTGTCTGTATTCTTTTATTGAAAAAAAGTGGTTCTGCTAACTTATCCCATTATCCTTGATATGAAAGAATAAAATAAAATAAAAAATAAATAAAATAAACACACACACACACACGCACGCACGCACGCACACACACGCACGCACGTATGCACACACACGCACGCGCACAATCACGCACGCACGCACGCGCACGCGCGCACACATACACACACACGCACGCACGCACACACGTACACACACATGCAGCACGCGCGAAATGTTTGTAGCTATCACAAGAAGTTCAACTTTGCAGCAGACATCTTTGTGTGCGAGATATTCCATAAACGATGCACGCCACCAGAGAGAGAGAGACACACACAGAGAGATGCATATGAAGGAGGGGGGGGGGGGGAGTGGGGATAGGTGTGGGAACGACATTATCAAGATAGCGGTATAGAACCCCCTAAAATGAATTTACCAAACATATAATCAGTGCGATGTTTTCACGACTAGCCAACCCTTTGTTCTACAAAAAATGTGTTCGCTTGACTGGATTTTAAAAAAAACACACAAACACAAAAGCATCCCCTCCAGCCCCCTCACACCTTCCCGACCCCCCCCCCCCCCCCCCCCCCTTTTCATGCAACAAACTCAGTCCTAACGTTTCCTTATTCAAACTACAGGCTACAGACAGCAGTCTTTTCCCTGAAGCTAAAAAACAAAGAACGTAAATGAACTAGTGAAGTCATTAAGCAGTCACCACACTCTTCACTAATGACTGTGCGGGAAAGGCCGCAGGCAGCAGCTCCAGTGGGGCAGGCCAGATAAATAGCCGCCGCCTGGCCGGTCCTGTGGCAGATGAGCTTGACTGCTGTGGCCTCCTTCTCCTCTCCTCACCCATCACTTCAGCCGACACTCCCAGCTCGAGATCGGTGTGGGCTGCTGCTGCTGCTGTTAGGTGTGGTAGCCAGAGACTGAAAGCACAGGAGAAGGGACACTGCGACAATGGCGACGTTTGCCGTTCTCTTGCTGGTGGTAGGGATGATGGGGGCTCCAGCCGTGATGGGGGACAGTGATGGGCCTACTTTCGAAGAACTGACACAACTGGTGGAAGGTGAGGGGAGAGAGAGAGAGAGAGAGAGAGAGAGAGAGAGAGAGAGAGAGAGAGAGAGAGAGAGAGAGAGAGAGAGAGATGGGCAAAAAATTCGTTTGGCGTTTATTAAAGCAATTTATCAAAAGATATCATTTTCTATTTCATGAAGTCAAAAGGTAGTTTCAAAATGTTGCAATCTAAATGAACCAGTTTCGCAACGGTTATTTTGGTGACTCGCTCTCGGTAGTGTAGTGACTGTCAACAGTGTCCCTCCTTTGAACAGACGGCAGAAGAATGATTCTGGAACCGACTGACTTCAACGACCATGACCACACACTTAAGCTGAAGAACACTTTTTTAAAGAGATTTTGGTTTAATGTGGAATCAACGTCCAGGCTTGTTATTGTCATTGCCCTTCAGGGACGATTAAAGTGCTTTTTGACTTGACTTGACCTGACTTGTTAATCCTACCCTACCTCCGTTTTCACAAAAGTAACATTGCTATTAAGAAGTTCAGAACAGAATCCAGCAAATCATCGGTCCCTATGAAAACCTTCTATCAATCGTAAAGAAGCGTAAACTTAAATGGTACGGGCATGTAACAAGATTAAAAGGACTTGCAAAAACAATACTACCAGGCACTGTCCAAGGAGGAAGAAAAAGAGGCAGGGCAAGAAAGAAATGGGAGGACAACATCAGCGAATGGACAGGCCGAGACCTCAACAAAAACCCGAGAAAGGCATAACTGAGAGAGGAATAGAGGCAACTGGTTGTCAAGTCTTCAGGGGTGCCCCCACGGTCGCCAGACTAAAGGATAGTAGATAGATAGATAGATAGATAGATAGATAGATAGATAGATAGATAGATAGATAGAAAGATAGATAGATGATATTTATATTATACATCATAATTATTCTTTATATATGATGATGATGGAATAAGCTCTCATGTGCTTTTTTTATATATCCAGTCCCTGTGTGTATACAGTTTTGTAAATCTTGTCATCTGTTCCCCTGGAACACGATGACCTACTCTTACGAAAAGCGGAACAGGAGGGGGGGAGGAGGAGAGAGAGAGAGAGAGAGAGAGAGAGAGAGAGAGAGAGAGAGAGAGAGAGAGAGAGAGAGAGAGAGAGAGAGAGAGAGAGAGAGATTGGTTCAGTTTTCCGTGGTGGAATTCACTGCCTTATTCCTGTTGCCTGCAGCCCTGGAGGAAGATGCAGCGGATGCACTGACCAGGCTGGGCCAACTGCAGACGCTGTGCTCCCTCACTCAGTTACGCCGGGCCGACCTCCTGGACCGTGCACTGCCTCTGATTCAGGCCAACAACCCTCGTCAGGACAGAGCCATCGACCACCTGGCTGATAAGGTCTCACTCTCATTGCAGGAAAAACTCTCTGTCTGTCTCTACCTCTGTCTCGCTCTCTCTGTCTCTCTCTATCTCTATGTCTCTGTCTCTCTATCTGTGTGTATCTCTCTCTCTGTCTTTGTCTTTGTCTTTGTCTCTCTCTCTCTCTCTCTCTCTCTCTCTCTCTCTCTCTCTCTCTCTCTCTCTCTCTCTCTCTCTCTCTCTCTCTCTCTCTCTCTCTCTCTCTTGTGTCTCATTGTCTGTCTGTGTCTGTGTCTCTCTCTGTCTCTCTCTCTCTCCCTCCCTCCCTCTCTCTACCCCTCTCCCTCCCCCCTCTCTGTCTCTGTCTCTCTCTTTTCTCTCTCTCCTCTTTCTCTCTCTTTCCTCTCTCCCCCCCCCCTTCTCTCTGTGATAAAAAATCCTCTGAAATCGGAATGTGGCTGCACACAAAGGCGAGATATAGGCTATGCCAACAGCCATGTAGGCAGCTTCCTCATCCAGTGTGTACTTAACTTCAATTTCCCAGCTGGGTTGAGTAAGATCGAATCCATATTTTGGATAACCCTCAGTGAGGTGATGGGGATGGGGGGGGGGGGGGGGGGTTTGAAGGGTGGAGGGGGGTTGGGGTCAGACGGGGTCGGAACCCGCGGACCCCCTTCTTTCTGGATGGGTGCATCACCTGTAGACCAGCGATCCACCACATGCCTTGAGTTGTGTTGTCAATGTCTAATTGCCATGGGGTCTTTAACAGATCAAAGCCCTGCAGCACCGAGTGGATGCAGACCAGGCTCAGGCCGCTGAAACCTTGGAGATCGCCAGCAGCACACAGGCCTCCAGCACCGCCATTGCTACCGCCATCCAGGATGTGAGTCATCAACACTAGGCCCAGAGAGAAGAGAGAGAGAGAGAGAGAGAGAGAGAGAGAGAGAGAGAGAGAGAGAGAGAGAGAGAGAGAGATTTGATTTGATTTACTTTTGATTTGATTTATTCTTTTATATCGAGGATAATGGGATAAGCACTCTTGTGCTTTTTTTTTACAAGAGTGCTCTTGTGCTGAGAGAGTGTATGTGTGCGTGCGTGCGTGCATGCGTGCGTGCGTGCGTGCGTGCGTGCGTGTGTGTGTGTGTGTTCTCCTTGGTGTAATGTCTGCTCACTACTGGGTGATTTAGACAGGCAAATTTGCGTAATAGATGATAAAGCATTTCATCACAGAATTAGAAGGGAGATATGCAACCCCCAGGAAGGTGGTAGCAAAATCCAATTCTCTTTGTGACTTGATTTAGTGCACCCAACAATGATTTCAAATGCAATGTCATTCCGCAGCTTACCTTGCCAACTTTTGATGGCTAACAGGACTGACTTTGAATCACTACAAAACAGAAGGTGACTGAGTGCCCTAAAAGGAGAAGGAAATGCACTTCAAGGCTATTCAGATTGCCCACCGTTCTCTCCTTCCTATGGACGATCTCTGCATGTATGAAAAGCTTTCTTTATTTTCAAACCAGGAACATCCCCGAAGTCGGAATGCAGCTACTTTAGTCATGGACTAAAAGGGTCTCATACAGTAAATTTCACCCTTGGAAATCAGTCACCATGGTGCATTGGTTAGCGCCTTGAATTACGAACTGGAAGGTCGCGGGTTCGAACCCCATAAGAGTCATTGGGATTTTTCGGACTCCAGCCGCCTCCTACCTAGAGTGGGTGTGCTGTGGGCTCAGTGGGAAGACTGGGACCACACAGTCGAGCTTCATCCACTTTACGGATGCGAATTTGAGAGTGTTGCTTAAATTACCTGATGTGACCAACACTGCAGGTGTCTGTATCTCTCGAGCCAGGTTGACGCCGGGATATATTATGATGGTAAGCATAGAGTACAACCTTGTCAAAAAGTCTGAAAGAGCATGCATTTCCATAGAGCATTATTACATCACCGTCATTATAATTCATCATCATGCAATAAAAGAGAAAACAAGCCTCTGATCTGGTAGCCCCAGTTGCTCTGGTCTCATGGTGACCTCAGATTCGGTTTTCCCATACACTTCTGTGCCTGTGGTGAGTTTGTGTCAAAGCTTTTGGGGTTGGAGGTTCGCGGGGAAGGACGTTGTGGTGGTCACCACCTCAGGTGGGTGACTCCCTCAGTCTGGCTCCGTGACTGAGCCAATACTGTCGTTAGTAGGGGGCTTAGTAGGTGGTGTCCTGCGTATGTTAGCTCAGAACAGGCACCACTGAACACCACCAAAGTGGCCAGCAGCAGTGCGGGATACCTCTGGCTGGTGGCCCTATGTCGATATATTCCCTGTTGACTCCCAACTCTAAGGATGCGACATAACAACTCTGGGTGTAACTGGAGCAGAGAGATTGACATGAGGGGCGCGGGAACAGAAGGATGGGAACATCATAGAAGATGTGACAACCAAAACAAAAAACAGTAAAACAAAGGACAAGAAAAACACCACCACCACCACCACCACCATCACCACCACCATTACCACCACTTTCACCACCACCACCTCCACCACCACCACCATCACCACCTCCGCCACCATCACCACCACCACCACCACCATTACCACCACCGTCACCACCACCACCACCACCATCATCACCATCACCACCACCTCCACCACCACCACACCACCATTACCACCACCGTCACCACCATCACCACCATCACCACCACCATTACCACCACCATTACCACCACCACCACCACCACCACCGTCACACCACCACCACCACCACCACATCACCAGCACCACCACCAGCACCCCCTCTGTCTGTGCTCAGGACGTGGTGAATCACAACGGCGCCCAGCAGGCCCAGATCTCGGACCTGAGGACCAGGCTGACCACCATCAAGCAGCAGTTCCTGGTCGCCCTGACACCATGCAATGCACCCACTGCAGGCAGCTGACGTGGTGGGCAGACCACTGATGGCGTCAGCGTGGCAGAGAGAATGAGGTCGCACTGCACGCACGCACGTACGCACGCACGACGACAATACACGAGTGAGAGAGAGAGAGAGAGAGAGGAGAGAGAGGGAGAGAGAGAGAGGAGGGGGGGGAGAGAGAGAGGAGGGGGAGAGAGAGGGGAGAGAGAGAGAGAGGAGAAGAGAGAGAGAGAGAGGAGAGGAGAGAGGAGAGGAGGAGGGAGAGAGGGAGAGAGGGGGAGAGGGAGAGAGGGGGAGAGAGAGAGAGAGAGAGGAAGAGTCAAGTCAAAGTCAAGTCAAGTCAAATAATTTAATGAGCCAGGCCATTTGCCCATGTCAAGGGGAACAGTGGGACGGGGATGATGCCATACTGACATACTTATCTCTTGAAAACATCAATGCAACACGAAAATTTGTGGAACAGAATCCTTTGCGTGCCCTCATTCCTGACAGTCAGTCACCCTGAATTAGCAGTATCACCATCCTTTGAAATAGTTACGACAACTAGCGATTATCAATAACACCACCTTACGAAACATAGTTTTTCCGCACCAGGCAAAGGACAAAAAACATATAACAGTTGCAATCAGCAATATGAAAACTCATAAATTCAAACAGTTCATAATCATGTTGTCTCCTCCACAGCAGATGACCTTAAATGAAGTGCACTTTTGATGTAATACATTACTGACTTTGCATGTGCTGTGCTTGAGAGCAGCAACACCAGTCTGAAGGTAGATGGTTGATTAGAAAATTTTGTAGGTATAAACTGTTCCCGTATCATTTTGTATCGTGGACATATAAACATGAAATGTACTTCGGATTCAAGGATACCCTGGCAGAAAGGACAGTCAGAACACTTTTGTGTCGTATTGTAACGGTTTTTGTGACATCTTAATGGCGAAACGCCGAGGCGCATTCTTGTTAAATACTTCCTAATAGCACTATTGTAAACAATGAGTAGGTAATCAGACAGACAAAGATTTTGTTTCAATAAGGAATAGAATGCATAACGCTCTTTTGTGTTGATTTCACTGTTCCAGTTTTGAGTGTAACAATCCTTAAGACGTTGTCTGAATTCTGCCCAAAATATCCTTGCATCTGCCACTCCCTGACATTCCCACACAAAACCAAAGCCATAACGATATAGAGTAAAGCAGACTGTAGAGACCCAATTATTCTTATCATTACTATGGAGGTTAAGCAGCATGTTGTATGATTTGTATGGAATACGATCTGTATCCATTCTTGTAAGAGTTATCCAGTATTTGATATTACGGGTATAAGTATTGACAAAGAGTGGAAACCTACCGGTCTCTCCATATACCAGGGCATTTGGAGTTCTAATGCTCACATTTAAAAATCTTTTAATTGCAAAGACATGTACTCTTTCAATTACAGAATGGTCAGCCAGGAGACCCCATACCTCAGAACCATACGTTAAAATTGGCTGAATCTGACAGTCAAAGAGTTTGAAAAATATTTTAGGGGACTGATTACCGAGAGACCACAACAAACGTAAAATACCAATTACACCCTTTTTTGCCCACTAGCCATGTCCTTCAATGCATAAGAAAAAGACAAACCTGTAGAAAAAATAACTCCTAAGTATTTGTACTGGTTTACCACTTCGAGATTGTTTCCATTATAGAACCACTTTTCTCGTACGGCAAGGTGGCCACCTTTTCGAAATACGACTACTTTTGATTTCTCCATATTCACTAACAATCCTAACTTTTTTGCTGTGTCACTTAATATATTTAATTGCGTTTTCAGACCAACTTTAGTGTATGATAACAGTATTACATCATCTGCAAAGAGTAGTATCAGTATCTGCATTTGGTCTGGGGTTAAAGATATACCATGTTTTCCTCTCTGAACAAGTTCAACCGCTAACTCATTTTTCAACCGCTAACTCATTTATATAAAGAGAGAATAAAACAGGGCTACAAATGTCTCCCTGCCTCAGTCCTCCAGGACACATGAAAATATCAGTTAATTCACCTCCCACACTTACCCTTGCTTTTACAATGTTGTACATACTTTGCAGAGCCCTGTACATTTTTTCCTTTGACACCATTTTTTCTAAGTACAGACCACAAGCAATGCCTATCAACCAAATCGAAGGCCTTCTTAAAGTCTATAAAGGCGCAGTACAACTTTCCATGGTTAGCAAACTGTTTCTGAATTAATGACAAAAGAGTAAATATATGGTCGACTGTGCTATAACTACGTCTAAATCCTGCTTGTGCTTCATTTAGTCCTTTGTTTTCTTCTAACCATATCGATAAACGCTTATTGAGAATGTAACTATAGAGTTTTCCACATACATTTAGTAAGGAGATGCCTCTATAATTATCAGGAGAATTGATGTCACCTTTCTTATGTATTGGCTGAATGACTGCTTCTGACCATTGAAGTGGAAAACTGCCAGATGTAAACAACTTATTGAAATATTTAGTTAGAAATAATGCAACTCTGGGCCTGCATATTTATAGAATTCCCCAGAGAATCCATCTGGACCTGCAGCTTTATTGTTTTTTAATTTGGATATAGCCTGTACTACTTCTTGGTATGTAATGTCTTGCTCAAGTATTGTAATATCTACTTGTAAGGTGGCTGAAGTATCAGAGGAGTAGGAACAGTTAAATGTCTCATTTGTGTCCGACCTGGGATCACTTTGGTTAAACACAGTAGAAAAATGATTATACCACTCTTCAGAAGAAATGCTACTTTGGCACACAGGTCTGCCAATGTGTTTCCTTACTGTGTTCCAGAATCTCTGAGGATCACTTAAAGAGTCTTCTAACACTTTCATTGTTTGTCTTTTGTACCCAATTTTCTTTTCTTTTAGCAGAAACTTGTACTCTTTCCTGAGATCTGTGTACTTAACTCTCAGGGTCTCTATATCATCTTTTGAAGCATTATCATCTTTAGTATGTTTCCGATAATTTCTAAGAGCATATCTCACTGACCTCCTTTAGAGAGGGAGAGAGAGAGAGGGAGAGAGAGAGAGAGGGAGAGAGGGAGAGAGAGAGGGGGGGGGAGAGAGGGGGGGAGAGAGAGAGAGAGAGAGAGAGAGAGAGAGAGAGAGAGAGAGAGAGAGAGAGAGAGAGAGAGAGGAGAGAGAGAGAGAGAGAGAGAGAGAGAAGGTGGGTGTGTGAGTGTAGGGGGAAGGTCAGGGGTGTATTTGGCAATATGAAAAGTAATTTCAGGGCATCAATACTTGCTAGGTGATAAAAAAAACAACACCCAAACCCAAAACAAAACAAAACAAAACAAAAAACTCTTCACGTTACTAACCTATTGAACTACAATAAACAAAAAGGAAAATGAAGTTCTACCAATTTCAAACAAAAGCTGTAATTTCAATGAAAAATCTAAATAAATTTCAGTGCGTGTCTGTGCATGCATGCGTGCGTGCGTGCGTGCGTGCGTGCGTGTGTGTGTGTGTGTGTGTGTGTGTGTGTGTGTGGTGTGTGTGTGTGTGTGTGTGTGTGTGTGTGTGTGTGAAATCAGACATTTTTTAAAAATTGCCATAAAAGTCCCATGACTTATTGGACACAACGTAAAAACTAAACGGATCAGATTTGAATACAAGCCATTAATTATTCAGTGGTCAGCATGACCGAAAGCGATGTCCATGAACACATCCTGTTGCTTTCTCTCCTGTCTTGATTGCACTCTGTTTCCAAAACAGGTAAAAATAGAGTTTATCATTTCAGCTTATCATTTCATCTGGTGCAATAAAATTGCTTCATTTATATAGATACCTTTCATTCTTTGATACCAGCTTTCAGAGTTATCAACAAGCTTTCTCTTTGTTCGGTACGTTAAATACACTCATCCAGTAATTGAAATTCGTCTTATATTTTATCGCAGTATTGACGAGTTCTATTTTCCCTCGATAAGTTTTTATATTTTCCTTTATCATTAAGTTATAGAGTCTAGCAACTTACACATAATTTACTTTTTTCAGTGGTTTTTGTTTTCACAGTTTATAAACATATGGTTATAATCTATTCTTTGGCACGAAATTATAAAAGTTCAGCTTTGTGGAGTCTCTACTGGTTAACCCAAAATGTTTGAAGTAAATCTTCTAGTATCATTCCTTCTGCAGAACACTATCGATGTATGTACACCAAGAGTATTTTGGTTTTCCATACATGTTAAAGCCAACAGAATACAGAACATTTTTAACTGTGTCAATCCACAGATCTTATTCATTATTTTGTGCACTTACGCAGAAGTTTCTCTCTCACGAACAATTCCGTGTCAACAAGGTCAAATAACATTAATTAAAACAAGGATCATCTGAAAAGGCAATGCTACTGCATGACAAGTAAAGAGAAAACCAGCCGGCTGGAGCCTTGTATAGAACACAGCTGAGTGATTAACGTCACACACACACACACACACCACACACACACACACACACGCACGCACGCACGCACGCACGCACGCACGCACGCGCGCGCGCGCGCCACACACACAACACACACACACACACACACACACACACACACACGTGACTGTGTGAATGAATGTTTGGAGAAAGGGACAAAGAAAAATAGAATGCAACATGTTTTTAGTGGACATCATTTGGGCAGAAAGACGATTAAACCTGGTGTTTGCTTTGTTTTGTCAAATAAGCTGCATGACTTAAATGGCAATACATATTCTGAATCTGAATCTGAATCTGAATCTCACACACACACACACACACACACACACACACACACACACACACACACACACACACACACACACACACACACACACACAACAACAACAACAACAACAACAACAACAATAACAACAACAACAATATCAACAACAACCCTAACAGCTAAATGCACACGTTCCCCAACAGGCGAGTACGGTTACGCAAGGCTGAGCCAGGCTTCAAGAAAAGTCACCTTCGAGAGTATTTTCACCTCCACCCCCGATGTCACCCTCCTCCTGACCAGCTTCAAGTTCTCCCTCAGCGAGGACAAGCCCAGCTACCCTCACTCTGGCTACGGCTATGACCGGGACAGCAGCAGCAGCAAGCAGCCCGACCTGCTGGTGGTGGACAAATTCGTGGAGACCACCAGCACCGAGGGCTTCGTGGTCAACCTGGTGGACGAGAGCCAGGGCAACGTGGAGCTGCTGCAGGCCCACTGTAACTGGGTGGCCTGTCAGAAACTCTAGAGCACCAGCCCGGCCCGGGGCCCTGCGGCTGTGGGCGTCTGGGTTAGCTTTGGGTAACATCTGTCTGTGTGTTGTGGGTAGCTTTGTAGTTTGCGTCAGGGTTCTGGGTATTCCTTTGGGAAGATCTAAGAGTAGCCTACTGGGTGACTTTCTAGAACGGGTATGATAATTATGCTGGATACGTTTCTAGAATATTATTTTGTCACGGGCTGCTTTGTAGGACGTTCGTGTCTTGATTAGCTTGTCAGATCATCTACATATTTTGTGTAGGATTGCCAGGACTTTGATATGTTTTCTGTTGTTTACGGGAACATGGCAAAGTATTTTTTTTCCTAAAAAAGTGTGCTATATAATCAGAACATTTGTTAATTATGAATAAAAGAATAAGTATTTGAATAACTTTCGGCATTTCTTAAGCCCTGTATGATGAGCCTGTAATTATGTACAAACATGTGATGATGCAATAATTGTGTATATATGCCAAACGCTGCTTCTCTCGTTGATGTACAGACTATTTTATATGCTGACTTCATGTATACACCTGAATATAACTATATGAATGTTGCTCCTCTGTGTCATGCTAAGGTTAACCATGCCTGGGATTTTATCCACATTTGTGCATCCAGTCAATATGCTAACAAACAACTGCTCAGTAAAGAAATGAAATAGCATCAATAATGGGACGTAACTATGTACGTTCGTGTGTGTGTGTGTGTGTGTGTGGGGGGGGGGGTAATTCATTTATTTATTTTATTTTATTCTTTTTATTCCAGGATAATGGGATAAGCACTCTTGTGCTTTTTTACATCCAGTCCCCGTGTTTATGCTGTTTTTGTAAATGTCATCTGTTCCCACCGGCACACGATGGCCTACTCTTACGAAAAGCGGAACAGGATTTATCGTGTGCGCAAGATGTTCTGCGTGTGTTCACACACGGGGCCTCGGTTTATAGTCTCATCCGAAGGACTTGTGTGTGTGTGTGTGTGTGTGTGTGTGTATGTGTGTGTGTGTGTGTGTGTGTGTGTGTGTGTGTGTGTGTGTGTGTGTGTGTGTGTGTGTGTGTGTGTGTGTGTTTGCCCACCCGTGAGCGCACGATTTCATCGTCAGCCAATACTCCCTGGGTACTTGTTCCTGTTTCAATCGATCATGTTTGCGCTTGCACATATGACATGATGATGCACATGCGCTCTCTCTCTCTCTCTCTCTCTCTCTCTCTTCTCTCTCTCTCTCTCTCTCTCTCTCTCTCTCTCTCTCTCTCTCTCTCTCTCTCTCTCCTTCGCTTTTTGTAAGGGTAGGCCATCGTGTGCCGGTGGGAACAGATGACATTTACAAAACTGCATACACACGGGGACTGGATGCAAAAAAGCACAAGAGTGCTTATCCCATTATCCTCGATATAAAAGAATTTCTTTTTTAATCAAATCTCTCTCTCTCTCTCTCTCTCTCTCTCTCTCTCTCTCTCTCTCTTCTCTCTCTCTCTCTCTCTCTCTCACTCACTCCCACACACACACACACACACACACACACACACACACACACACACACACACACACACACACATCACACACTACACTACACTACACTACACTACACTACACTACATACACTACACTACACTACACTACACTACACTACACTACACACACACACACACACACACACACACACACACACACACACACACACACACACACACACACACCACACACACTTCGGATGAGACTATAAACCGAGGCCCCGTGTGCGAACGCACGCAGAACATCTTGCGCACACGTTAAATCCTGTTCTGCTTTTAAAAAGAGTATGCCACCGTGTGCTGGTGGGAAACAGATGACAACATTTACAAAACTGCATACACGCGTGGACTGGGTGTAAAAAAAGCACATGAGTGCTTATTCCATTATCTTCCATATATAAGAATAGAAAAAAAAACCCACATGAAACACACACACTTACATACGCACGCCCGCGTCTCTAACAATGGTAGAATAACTGGTTCATGGATGTCTAAATCTACCGGGAACTACAGGTTTCAAAAGCACTACAGGCAATGACCCGAATGATGAGTTTGGGATCTTGTATTACAACTCTGTGAACTACACTTGCGAAGCCACCAAAACGGGGGGGGGGGGGGGGGGGGGGGGGGGGGGGGGGGGGGGGGGGGGGGCTAGAAATCAAAGCAAAAAGAAGACATGCAACACAAGTTGACAAGTGACCCAAACTTCAGTTTCAGATCATATGAACATTGCCACCATGACCTGCCACAGCCTGTGACATCATTATGTGCTTCTATGTAACAGACGACTGTCATGATATATCCGGGCGTCAGTCAGGCCTGAGAGGTACAGACACCTGCAGTGTTGATCAGTAATTTGAGCAACACTCTCAAAATTGCATCCTTTATGTGGATAAACCTCATCTGTGTGGTCTCAGTCTTCCCAATCAGCCTGTAGCAAACTCACTCTGGGCAGGAGCCGGCCAGTCTGGAAAAATCCGTATGCCTTTGATGGGATTCCATCCGGCGACCTTCCAGTCCGTAACCGTTCGAGGGGATTTTTCCCCTGGAGTTAACATCAGTGCTGACTCTACTCTCTCCAAAAGTCTTTCGATGTGACTATCAACCGAGGCCCGTGTGCGAACGCACGCAGAACATCTTGCGCACATGTTACATCCTGTTCCGCTTTTCGTAAGAGTAGGTCATTGTGTGTAGGTGGGAACACCTGATAAGATTTACGTAAAAACCTGCGTACACACGGGGACTGGTTGTAAAAAAGCACACGAGTGCTTATTCCATTGTCCTCGATGTAAAAGAATAAATAAACTATAACCCATGACCCTAATCACTGCGTTATGGCTGTTGATAATATTGATGAACTTATTGAATGTACATAACTCAATCATAATGTCTCTATTTCAAATAAAACAGTGTATTCTTATAAACCACTTTGCAGAAAAGACAGAAATTTCCTTTTTTTCACGCAAATATCTATTATAGGACAAAATATGGAAGTAGCAGTTTGTCACAAAGTAGGCCTACTAGGTGCAGTGGTTAAACAAACATTTCGCTGTCGATATAAATGGGGACCTCACAGCTTGTTCTTGACCAGCTGGGCAGGAAGCTCTCCTGGACTATTAGTCCCGGCAGAAGCCTCAGGAAATCTGTCGTGATGAAGCTCGCAAAAAAAAAGGGGGGGGGAGGGAGGGCAATTCAGAAATACTGAGGCAAGTATACACCACAACAATGAGACCTCATTTAGAATGTGCCTGGTCAGCTGCTGCTAAGACAACCTGGATACTGACCATGATGCAGAATGCCGGTCTTGTACTTGTGTTAACATTCTCACTCACTCACTCACTCAGTCCATGTCCCAAAGGACGTAGGGGGGACATGAGAGAAGACGCAACAGAGATCTTTTTCCATGCTTCACGATCCTGTGTGGCTAGTAGGAGGTGTTGCAGGGGTTGGGCGGTCCAGTCTTTGATGTTGTCAACCCATGATTTCTTTTGGTGGCCTCTTCTTCTCTTGCCCTCGACTGTTCCTTGCAAGATGGTTTTTGCTAGGGTGTTGTGTCTTGTGGTGTGACCAAACCACATCAGCTTTCTCCTCTTTATGGTGGAGAGCAAAGGCTCTTGGGGGCCCACACGCTTTTTGATTTCTTCTTTCACATAGTTATTGGTCTTGTGTTCTTTGTATGATATTTTCAGGAGTCTCCTGTGGCACTTGTTCTCGAATGCTTGGATTCTCCTCTCTAACTCTGCTGTCAGAGTCCATGATTCACAGCCATATAGGAGGATAGATATCACGAGGGATTTGTAGAGGTGGTATTTGGTGCAGAAGCTGATGTTGTTGCTTCTGATGATCCTCTCGAGTCTGACTAGAGCAGATGTTACTGTTGCAATGCGAGCTTTCACTTCATTGTTTGATGTGCCATTTTTTGTTAGGATGGAGCCTAAGTATTTGAATTGGCTCACCTCTTCCAGTATTTCTCCATTCACCTTTATTTCCGTGATGTCATTACTCGCGCTGTTGACCATGATCTTTGATTTCTCTGTACTGACCTCCATGCCGTATACGCTTGCTCGATCTGTTAAATTGTCTGTGAGGATTTGCAGTTCTTGTTTGCTGCTGACCATGAGGTCAGTGTCATCTGCAAATCTGAGGTTGCAAAGGGGTCTTCCACCAATGTAGATGGAAGTGTGGTGGTTTTGCAGTGTCTCTGTCATGATGTTTTTGAGGAAGAGGTTGAAGAGTACAGGTGAGAGAAGGCAGCCCTGGCGGACCCCAACTGTGGTCTTGAAGAACTCGCCCACGTGATTGTTCATGAAAACTGCACTTCTTGCGTTCTCGTACAGAGCCTTGATGACTTCAATTAGGCAGTTGTCAATGTTGAAGTGCCTGAGTACTTGCCAGAGGCCGTCATGCCATACCCTGTCAAAGGCCTTTTTGAAGTCTATGAAATTGTGGTACAAGTCTTTTTGGTGTTGGAGATGCTTCTCTATCAGAATTCTCAGATTGAAAATTTGTTCCATTGTGCTGCGTTTTGGTCTAAAGCCCGCTTGTTCTTCTGCCAGGAGTTTTTCCGCTTGGTTTTTCAGTCTGTTGAGGACTACCTGCAGCATGATCTTGCTAGGATGGCTTATGAGACTGATGGTTCTGTAGTTCTGGCATTGCTTGAGGTTTCCTTTCTTTGGCAGGGGTATTACAAGAGACTGTGTCCATTCTTTTGGCCATTCTTTGGTGTCGTGGATCTTCTGACAAAGTTCTGTGAATTGCCTTGCTGTTTCATTCCCTCCATTTTTTATGAGTTCAGCTGGGATGTTATCGATTCCAGGGGACTTCCCCTTCTTCAATTGTTTAATAGCTGTGTCTACTTCACACCTTAGTATTGGTGGGTCTTTATCTTGGTGTTCAGGGGGTTTGTCAGAAACTATGTTGGTATTTGGGCATAGTGGGTAGTTATACAATCCATCACAGTATTCTGTCCAGCGTTGGAGGATGGCATTGTTTTCTGTTAAAAGATTTCCTTCTTTGTCTTCAATGACAGAGGCTTTAGGCTGTGTGGTTTTCGTTAGTGCTTTCAAGGTGTCGTAAGCTGTTTTGCTGTTTCCCTTGGCCATTCCAGCTTCGATGTTGTTGCATCGTCCTTCTATCACGCTTCATTGGCTTCTCTCATCTTTTTCCTCACTTCTTTGTGGCGATCCATGTACTTGTTGTTGGCTTCTTGACTTGTGAACTTTTGTTTCTTAAGTTCTCTTCTTTTGTCGCAGAGGTCAAGAACCTCATTTGTCACCCAGGGTTGTTTCTTTGTTCTGCCTCTGCCTACTGTTTCTTCTGCTGCTGTCGTTAGCACTTCTTTGATGTTGTTGGCTAGTGTGTCCACATCATTGTCGATGGCTGTGAGTGCGGCGAACTTTCCTCCAATGTGTTAACAAGAGAAAAGTAAATCCAGTGCTGAAGATGAACAGATGTGTCTTACCACAGCAGCAGTAACTATCATTCACAATGACATCATTCTCTATTTATATTAACGACCTACCTCTGCATATCCATTGTTCATGTCAAATGTTTGCTGATGATACATCAATTCATTGTAACAACAATGATCCAAGCCAGCTTGTGAATGACATGCAGGCAGATATCAACAAACTTATCGAATGGACAGAACTCAATCATATGTCTCTTAATTCTAATAAGACAAAATGTATGTTTATAACCACTCGGCAAAAAAGACAGAAATTGCGTTCTCCATTCGCGCCAATATATATCCATGGACAACAAATTGAAGAAGTAGTCTCACACAAAGTACTAGGTGCAGTGATTGACAACGACTTGTCTTGGTCAGATCACATAGCCACATTAGGAAAACGAATCTCAGTAAGATTATATCAACTTAGAAAAATCAAGAATTTCCTAAACCTACAGTCACGAAAACTAATCTTTCACGCCCATATTCTATCTCTTATAAATTATGTCTCTACCTTATGGGATAGTGCAAGTGAAACAAACCTAAAGCATATAAACCGCCTGCACAAAAGAGCTGTGAAACTTATCCGTTTGAATCCTAATACACTGACCACCACCAACTACAAAGAACTAGATATTCTTCCACTCAAAGACAGACTGCAGTTCAACAAATATATATGTATGTACAATATATTAAATGGGAAAGCCCCAAAGAAAATCGTGGAAAAATTTGCTGTCAATAAAAACAGGCCTACCCATAGACTGTTTCTTCCCAGGCCCCATAATAATCTCTATAAATCAAGCCTTGCATATTCAGGAAGAACATTGTGGAATAAATTGCCTCCCTTTCTAAAATCAGTTCCTTCAAAACAAATGTTTAAGAAACTTTTGAAGAAACATCTGATGGACAAATTATAAGTCCGCCCTTATGTTCGACACATCTGGCTGCTTTGTTGTTATTCATACCCATGCTATTTTTGTATTTCCATTATTTTGTCTGTATGACTTGAGTTTATGTTACTGTCTTCAGTGTTATCTTGTAAGATTCTGTTTGGATGAAAATCCTCATTTATTTTAGTTTTCAACCACGGTTGATATTTGTCTTTGATTGTTTTAGAAGTCAATTTTCTTGATTTTTTTTTGTGAGGGCAGGATGAAAAAAAGCTGTGTAAACTTAATCTTTTACCCTCAATAAAGATCATTTTGACTTGACTTGACTTGACTTGACATCAAGTCACTGGTTTCTGCAAGACAGCTATCCTGATGCAGACAGCATTGAAAACCACGCAGACATCCTGCCAGCTAGTTTCTGAAATCTTGATGCAAGTCACCAACAAATCTGAGGAGAATTAAAAAGTATCAGCAATTAGGCAAACAATTAGATACACATCATCAACAACCATAAACAACAACAAACAAGAGGGGGGAAAGAGAAGGGGGCTGCTTTTTGTTCTTGTATTAAAAAAAAAAATAACCCCATCGTCCCCCCCACCCTCCCTCCCCTTCCCTCCCCCCCTCCCCCCCCCACCTCATCCCCTCCCCACCTCATCACCCACCCCCCTCCTCTACCCCCCTCCCTACCCCTACCCCCCTTTCCCTCCCCCCTCCCCCCTTTCCCTCCCCCCTCCCCCCCTCCTTCTCTTCCACCCTCCCCCCTCCCCTCCCCCCCCATTATCCCTCCTTCTCCTCCCCTTGTTTTTCTGCTCCCTTTCTTCTCCCCCCTTCCCTATGCTTCTCCCTAGCACAAACATGGGAAGATAGACAACACATCACTCCAAAGCTCGGAGCATTAGAAGTTAGGGGCAGATTCCCCTACAGATCTGCACTTCCTAACTTAAAACTCAACTTGCTGTCATCAAAGTTTTAAAACCTATGTATTAGACTAAGAATTCCACAATTTAAAGGTGTCCTTTTCTATATCTTTTCAGAATTTGAAAATAAAAGCTTACTTTAAAACATTTTGGTGAATACACCCTCCTTTCAGATAGCTAAACAGCAGTCTACAATTTTATGTAAGAACTGATACTTCATTTCCATTACATACAGACTTTTCTCTGGAATTCTCAGTGACTTTCAAACAATAAAAAGGAATCCCACTCTTTATAATAGCCTTTGAAGGGGAGGTAATACTGCCTTTGAAATGTTTTATCAGGCACTAGAATGTGTCAAAAACTCTAAATACAGTTGAGCAACGTTCATCTGCAGTATAAATTAACTTTCTCTTTTCATTCAAAAATTAAAATGCCATAAAATTTCCAACCAAGCATTAAGATTTTACACCCATTTCTCAGTAATCATCAACAGCTTGTTGAAATTGGGCCTAGGAGACCCACCTTATTACCCATGAAATATGGATTACTACAAATATATCAGGACCACTTCTTTTCTCTCTCTCTAATAATAACAACCTACCTCTGCATATTCATTGTTTATGTCAAATATTTGTCGATGATACATCAATTCAATGTAACAGCAGTGGTCCAAACCAGCTTGTGAGTGATATGCATGCAGATATTGATAAACTTATTGAATAGACATAACTCAATCATGTCTCTTATTTCAAACAAAACAAAGTGTATGTTTATAACCACTAGGCAAAAAAGACAGAAATTGCATCCTCCAATGGCGCCACCACAAAACGAGTTCATCACAAAATGACAAACAAATAGCATTAAAACCTCAAAACATTTTTAAAACTATATCAATTTCTTTAAAATACACAATGTACACATGTGAATGACAACAAATGAATTTTCAAGAAATACCTGCACATCTTATGAATTTTTGAGAGACAGGAGAACTTCAAAATTTATAACTGGACAAGGGTTGAAGAAAATGCTGAGGATTACAATCTTGTAAATTTATAAAGTGGGGACAATCCATCATAAAATAAAATTCATTCCCTAAAACAGATATTATTGTATTTTGAACACATTCTTTTTCCTGTGGTACATACCACATATGGAAATGTCCATCCGCAAATGGAAGCTTGTGACAACACAACCATTTTTTTCTATTTTATAAAAGCGTAAACATATATGTATCTGGTAGACAAGTTATATATTTTTCCTTATCAAAATCGATCTTCAAATTTCTAAAATAAAGGCGTCTTCTATTATGCCAGGACTCACTTCTCCATTCACTAACAACATTTTCTATTAAGAAGGCTTTGATATGTGAACTTTTAACTTTGATATGTGAACTTTTAAATACTTGAAGAAAATTAATACTTGAACATAACTACCTCTCCCACAAAGTCAAATCCGCTTTGTACTAAGATATCTTTTTAATCATATTTAGCCATGCTGATTGAATCAAGTATTTGTCAAGTAAATCTATCATCATTGGTAAACACTTGATGGCTTCTTTTCATACTGGAAGTGGAGCAGCTGCATCCAGAAACGCACCATTTGAACAGACACCAGACTCGACAAGGGATATCTGCCATATACTAACCCTCGTAGTCTGAACTCAGATTTGCCGGATTGAATAATTGCCCCCTCTGAATCCCTTTGCTGGGATTTACACACAGTAGATTTCCATCACCTTGTGATCATCACTAATTGCTACCACATGTCAAAGTTCTGTCAGGCTAGAAGTAGAAGCCCTGTTGAGAATCTGGAAGTAATTGTAGCTGCTGGTATGTAGTTAGAAGGAGGAAAAGGCTAGCAAGCATGTGTGCCTGACCTGATTTCGAGATGGAATGCAAAATCTAGGGGCAGTTTGTGTTCAGAGAATCTGAATGCAAGAGGTTTAAAGGAAACCTATATTTTAAAACCTTTAACTGAAACTTATGAAATTTTTGCTATATTTTTATATCCCCAAATTCCACATCCATACAACAAAACAGGTACAACAATTTTATGGAAAATAAATCAAGTGCTACATGTGTCTGTAGTTTTAATTGCTGTGCAGTCCTTATTAAGCTAAACATGACTTTAGCAGCTTTATCATAAGCATTTTTCATGCATTACATTTTCATATGCCCATAATTTCACATCAATACAATAAAACACATTCAACGATTTTGTGTGTACATAGTTCTTTTTGCCATGCAGTCCTTGTCAATTAAACATGACTTAATTTCCCATATACTAACCTTCTTAGTCCAGAACCCAGGATTTACTGGGTTGAACAAATGCCCCCTCCAAATCGGGATTTGCTAGGCCCTACCACTGCTACTGAAGTTGATTCCTGAATATTTAAAACTGTTTAGAGCGTTATTCTGCTATTTTACATAATTATTAGAGATCTATTGTTGCCGAATATCATGGTTTGGTCTTTACTAGATTCAAACTATTTTCTAATGAAAACAGTAACATTTAATATTCCAAATGTCTAAAGCATCTTGTCACCCTTTTTTGTTGTGGAGAATAAAATGGTACCATGGCATAAAGTAAAAGTTTAACATAATTAATTAACATTTTGCCATGAGATGAAAGTTGAATACGCAGTGTTTAGCAATTTCTGATAAATATTGTTCCAAATCATTGAGAAAGTGTGTGTGTGTGTTACTTGATATCAATATTACTTCCCCTTCACAGGCTACATATCCTTTTAAAGAGTTCCATCCCTTTTAATCGTTTGCAGTTGCTTTGTAGTCCAGATCAAAGGTTTCATCTGATGGAAATGAAGCAGTAGTTTTGATATGAAATTGTAGGCTTACTGTTGACCTGTGTGAAAGAGGTACAAGGGGAAAGTAAATGATTGTAGACATACATGTTTTTCAATTTGTGAACATATAGTAAAAGACACCTTTGGAATTTGAACTTGTTAGTTTAGTGATAAGTTGTAAAATGTCAAGTTGAGTTTCGAGTTAGGAATTGCAGATCTGTAGGGGGTCTGCCCTACTTCTAATGCTCCCAGTAGCTTGGAGTGTTGGTTGTTTATCTTTCCCCTGTTAGCTGGAGAAACATGGGAGGGGGAGAGAGGGGAGGAGAGGGATAAAGGGAAGGATAGAGGAGAGAGGGGGTGGGGGGGAGAGAGGAAGGGGTGGTGGAGGAGAGGGTGGATAGGGGGGAGGGGGTGGTAGGGGGGGAAGGGGTGGGGGGGGGGGGGGGGGGGGGGGGGGGTGTGGGAAAGGTTGGTGAGGTGATTGCTGTTGCCTGTTGTTTTGTATTGACTGAAAACTGTACTTCCTTTGAAGGCTTGGGTTACTAATTTTAGGAGGGTGGGTAAGCAAATATGTTATAACGACACCAGCATGTATTAAAACATTATGTTGTTTGCATCATATGAATGCATTTTTGACTGTTTAAGATTATTGCACCCATAATGTTTGCACAATGTTCAAATTTTGCTGCCTACAGTAATGTTATCTGTAAACTTTTCTCAAATTTGCAAACCAGAAGCATTAGTTTTCCCCAGTAAAAAGGAATTGGGTCGTCAGAGTATAAAAGTTTTAGTTAAGAAATGTAATTTATAAAAGCCTGCTTCAATTAAGTGTACAAATTCCTGACTGGACAGCCAGAACAGCTTGCAAAGCAGCGCAAATGGAAAAATACCGTTTCAGCTCAGCTGCACTGCACCTACTCTTCTCAAACAGGGATTAAATCTTACCCCCCCCCCCCCCCACCCACTAATTCTTTTTAAAAAAATCGTTTGGGATGGTCAAGTTCACCCACCAAAACATAAAAGGAGTGAAACAAAATTGTAGAAATTAATTTTTGCCAGAGCCCTTTTTTGACAAAATGTTCCTGGACTAAGTAGGCCCTAAAGGCTTAGGCAAGCCTACTCGTGCTGGGCTTAACGTGTAGCCTACTGCAGGGATAGGCCTAATAGGCTATTATAGGCCCATTAGGTAGGCTAGGCAAGCCGCTGAACACAGCATCAGTATCATCCTCCCCTCCCTCCGTCTCGCTCCCCCCCCCCTCCCACCTCCTCCACAACACATGGCTGATAGGCCTAGGCTAACCTGCATGATAAGGCTAAGGGCTAGCCCACTGTGAGAGGCAACTTGGCCTTAGATTCGCGGCAGTGTGCAGTCGTGCTGAGGGCCGTGGTGCCAGGCCTAGCCTAGTGATGCGAGGTAGCCTAGGCCTAGGTTAGGCTGAAGACACAGGCAGGCTGCAGTGTAAGGGTGTGATAAGCCGAAACGACGGAACGGCCATGTTTTCTGACTCAGAAGCACTTCTGTGGAAACTTGGTAAAGTTATGATCTCTTTTACTTGACCGGACCTGACCCAGATTGAAGTTTGGTTGGGAGCGTATCCATTGGACTTACTGTGTACTGCTGGCCGTGCAACCGAGCTCATGTTGCCGTTGAGACATGTGTTGCTTCCAATGTGTTTTCAACTGAAGTAAGTTACATAGGCCTAGGCCCTGCTGTAGGCTATAACACACGTATTCCTAGCACACACGGTGAGACTCAGTAACTGACTGAATGATCTCGATCCCTCTCATTTCATTAAACGTGATTCAGTCTTGAAACTTTTTTTCAGTCTCCTAAAGATTTGAAATATGCTTATTCTGAACCAGAACTAATGGTATAAACAGCAACTGGTATGGAAGAAGAAGAAAAAGAAAAAAGAAAAAAAAAGGAAATAAAAGAAATAAGGGTCCTTAAAAATGAATTCAAATTTAAGGCTAAGACCCATAAATTGTGCTTTACACCTTTCAATGCAACTCCCCACTGACTAGCCTTTAGAATCAAGTTGACCTCCAGATGAACACAACCACTGCCTCTCTACCCTGTGTGGCCTGGTTTAGCCAAGTTTGGCCTACTTGCAAAAAAAAAAATTCTGTATGCTATGGTGCATACTTTTTGTCAATAGATTATATTGAACTAAGTGTAACTGAATGCTGTATCTATTTATGCACATGTGTCATGTGTGAGCATCATGAATATATGAATGTGATAATTTTCCCCAATGAATTATATTTACATGAGAACAGTTGATATTGTGGAGGAAAGCAAAAAATCCTGTAGACTTTAACAAATTTACTCACCATTGCAAAAAAAAGTATTAAAAAATTTAATAAAAACAATCAGCTAGGAACCAGCTGCCTTGGCACAGTGGTTAGTGCCTTGGATTTTGGACTGGAAGGTCGCGGGTTCGAATCCCATGAGTCTTAGGGATTTTTCTGACTCTGGCCGGCTCCTACCCAGAGTGAGTGTGCTGTGGGCTCAGTGGGGAGACTGGGACCACACAGTTGAGCTTCATCCACTTTACGGATGCGAATTTGAGAGTGTTGCTCTAATTACCTGACCAACACTGCAGGTGTCTGTATCTCTCCGACCGGTTGATGCTGGGATATATTATGACAGGGATATATTATGACAGGGATATATTATGACAGGGATATATTATGACAGGGATATATTATGACAGTAAGCTACAGTACAATCCTGTCAAGTAGTCTCAAAGAGGATGCACCTCCACAGCAACATCATTACATCATCCTCATCACCATTGATCATCATGCAATAATAAAAATTGCCTCTGATTTGGTGGCTCCCGTTGCTCTGGTTTCATGGTGACCTCAGATTTGGTTTCCCATACACTTCGTGCCTGTGGTGAGTTTGTGTCAAACTCAAAGCCTTTGGGGTTGGAGGTTCGCGGGGAGAGGGTTGTTTGAGGGATGTTGTGGTGGTCGCCACCTCAGGTGGGTGACTCACTCAGTCTGGCTCCGCGACTGAGCTAATACTGTCGTTAGTAGGGGGCTTAGTAGGTGGTGCCCTGCGTATGTTAGATCAGAACAGGCACCACTGAACACCACCAAAGTGACTCAGCAGAAGTGCAGGGCCCCTCTGGCTGGTGGCCCCACGGCGGCCTAATATTGATGGGCTCCCTGTGGACTGCTGATCCTGAGGTTGAGACAGGACGAATCTGGGTATGGCTGTGGCGGGGAGATTGAAATGAGCTGCATCGGAACAACAGCATGGGGACGTCACAGAAGATAAGGCAGCAAAAAAACAAAAACAAAAAAATCAGCTAGGCCTTAAGGGTAAGAACTTTCAGACAGCCATTGATGCAGATGGAGAGTTTATTGAGTAAGGAACATGTCTAGGCCTTGTCTGATTAGTCATTCAGATGAGACTATAAACCAAGGCCACGTGTATGAACTCACAACCTGCACACACCATAAAAACCCATTCCACCTTTCAGAAGAACAGGCCATTGTGTGCTGGTAGAAGCAGATGACAACAACAACAACAACAAAAAACCCAGCATGCACACAGATGTCGTGTATAGATATCATCCCTGTGGAAAAATTGGGGAGTTGGGGTACTCATGGCAGTTTGGGGCTGTTGTAGGCCTATATGGCAACAGCATTGGAACAGGATAGCCTAGTGGTCAGAGCATTGCGCTCACAATCTGACAACCCGGGTTTGATTCCCCTTTGAGGAGATATTTTCCTTGGAGTTAACATCAGTGCTGACTCCACTCTCCCCAAAAGTCCTTTGGATGAGACTATAAAGAGACTATATAGGCCCCATGTGTGAATGCACACAGAACATCTTACGCACACTGTTAAATCCTGTTCTGCTTTTTGTAAGAGTAGGCCATTGTGTGCCGGTGGGAACAGATGACAAGATTTACAAAACTGCAAACGCATGGGGACCTGATGTAAAAGAGCACACGAGTGCTTATTCCATTTTCTTCTATATAAAAGAATAAATAAATAAATAAATACATGCCTTCTATTTTGTTTGCTTGGGAAACTACCTTTTGAGAAATAAAATCATAGACAGCTGGAAAGGTTTTTTATGCTCTTTACTATGCCAGGCAGAGAAAGTCTTCACACTCACCATTCATATGGTTTCTGTCTGTTTACTTACTTCTGTAAGCACAGAGACCAAGACACCAAACTATGGCCTCGCTGGTTACTGGCTGGCATTCACAACATCTGCTGCACAAGCTGGGAGCACTGGGAATCCTGACTGCTACTGTCCTCTTCATTGTCGGCTTCTCTGCACCCTCCTGGACCACAGAGTATGGGCTGTGGATGACATGCTCCTCATCCCTACAGTGCACTTCTAATCTGGACAGTCATGCAGGTAGGTGAGATCATTGTTTCAAGAGTGCAGCTGCACTGTAGTCTCTGTGGACCAGCCCTTCAGCAGCTGAGTGCAGTGTGCTACTGGGCCATCACAGTAAAATCATCATATCTTTTTCAGTTATAGCCCATTTCTATTGAAGAAACTATGGCAGTGTGTGGGTGAATGACTGCCTATTGTGTGTGCATTAAAACTTTTCAATTCCCATTGACAAGTGTAGGAAACAGCCTGTTTTCTTGGTGAATATTTTCTGGTGTATGACCTAGGGATACAGTGTAAATCTTCATATGCATTCAAACATAATTATGATCTTTCCTCACACTGAAAAGACACTTTGTTATTATGCTTTTTGCATACATGTGTGTGTGTGTGTGTGTGTGTGTGTGTGTGTGTGTGTGTGTGTGTGTGTGTGTGTGTGTGTGTGTGTGTATGCAGATCTATACATTTTACACATCAAATTCATATTATATATATATATTATATATATATATATATATATATTATTATATATATATATATATATATATATATATATATATATATATATATATATATATATATATATATATCACACACATGTCTGTGTCAGTGTGTGTGAATAAACAATTCTGTGGGATCATAAGGAAAAGTTGCACCATGTCTGCCATTTCTAATAACTTCTAGAGCAAGTTCATTGATAAAAATAGAAAACAATAGAGGAATGCATACATCATCCTGTTTAACACCAGTTGTACAATTAAATTAATGAAGTCTGTTAATCATGCACCACATTGAATCCTGCATTTCACATCCTGATACATTGCTTTTAAATATCGTAGTAGTTTACCTTTCAAAACATTTTTTTATGAGAATGGGCCATAATAAATTCCTGTTGATAGAGCCAAACTATAGGCCTATATCCATATAGGATAAACATGTGAATTAAAATCTTCATTCATTTGACAGAAAACAGTTCGAGACATGACAGAGTTTGTAATGCAAGGGTTTTGCTTTTTTAAGAAGTCCAAGATGACAAAACAGCCCAAATTTCATAAAAGTTTCAGCCATTTTCAGTACTAAAATTTCTTCTTTTTTTCAGACACTCTAAAATTTGAGCAATTACATTATTTCAAGCCATAACCAAAATACTTATTTTTATGCAGTATAGACTTTAAGACAGTATGCCAGTTGTATAGGTTTCTTGTATTTCAGTTCAAGTTAACAGATGAAATATGTACTGTGACTTTATCATTGTTAATTAATCCTCCGTTATTGATGGTTATGATTTTCCTGTGGCTGTACAGTTCAGAGTGTCCATTTTTAGACTGATTATGAACTTTCAGTAAAGTCATTATGATGTGGGCCTGAGCATTTTTTTTCTCTCTAGGTTCTTTTAATATTAATGTTATTGATTGTTACCTCATTGTCATTATCATAAAAGCTGTTGTTTTTAAGTGCCAGAGTTGTTAATCTCTAAACCTTTTTTTTTTTGGGGGGGGGGGGGGGAGTGTGGAGGGGTATTTATTTTATTTTTTTTGCGGGTGTGCTAATAATGGATTTTTTTTTTAGTCATGCCTCATAGTAGTTGAAGTTCACTCACACACATCACACACAGGTGGGTGCATTACCTCTAGACCACCGATTCCAAGTGATAGGCATGTTAAAAAAACCCATCAAAACACAAAATCATTTTTGATGTTACTGATGTAGCTTTGTGTATGAAACAGCCATGCAACCATGTTGATGAAATGCTGCATTTGAATGTGGCACCCACACAAGCTCATATACTGGCATATTCTGTTAAATTCTCATATTGGGTTATAGGCAGAGAATGATAAACCATGATTTACAAGTGTTGATGATCATGGGGTGGCCTGTAAATTATGAATTATTAAATTGTAAATTATATATATATATGTATAATCTATATATGTCTAGTCTTTGATAACAGTTCTTTGTAAAGTTCTGTAAAAAAAAAATTGTTAAACAGTTCCAGTCTTAACAAACAGTTCCCATGATGAAAGTTTATCTCGTAGTGTCCTGTATTGAACTGACAC
The DNA here is from genome assembly GCA_030674155.1 of Stramonita haemastoma. Lineage (NCBI taxonomy): Eukaryota > Metazoa > Mollusca > Gastropoda > Neogastropoda > Muricidae > Stramonita > Stramonita haemastoma. The sequence continues at coordinate 13,717,522 of CM060318.1, forward strand.
AATCAACTTCCTGTGCATGGAAGGATTTACCCAAAATGAGCTGAAATGGGAGGTTATATTTAAAATGTAATATCTCTAATACTATAAATCAGAACTGCATGAAATTTGAGAACAGTGTTGGCAAATGATTGTTACATATGTTGCATTATTTTTCTTTTGTATTTGTATCATGTGTTTAAAAGTTGTTTGCTTGTTTTCTCCGCAATTATTATGTAATATCTAGTAAACAACATAATTAAATACAATTGTGTGAGTGGTGTTTCCATGTATTCTGTATGAAAACACTGCAATACTAAAACAGAAACATTCTCCTAAGGTGTCTAGTTTGCATGTACAGAGAGAAAAGGTTTCCTTTGGCCATACTCAGTTTATAAAGTATGGCATGATGATACCTCACTTTTGAGTGGTTCAGGACCACAATGTTACTGCACTTTCGAATGGTTCAGGACACTCAGAGTTATGGCATACTTACCACTTGAGAATCAGAAAAATTAGTTTGACTATGAAGTCAATTCCATGGAGTTACCATGGGAACGAATTCAAAATGGCTGACAAAACATATTTTGAAAGTAGAAAACTTAAAAAATATTAAGCATATTGTAATTGTGTTTTGCTTACCAGTTTTTACAATTGCTGTCTTCAATTTTACAGATTTTTTAAGACATTGTATAGTTTTCTGGTTTTGATAAATTTTTCTTGTGAAATTATGGATTTTTTGTGACAAATTAGGCTAGGTAGAAACCATCAAATTGATATAACTTCAGAGTTTATCAAGATAAATGCAAATAAATCTGTAAAACTTTAGATTATATTATTAAAAACAAGTATGCAAGATTTCAATGCTGTACCTTTTGTTTTGAAAAGTGTATGTTCTTTCAAAAAATGGATTAGGTGGTGAAAAGAGGAAATAGAGAAAATGAGGACAGAAAACCAAGTATGCACTCAAACTCATTAAATGTTGTCATCTTTATTGTCAAATTATCATGATTTATGTAACTTAAAAAAAAAAATATATGGGACATGAAAGAATACATGTTTAGGGTTCCATTTCCAAAAAAAACCCCCAAATCATGAAAAATCATGATTTTTCACAGAAATCTGACCCGTGTCTGGCCTTAAGCTGTTGGCAGTAAATATTCCATGGACTCAGCAATCATTTCCTTGGAAATTGTCTGACAACAGCAAGGGACAGTGTTGTTGGGTCCATGGCTTGGTAATCTTTTGGCTTGGCTAATTTAAAAAACAAACACAAAAGGGTAATGACTGCTGTAATTTTTTTAATTTATGACATAAAAAAGAAAACAACAGAAAAAAGCCAACAAAGCAAAACCCCAAACAAATTCCAAACACATTGTACCTAAAGTAAAGTATCTCCCCTTGTTTTACTAAGCTGGCTGAAGACTTCTTTGTGGATTCAGTAGCTAACATGAGTGGTTGCAATGCATAAATTTGCGAGAGACTATCATTATCTGTTAGGAATGTGTTTGTTTCAGGTGGATGGCTGACAGCAGTTCGGGTGGCAGAGTGTGTAGCCTTGCTGGCCTATGTTCTCTGTGGCCTGACGCTGATCCTTCAAGACTGTTTCTCTGTCTGTATTCAGTCACCATGCCATAGAACTGTGGAAATCCTGGCAGGAATTGCAGGTAGGAAACAGTATTTATTTACTCATCATTAAAATTGCTCATATTAGATGTTCATTTAGAAAACAGTACAGTTTTTGTGGCTTTGCAAGTTAAAAAACAACAACAAAAAACGATGTTACTGATGTAGCTTTGTGTATGAGGTTTGGACCTCATGGCGGTTGTGAAGTCTTGTAAGAAGCTTATGTTTGGAGATTGTCCATGTGTTTCTTCGGTCTCATGATTTCAACATCAGGGTTTTTTTCCTAGCTGACTTCCTCAGGTATGGCATTTCACTCATGAAAAAAAGGACATTTTCAACAAAAACAAAAAAATTAGAGGAAAAAAAAAAGGTTACAAAGATAAAAACTTGACTGGCACTTTTAACAATCACATAAGTGCAAGTAATTATTTTTGACAGTCTCGATCTCACCCAAAAGACTTATACCCAGACCACCACTCAAGGTCTAGGGGATGGGGAAATTTTTGTCACAAATGGGAGTCCAACTTCTCCCTTTTTAGTTAGGCGTTTTACCTCTAAACCACTGATCCACCACCTCTAGACCACCCATCCACTATTATCTCCACAGTAAACATGTCTGACATGACGTCATTTGCACAACAGCCACCTCATCCCTTAATTGCTGAAGTGGACCTTGGGAATTTTCAGAAGTTCTCACATTGCACATCAACTTTGACCCCCCAGTGAAATGGTTTCTGATTGGTTACAACTGGAAATAGGGGTGCTGGTTTCTCAATCTTGTTTACATTTGGAAGATGTCTGCATGTTGTGAAAGTGAGTTTAGACGTCAAGTTCTCAACGTTGGAAGACAATGTGCTTAATCTAATAGTTTTGACTGCTGTTCCATTGAATATTTGTTCTGACTGTGGGGGAGGGGGGAAAAAAAAGGACAGCGAAATCTGACAGCCTAATTTGAATAAACAGCAGAAAAATTCAATGTCTGTTTCTTGTAGATACTTAACAGTCTCTCAGTGTTGGGATGGGGCTCTCTCATAGTCATTCATCTTTCTGGCATGGGCCTTTGTAGTCTTGGGGAAGTTAAGTCTGTCCTAAGTCTAAGGCTCATCAGGCTGGTGCTTATCTCGGTTTCTGTGGCGTTAAGCGACTGAGAGTCATAGACTCCCCCCTGGATAGGACGCCAGTCTATCGCAGGGTTAACCCCCAACACAAGGTTGGTACCCCTTTTACACCTGGATGGGGTGAGAAAATAGCCGTAAAGTGCCTTTTCCAAGGGTGCAATGCCATAGCCGAAAGCTGGGATCAAACCCCCAACTTTTAGATTACGAGTCCAACATTCTAACCACTAGGCTACAGCGGAGGCTAGTCTTGGAGAAGTTGTGTGTCAGTTATTTTAGGTCACTTATGAAAAGAAATTTTGTTTAGAATGTGATTGTTGCAATCTAGGAGTTTCATTGTCTGAATATTTGGTCATCCAAATGTTTCCAAAGTAACCAAAAACAAAAAGAAAATCCAGAAACCCCAGATGTATTTGATAAAGAAAAGATTCAAGAAAATCCAAAGATATTGAAAGGAAATTTTCTTAGCACATGCTCTAACAAACATGCTTTTGCTTAGCACATTTTCTCAATAAATTTTATACATTGTATGCTTTTCAGACCACATAACCAGTAAAATATTCAGTATCATGTAATCTGCCTTTTCTTGTTTGTTCTCGAAATAAGCAACCATTCCCAAATGCATAGTGATGTTTTTGCAAGTTGTTTTTCCATTGATAGTTAGGCCTTCTTGTCACTGTGTATTATTCATGTGGTAGAGTAGTTACATGCTGTGTGCAATAGCCTCACTTATGTTCCCTCTGAAGTTTAAAAAAAAAGAGAAGAAAGTGGGCTTTTCTGTGTTCTTTATCAACAGGTATTGCAAGCATCACTGGTACAATAGTGTTTGGAGTTTGCTGGTCCAACAAGCCATTCCCAGGTGACCACTCATCTGGCCTGCACTGGGGATTTGGATTGGTGGTTATAGCTTCTGTCTTCATTCTGCTGTCAGCTCTTGCCATTGGCCTTACTCACCACAAGGACTCCCATTCCACTCAGCACAGCAAATGCACGCCCCACTTGAAAACCACAAGGCAGTATTTCATCAATGAGGGGAGTGGGTTTCAACATTGTGATGACCCAGACTCTTCCTCCATGATGCTGGTGCCAGCCTCTCATTTTGACACCAGCCGAACATTGAACAGTGAGAGGTCTGATCCTCCTCCACCTTATGCCCTCCCACCTCCCTACCCCTACCGTTCCCCTTATGACGTCTTTTTTCCCATTGCAAACTCTTCCATATTGGGTCCAGCCAGTAGCATCAGTCCTACAGTGGAACATTCTCAGGTACTGAATGGGGTGAATGAATCCCTGTCAGTGACTAACACAGATAGGGTACTGACCACCCCATCCCAGAGTTTTATTTCATCTACATCCACATTTTGTATCCAAAGCAACAGGCCAGTGATGCGACCATTGTTTATCAAGACCTCTGATGGAACAAGTGAAATAGAAATCACTCCTTCAGCCCAGAACAGTTCTGGGTTACCCAGTCCGTTTAACCATTTTTAGGTTATATTCTGTTTTCTTGCATGTAATAGGACTACTGCACTTCTTTTCCTTGATGTTGAAAATATATATGATTGTTATATTTTTTATCTATTCATTTTGAGGATTATGGAATAAGAACTTGTGTGCTTTTTCACGTCCTGTCCTCATGTGCATTTGTAAATTTTGCCATCCTTTTCCACTAGCACACAATGGCCTACTCTTCCAAAAGGTGAAACAGGTTTTAACGTGCACAAAATGTGCATGAGTTTGCACACAGGAGCTAGGTTTATAGTTTTATCTGAAGGACTTTTGGGAGAGTGGAGTTGGCACTGATGTTAACACCAGGGGAAAAAAATCCCCTTGAAGTCTTGAGCCTGGGTCATCAGATCATGAGTGCAATACTCTTACCACCAGGCTATCATGCCCCCCCCCTCCCCTCCATATGCAGTATCCTATAAAAAAAAAAAATTTTTCCTCTTTTTGGAATAGCATAATTTTTCTTTAGCTAAGACATTTGTCTGTTGAGTTGGCCAGTCTTTTAGCCTGAAGAAGGTTTTAAGATAAACTGAAAATGTGTTCTGCCAAAATAATGTTGTGTTACATTTTAGTTCCTATCAGCTGTCTGTTTAAACTGTTTGCTGAAGCATTGACACATACTTTCTTTTAATCTCTGTTGACAATTGTTTTATAGGGGTGCCATGCAGTAATACAAGTACAGTTGCCCTGATTCTTATAACAGGAATGTTGACTGTAGACTGCTGCACTACATATGTCATGAGTCATTGTGCATCAGACCTGCCTACTCCAGCAAATGAAAAATAGTATTTGGACAGGTCTAAAATATTTTGATAACAAAAATAGTATTTGCAGTATTCCTTGCTCTCAGTGTATTCTTTATCATCAATTATTTGATGTTCCAATAATAGCTTTGATTCCTGGGCAGTGTGTGTGTGTGTGTGTGTTATTTTATTCTTTTATATTGAGGATAATGGAATAAGCACTCGTGTGCTTTTTTACATCCAGTCTCTGTGTGTATGCAGTTTTGTAAATCGTCATCTGTTCCCACCGGCTCACAATGGCCTACTCTTATGAAAAGCAGAACAGGATTTAACATGTGTGCAAGATGTTCTGCGTGCGTTTGCACGTGGGGCTTCAGTTTATAGTCTCATCCGAAGGACTTGTGGGGAGAGTGAAGTCAGCACTGATGTTAACTCCAGGGGAAAAATCCCCTCGAACGGGAATTGAACCCGGGTCGTCAAATTGCATGTGTGTGTGTGTGTGTGTGTGTGTGTGTGTGTGTGTGTGTGGGGTGGTGTACTAGGAAAGTGTCAGGATGCTGACTTTAAGGATGCTAACTTTAAGACAGAAAATGAGAAGGGGAAGTGAGAGATAAAAACAGATCGACAGACCATCTGACAGAGATTGGCAAATGCAGGGACAGTGAAAGAGATGGATGCCAGATGAGAAAAAACAAGTATGGCTGATGGAGAGAGAGATAAAGGGGGGGGGGGTGAAACAAAAAAACAAAACAAGACACAAAATGAACCCCCCAAAAGAGGAAAAGGTGTTTATGAATTGAGACAAAATCATGCACACAGAAACGTGTGTGTGTGTTCCATACAGAAATTTTGCAAGAAAATGTAAGGATTTTTAGGGACCTCAGTCTGTTTTAAAGAATCTTGTAAAAAAAATTATTTCTTTCTTCAAAAAATTATTTATTTCTAAGTTCAGAAAGTTTAAAGCTGAAAATGAAACAATATTTATATGTATTTTATGTCATCTTTTTCATGATGAAATCAATATTTTTGCTGCAATTTATCCCCAAATGGTATATGATTCAAAGTATCCATTTAGCATAGAATGCTACAAACTAGAACTAAGTGATCATGAAAGCTCACCTGTCCATTCATTTTATCTTCTTGTTTCTTGAATTCAAAATAAGTTTAGGGCTCTGTGAGTGTTGTTTTTCTCCTTTTATTTGGGAAACTGTTTCCAACATCATGTGTCTACTCAGTGATTAGAATAGCAAAGTTTCCTCCCACTGGGTAACAGGGGGAGGGGGTGGACCGCTCTGCTGCTCCCATGCCGCTCACTTCAACTCCCTGCTACAGCCATACCCAGATTTGCTCACTATGTGATTATGTTGCATCCTTAGGGTGGGAAGTCCACAGGGAGCCCATCAACATCAGGCCGCCATGGGGCCACCAGCTGGAGGGGCCCTGCACTGCTGCTGGGTCACTTTGGTGGTGTTCAGTGGTGCCTGTTCTGAGCCAACATACGCAGGACACCACCTACTATTCCCCCTGCTAAGTATTATCACGGAGCCAGACCATGTGAGCTGCCCACCAGAGGTGGCAACCACCACAGCATCTTTCCTATGACCGTCCCCTGTGAACCTCCAACCCCAAAGGCTTTGACACAAATTCACCACAGGCACAGAAGTGTATGGACAAACCAAATCTGAGGTCACTATGAGAGAGCAACTGTGACCACCGAATCAAAAGCATTTAAAATTATTATATTTTTTATTGCATGATGATCAATGATAATGAGGATGGTGTAACGATGCTGCTGTGGAAGTGCATATACTTTGAGACAACTTGACAGGGTTGTACTCAAGGCTTACTATCATAATATATCCTGGGGTCAACTGGGCCCAAGAGATAAGACACATGCAGTGTTGGTCAGATAATTTAAGCAACACTCTCAAACTTTGTATCCTTTATGTGGATGAAGTTCGACTGTGTGGTCCCAGTCCTCTCACTGAGCCCACAGCACACTCACTCGGGTAGGAGCCAGCCGGAGTCTGAAAAATCCCTGTGACTCTTCATGGGATTTGAACCCACAACCTTCCAGTCTGAAAAGCAAGTAAAGATGAAATGAAATGAGCACGCCACCACGAATGCAGTTCGGTTGTTTTTTTTCATTTATTTTGTTTGCACCTCCATGTGTAACGTGTTTCACTTTAAGAGTGGCATTTTCCACAGACAATTTGCAAGTGACCACTATCTTCAAGCAGTGAATAGTTTTATGTGCACTTGAAGCTTGTTTACTTTTGTTTAGATTTGCAAACACGCTGTGTGTGCTGTTTGATGTGAATATTACTTCCCCTTCACTGGTATCTTAAACAAAAAATGATACCCCTTTTTACTGTTTGACTGCTCTGCTTAACCGTCTTAGCCCCGTTGCGGCTGCAGCCGGCCGTAACAGCACCTGTGCTAGATTCCGTTGCGGCCGTAGCCGGCCGTTGGTCCTGACCACGTGGGCAGTACTTTTCCATCACACACATACCTCGTGGTTCTCACACAATGTGTCTGAAATTTGGTGGGGCGATGCAGGGAAGGTTTCAGATGGTGCCAGTGATAAATTTAGACCACTAACACGTGTGTACTTGGGAGGGAAGGAAGAAAGCAAGGCTGGCGATAGTAACGCCTTTCACTCATAGCGTGTGGCGAAAAAAAAAATGGTGCCTTCGTTAGTAGCAGACGATTCATCTAACTAACTAGACAATAAAATGAACGTGTTTGCATTGGAAGTAGAAAAAATTCAATGATAAATATTAAGTGAGTCAGAAATAAAAAGCTGACGGGGGAGAAGAGAAAGGAAATAACGCAGTTAGAGAGAAGAATGAACCCGACTACACGGCACATTCCTGCAAGCGTGGCGACCTGTGCTACCCACACGGGGTGGAGAAATTTGACCTGGGGGGGAGGTCCGCAGCATAAACGCCAGAAAATGTGACGCCTTTTGTCTATTTTCTAGTTAATACCACACTTTTTATTTGAAACTCAACGGACAGATTTGCTGATGATGAAAATAGCGAGAAGGAAAAGAAAATAGATCTCCAGTCTGCCAAGGTGCCACAGGTGACAGCGATAGGTACACCCCCCGACACATCCACATTTTGTGCTTTCTGTGATGTGATGTGTCCCTGTGCCATCACTATGACTACTTTAAAGGCTATCACGATTAAAATTTTGTAGAATTACAGAAGTTCTGTGTTGTTTCATGTTTGTCACACCTGTGTGGTGACACTGGTGACAATGTGACACTTATGTACAATATTACACTTCTGTGCACTTAACAAACATGTGGTAAGACATAGACATCTGAAATGCAGTATGTAGGTAAGATACTGATTGAATATTCCTTGTTTTCAAAAGACAAAAAACCAGTTAAACAAAAAGTATGCCTCATCAAGACATAAAACAACAGGTGTTATGAGGAAATTGTGTGACACATCCTTGAAGAACAATTGCACACAAACATTAATAAACACGTTAGCTAGGCATCAGTTCTTTATTCAACACTTACATGTATGAATTTGTGTCTATTCCATATATATTTTGCTGGTTTATTGTATACAACATACTTTTACCTGTGATTGGTGACAAATAAGGTGACAACGACATGACATTTTGTGTTCAGACATGTAAACTTGCCTTAAAATGCAAGTACAAAGATACATCTAGCTTGTGACAAAATTTCAGCTTGATAGCTTGTCATGCACACAGACAATTGTCTCATGAGTAGACTATGTCAGTTTGGGGTACAAAACTTTAAAAGAATTCAAAATCTACAGGCAGTTTAGCTCTGTAGAATTCAACAACAAGAGGGTTAATCAGTCTAGATAAAAGGTTCCATCTTATAATTGGAAGAAAAAATGAAGTGTCAAGGTGTACAATACACTGATAATTCAAGCATCAATGTAGTGTACACCTTAATGCTCCCCAAAGATACTGGTTCTCTGCAACATGCAGTGGTGCACATTCATCAGACACAAAAAAATCATATCCACTCTAAAGTGAAGTAGAAAACTGTTGTCTCTGAAAACCAGACCTTGCCAATGACAAATTCATTTTTCATGTACAAGTGAATTACAAGCAAAATTATTCATCATCAATATGGACAGTGAGACTAAAATACACAATATCTCAACAAAAAAGCTGAGAAAACTTTTTCCCCATTTTTCATCACACAGCACTGCAATGGGATAACAAGCACACACTTAGCCCAAACCAAAAGCTTTGTCAGATATTGATACTATTTATAAACAAAATGCCAAGGCATACATAATAAAGTGTTTGTTCTGTTTGAAATATGTTGATATTGTCTTCCCCCATGACAAGCTCTTTGTGTAACAACCCTCATTCTTCATCCATTGACAAAAAACTTGTCAGAAGTGAGAGTATGGCTGCCTGTAAATAGGTAGATTGGTGGTCTAGAGGTTATGCAGCTGCCTAGAACACTAAACATCCGTGTTCAATTTGGGTCTGGGTTTGATCTCTGTTTGTGCCCAAAACTTCCCCCCATCCACTAGACCATGAATGGTGGTCTAGGTGCAAGTCTTTTGCATGAGACGATAAACCAAGGTTTTGTGTGCAACATCATTTAGAACACACAAAACAACCCATAGAAGCAAGAGAGTTGTCCCTGGCAAAATTCTTAGGCAAAATAAGCCACTGATAGGGAAACAAATACTCATGCAAACAGGAAAAGAAAAAAAACACATAATGGGTAGCACTGATCTTGTGACTACAGGCTCTCTCGGGAAGAGCAGCCTGAATTTCGTGCAGAGAAATCTGCTGTGACTTAGTGGTATACAAACAGTACTTGAAAACAGCTATACACAAGCTTCTAACTCAGTGTGTACTTAATGTTGGGTGACCCACAGGGTTGAAAATGCAAATAAAAAGCAGCAGCATATATGACAACAATTTTGATATTGCAAAACATGTCCAGATCTGAATCAGTCGCTTGTCCCATTCATGTGGACTGTCCTCTGTGTTAACTGCAGAATAAAATACACTCTGGAATCTCATCATTCTAGCCATGACAGCTGTAAAATAAAATAAAACGTCATCTTTTAACTGATCAGAAGTTCAGAGACCTGAAAAGAAGAAAAAGATTACGTTTGGGGAGGGGGGAGGGAGAGATGCAATTTTATTTCGAGAGGGTACACTGTGATTAAGCAACACACATTTTTTCCACATCCAACCCTCACAATGAAAAGAAAACACTGAAAAGAAAACAAAACCAAAATGTTGTAAATGAACACATGGCTACCAACAGGTGCACAGACAGACAGACAGACAGAGAGAGAGAAAGAGAGAGAGAGAGAGCATGTCGTTTTACTCCTTTGTCGGATAGTCAGTTTATTCATATAAACAAAAAGCAGACTCTCTCTCCTACACACAAATACCAAACATGACCAAGTGTGTTGCCATACATTGATAACAGGACAGGGTAGAAAAAAGAACACAGATGAAAAAATACACATTAATGAATTCATGAATAAAAATCATCCAGTTCCAACATAAAACTTCCCCAAGAAGACTTGACAAAGGGAGACATATATGGAGGAAGAGCAGAATGTGTTTAAACAGGCTAATCGCTGAGGTGTCAAACTTGGTCATTATTTTGAAGGGATGGCTGACCAACAACAGTCACTGGTAAAGAACACAAACTACATATATAGCACCAGTTTCCGTCAAGTCATACAGTGTCATTCTTCATTTCACCGATAGTGTACTGTTCTTATCACTTTTTTTTTTTTTTTTTTTTTTTTTTTAACCAGTGATCAATGAATATTGAAGTATTCCCTGAAGACAGATTGTGGTTACCTAATTGGTGAGTTTGGGGGGGGGGGGGGGGGGGGAGAAAATAGTCACATACACATAAATCTCACCATGAGTGAACTTTGGAGCTCTAAGCTGAGGAAGGAAAAAAGAAAAAGAAAAACTATGATACTGAGACAAGCTTCAAATAAATTTCAAGAAAATGTTTGCCTATATGTGGCGTTCCATCACGAAATGAGTCGGATGTCATCTCCAGCCTTTTTCCGCTAGAGCCCAAAATATGCAGTAGGGGTGTCAGGTACCGATTTGGAGATTTTGTATAAAACTGATAATATAAACATTTCTGCACCGGAAAACATCAATAAAATAATGATATTTAGTTTCCTTTCTTATCAAAATCGCATTTTAAAACACCTACCACTGCAGAAGACCGACAGTTTTGATGAAAAAAGTCCTGAAGATACGACTTTTCCCGCAACCTGTATCCCCTCGAGATTTACAGTAGACCCGCCGAGTGACACACCATTTGAAAGCTCTGGGTCTCCGCCTTCTATCTGTGTCAACTATTTCTAGCGTGAGTGAAAACTTTATCCAATGAAAACGTTCAAAATAGGGAAGGAATCGTAAACAAAACATCCCTAAGGAAGGATTTCCTACTTCTCATTGGCCCGAGAGAGCATGTGACCTCGCTCAGCCACTATGCAGGGTCTGCAAAACAAAATGGCGTCGCTCGCTTCGAAAGCCCAGTCGAAAGCGATACCTCTAAATTCTGCTCGTTCTGACGATATTATTGAGGGATAGAACTCAGAAAAGCTTTAGTAATGAAGTGAGGACTTTATTACAACCTAATGAAGTGCTATTATGAAAACGTAAGTGGAAACGATGTTGCCGAAATCGCTGAGGTGACTGAATCGAACTCGGCAATGAATCGCTCGCTCGTTCATCAAGAACAGAAAAACAAAAGTGTTTCTGATTCAAGCGATGCACGATGAAGATAATTACAGTGAACTATATTTTGTCAGTATGCTTTATCTCAACATCATCGAGTTAGTTAAACTGAACACCAATTTCTCAGAGAGCGAAAAGGTTCAGCCTTTTGACAAGTATCATGCTAAAAATAGGCTGAAAAACAAAAACTTGTGTCAGATAGGCTAGTACAGTAGTAGGCCTATTGTGTATAGAAAAATGCATTAGGCTACAGATGAGAAATCATGTTTAAAAAGTGTGTGTGTGTGTGTGTGTGTGTGTGTGTGTGTGTGTGTGTAATTTCATGTGTGTGTGTGTGTGTGTGTGTGTGTGTGTGTGTGTGTTGTGTGTAATTTCATGTGTGTGTGTGTGTGTGTGTGTGTGTGTGTAATTTCATGTGTGTGTGTGTGTGTGTGTGTGTGTGTGTGTAATTTCATGTGTGTGTGTGTGTGTGTGTGTGTGTGTGTGTGTGTGTGTGTGTGTGTGTGTGTAATTTCATGTGTGTGTGTGTGTGTGTGTGTGTGTGTGTGTGTGTGTGTGTGTGATTTCATGTGTGTGTGTGCAAATGCTGAGTTTCATGTATGTTGGGGGTAGTGTGTGTGTGTGTGTGTGTGTGTGAGTGGGTGGGTATGAAAAATGTCATGTGTTGAAACTATGTTGCTGTTTGATGATTTTATTTTAATATTAAGCAGAACTCTGGCTTCAGTTTTTCAATTTAAAAAATCTTGATTTTTACAAATTTGATTCTGGGGAAAAAATCAAGAAAAGATAGTAGTGAGGAAGGGGATCAGAGCCAAGAGTACAGGATGCAGTTTGTGTATACTCTGTGTGTGTGTGTAAGTGTGTGTAGGTGTGTGTGTGTGTGTGTGTGTGTGTGTGTGTGTGTGTGTGTGTGTGTGTGTGTGTGAAGTCAAATCAAAATACTATTCACTGCCCAAATATCAAATTTTATCATTCTTGTTCATCTCACTCTCACAAGAAAAAAAAATTGTACACAAAACTGCTTCATAAAGTTTGACTATTATAAATCATTTCAAAATAAGACAATAAAATATGAAAACAAGAACTACAAATGCATCAGTTAACTGTGAGACCAGAAATATGGACAACTTACCTGGAAATAACAAAAAAAATCCAACCAAAACAAACTGAACATGAAATTAATGGAGAACATATACATATATACATACATATACATGCATACTCATCAGGGAAAGAGACACATGAATCCAGGGTAGTGGATGAGAGATGATGAAAATATTTAGTAACATATGATATATCAGCTGATAAATGTTTAATTTTAGAAGAATGAAAACTAGTTTACACTTGCTTCACTGTGTGTGTGTGTGTGTGTGTGTGTGTGTGTGTGTGTGTGTGTGTGTGTGTGTGTGTCTCACTATAGTATGTGCACATTATGGCTTTATAAGTTTTGTGTGTAGGTAAGTGTTGTTCAAAGCTGTGGCTAAAGAAATTACAGTATAAGAATAATGAGTTTTCAGAGTCTAATTTTGGCTAGGGGAAGAGACTGGGGTTTTGTGCATGTTCACATTATCATAAAACTTTGGATTAATTTTCAATGTCTACAGTATTGCCTCATTTACTGTGCAAATTCTCTAGCAAGTATTCCCCTGAAACCTTGCATGTAGATGCAAAAATGACTTCTGAGATAAATGCTATTATTAAAAATTTTTTGGTCCATCAAAGTTTTAATTTTAAGCATAGTTAAATTTGGTAATGTAATTTTGTTGATTTTAAGTAAAATCCAGATTGGTGTTGTCTACACCTAAGTGAATTTACATATCCTAATTTATGTCCATGGTACCTTTCTATTCACATGTTTTGCCTTTGTAATGATATTAGTTTCAACATTCCATACATTAGCTAATTGTCCATGAGGAGATTACCTGTTTTTCACAAAATATATATTTTTTTTAAATCAAAAATATTTTCCCATGATATTCACTGTTGAAACTTAAAATTCTAGCTTTAAATAATGATTTCTCTTTCTGTGTAAAATATTACTGCAAAATATTTTGTAGAACCTGAGATACAATAATCAGCCAAAATGAGCACTGAGGCCAGGAGTAGTCCCCCATTAAAATAGGTCTAATATTTCAGAAAATTCATATATGACCACAAAACTTTGTAGGTATGTATTTCTTTGTGTATTCAATCAGCATGTAGAGTTTCATAAAGATTAAACATTGGTTGCTAAGGAAATTTTAACATTGAAATTGTGATTCAGTTTTTCTTAATTTTCTCAAAATGGCCGCTTTCAGGTAAATCCTCTTCTAAACCCGCTATCTCAAAAACTAATAATCCGATTTTGATGGGGTTTTCACCAGTAGAAAGAGCATTCAAATTACATCTAGAATCATATAAAATATGCAAAAAGGCGGATTATGACATCAGACTCCTTTTGTGCTGGAACGTCACATATGATGCAAACAACAATGTTGTAATGTGCATGTATGCACATTATGTTAAATACTACTGACACACAAACTCAAAACACACATAACTGCACACTCGATTAGAGACAACACTTTGGTAAAGCACATGTACATGCTTTTTTATGTTCACTGAATACTTGGTGATATAGACACACCCGCAGTCACACTGATACACCTTTTCAAAACCGGTGTGTGTGGTGTGTGTTTATCTTTTCAGAGTTGATTTTCAGTACAAAACTGTACTAATGATAACTCTTTCACCACTGTGTTCTTTCATGCCCTCCCTCTCAATGCATTTTGTAGGAGGAATCTCCAGTTACCTGTCACATGTGAAGGACTACAGGCAAGACCCCCTTACAAGGTCTGGGGGAATGAGGAAGACAAAAGCACCACAGGACCACAGCCAAACATGTATCACTCTTCTTCCAGAAGCAGGTATTAACCTCTGCACCATCAAACCACTTCCTCAAGAGCAGACAGAAAACAAGTGCAGACATCCGCTTTCCTGGCCTGTCAGAAGAATGCGTCCATCTCTGCAGGGAATCATGGCCACAGTGCGGGTCTGGCTGGATGGGCTGCAGATGGACAGAAGCTCACCAAGGTCAGGGTCACACAGCTGCACTGTCCCACTGGTATTCACAGCTAGCAGACTGTCTTGACAGGCAGCCACACTCAGCCTGCAGAGTGAAGATAACTGTGGTCAATTGATGCTAGACCTTGCACACTGAATATCATGTATTTCAAGTGGTGAAATAAAGCAGCAAAGTTTCATTGAACGCTAGGTCTTTCCTTTTTTTTTTTTTGCTATTAACTCTTTCTATATGCTATAGCATGCCTCTCCTGAACACATAGTCTAAGGGTACGTGCAAAACTAACAGGTACAGTTGTATTCATGAATCACCAAAGAGTGCAAATGTACCATTAAGACTGGCTTATTTTAATACTAACTGAGTGATTCAGAGCATGAAATGCGACTGAGTTTTCCTCATTCCTTGCTTGCTCAACAAGATGCCATCTGCTGTGGTCAGGTGTTAGTTTACATGTGGCTTTTGGCATTGTACTGAGATCACATTGTACTGATATCTACTGTGCAGACACATTTTTCCACTGTATTTCAGAATTAAGAAATATACTGGATATAAACAAAATTAACATTTATGAATTCTTTTAACATGATGAGAATATTGTACCCCCCTGGTTTTTTTTTTTTTTTAAATGTGAAAATATTGAGTTTTGCAATTTTGGGGGACACAAAACCAAGAAATCATTCAATGAGGGACAGAATGTTGTGAAGCTTCGCTGTTGGCTAGCTTATTTCCTCTTTTGCATAAGCTTGCATTTTTTTTTCTGAAAGTGTTCTTGTAAATTTTATAGACTTCAAAAAGGCCTTTGACAGGGTATGGCATGACGGCCTCTGGCAAGTACTCAGGCACTTCAACATTGACAACTGCCTAATTGAAGTCATCAAGGCTCTGTACGAGAATGCAAGAAGTGCAGTTTTCATGAACAACCACGTGGGCGAGTTCTTCAAGACCACGGTTGGAGTCCGCCAGGGCTGCCTTCTCTCACCTGTACTCTTCAACCTCTTCCTCGAAAACATCATGACAGAGACACTGCAAAACCACCACACTTCCATCTCCATTGGTGGAAGACCCCTTTGCAACCTCAGATTTGCAGATGACATTGACCTCATGGGCAGCAGCAAACAAGAACTGCAAATCCTCACAGACAGTCTAACAGACCGAGCGAGCGCATACGGCATGGAGGTCAGTACAGAGAAATCGAAGATCATGGTCAACAGCGCGAGTAATGACAGCACGGAAATAAAGATGAATGGAGAAATATTGGAAGAGGTGAGCCAATTCAAATACTTAGGCTCCATCCTAACAAAAGATGGCACATCAAACAATGAGGTGAAAGCTCGCATTGCAACAGCAACATCTGCTCTAGTCAGACTCCAGAGGATCATCAGAAGCAACAACATCAGCTTCTGCACCAAATACCACCTCTACAAATCCCTCGTAATATCTATCCTCCTATATGGCTGTGAATCATGGACTCTGACAGCAGAGTTAGAGAGAAGAATCCAAGCATTCGAGAACAAGTGCCACAGAAGACTCCTCAAAATATCATACAAAGAACACAAGACCAATAACTATGTGAAAGAGGAAATCAAAAAGCGTGTGGGCCCCCAAGAGCCTTTGCTCTCCACCATAAAGAGGAGAAAGCTGATGTGGTTTGGTCACACCACAAGACACAACACCCTAGCAAAAACCATCTTGCAAGGAACAGTCGAGGGCAAAAGAAGAAGAGGCCGCCAAAAGAAATCATGGGTTGACAACATCAAAGACTGGACTGCCCAACCCCTGCAACGCCTCCTACTAGCCACACAGGATCGTGAAGCATGGAAAAAGATCTCCGTTGCGTCTTCTCTCATGTCCCCCCTACGTCCTTTGGGACATGGGACTGAGTGAGTGAGAGTGAGTGAGTTCTTGTAAATTATAGAAATGTCCCAAACACAATGAGTAGAGAAAGAGATAATCTGGTTGTATTAAAAAAGTTACAATTATGTGGAATCAAAATAGCAGCAGCGTTTGAAACAGATGCCAGAAGAGTGACTCGGTGACAAACCAACCTCCAGGCTTCCATGTAAGTCAGAATGGTGACAAACAAACCAACATTATCAGAGCCAAAACTTTGTTCGGTAAATTGTGAAATTTTTGGCTTTGTTTCTTTTGTTCCTTGGCTAGAGCTCCAAGGTTCACAAAAAAGTGAGATTTTGTGTATAATATGTGACTATTTGCCCATCAAAGTAGCCATATTCTGACTTCAGGGATGAAGTCTAAACATGGCACCAGTGTGCATGCATTTTTTAAAGATTTTGTCATCTGTTCCTACTAGCATACAAGGACCTATATTCCCAAAAGGTGAAACAGGTTGTAATGCATGCACAAGATGTTCTATGCGAGTTTGTATACTGGACTTTAGTTTACAGTCTCATCTGAAGGACTTTCAGGGGAGCGGAGTCAGTACTGATGTAACGCAATGGGGAAAATCCCATCAAACAAATGTGATACATGATGTAAGCAATATATGCATAATGAAATGTATCATACAAATATTCTACAAATGTTTTACTTACAGGTTTCCCAACTTCCGTTGTCTAAACAATGTAAAAGAAACTATGTTTTCAGGTAATATACACTCAGATATACAAATGGAGAAGAGTTATGCACATTAACACCATAAAACTGAAGCCTACATACACCCAAAAGCCTAAATATACAAAGAATAGTTTACACAAGTGCTTGAATTCATCCAGCCTCATCACGTATGTGAAAGATCTACCATCAGTCTCCTTCAGTCAACATATGTGTGAACAAACTAATCTTAATCTGTTCCTTGCCTTTGTTTTCCTTTCCTTTGTCTTAAAAAAAAAAATTATAACAATTCTGATTTTTAGGAAGGTGAATGTGACAGAACAGAACAGAGAAGTTTTTTGTTCAGTGAAGTTTTGGAGAAAATCACTTATGTCCTCTTTACATTTTTTTTGGGGGGGAGGGCGGGGGGTTTGGAGTTGGAACTATACTATAAACAAGTGTCTTGATTAAAAATAAACCATTTATTAACATTGGCCTCATGCAATCAACAGTCAAAAGTGTCTGAAATAGTTTAATTAATGTTTGGGGGACAACACTCAAAAAGGAGCACAATGAGCTGACTTTTTCTCAAAGGAAACAGTGCTTTGGAACAAAATGAGTCAATACATGAGTCAGGCAAGAGAAAAGACCAAGTTTTTCATTTACCGTCTAACTGCAAAACCACCACACTTCCATCTCCATTGGTGGAAGGCCCCTTTGCAACCTCAGATTTGCAGATGATATTGACCTCATGGGCAGCAGCAAACAAGAACTGCAAATCCTCACAGACAGTCTAACAGATCGAGCGAGCACATACGGCATGGAGGTCAGTACAGAGAAATCAAAGATCATGGTCAACAGCGCAAGCAATGACATCACGGAAATAAAGATGAATGGAGAAATACTGGAAGAGAGCCAATTCAAATACTTAGGCTCCATCCTAACAAAAGATGGCACATCAAACAATGAAGTGAAAGCTCGCATTGCAACAGCAACATCTGCTCTAGTCAGACTCGAGAGGATCATCAGAAGCAACAACATCAGCTTCTGCACCAAATACCACCTCTACAAATCCCTCGTGATATCTATCCTCCTATATGGCTGTGAATCATGGACTCTGACAGCAGAGTTAGAGAGGAGAATCCAAGCATTCAAGAACAAGTGCCACAGAAGACTCCTGAAAATATCATACAAAGAACGCAAGACCAATAACTATGTGAAAGAAGAAATCAAAAAGCGTGTGGGCCCCCAAGAGCCTTTGCTCTCCACCATAAAGAGGAGAAAGCAGATGTGGTTTGGTCACACCACAAGACACAACACCTTAGCAAAAACCATCTTGCAAGGAACAGTTGAGGGCAAGAGAAGAGGCCACCAAAAGAAATCATGGGTTGACAACATCAAAGACTCTCTAACCCCTGCAACACCCCCTACTAGCCACACAGGATCATGAAGCATGGAAAAAGATCTCTGTTGCGTCTTCTCTCATGTCCCCCCTACGTCCTTTGGGACATGGGACTGAGTGAGTGAGTGAGTCTTAACAAAATTTTCCTCCTGTTTCACTACAACTTGAGGAGTACTCATTTTTTCAAAGAGTCCATACACTATGGTCTGGCATGCAAAATGCATTTTTCATCTTGAAGAAACCATAACAGTTATTGGTTACAAAAATTTACTTCATTAGACAAAGACATAGGCAAAGCAACAACCACAAAAATAACTATGACTATGTATGATGATTCACTTTTTACAAGGACAGCAGTCCACATTTTCATACAATATGCGCTGACTATAAATGCTATGACTGACTGACAGTAACTTCTTGAGGAGTCACCAGTGTATTCAGGTACAAATTATTTTCAGGCAATGTGTTATGGGCTAGCTGAAAATGTTGGTGCCTCTACTGAATGCAGACTGCATGCTGGGTATGTTCATGTCATGTTTGCCACAGGCCATAAGCAGCCTCTTCCACACCAGTGGATGGATTTTTAACCTCACCACAAGATGCTCTGCCTGCCTTTGCACACAGCACTTCATGTCTTATCATGGAAAAGACTACAAACTAATGCTAATAAAAGTCTCAGTGTCTTTCGGATATGACTGCAAAAGCTATACAGTGCAATACAAAACCGTAATATATGATACAAAATGCAACAGAGTTTCAGATCACTCCTTTTCACTCCCCAAAATAAAATATGAAGGCTGAAAGTGACTTGCCATTCAGCATGTTGCTCGCCATGTGCTGTCAACATTCTGATGAGTTTTCCTGAGCCTGTGGTTGGATTCAAGGCAACCAGGCACATATCTTTATTGCCCTCTCCTTTCGCCATGTGGAACAGTAAGTAGCCCTGCACACACACACAGACATAGAAATATAATCACAGATCATGAACACAAATGTCTATATACAGACTTAGACACTCAAAATTGGAAATGAAAGACATTTATCCTTCACACAGGAATTAACACAGTTAAAAATGAGAACCTTTTTCCTACAAATGACCCTTACAGTAGATGTGATAGGGCAAAATTCTTAGGGTTAATAAGAATGCTCGAAGGCAGGGGATAAACTTTTTTGGTGAACTGAAGTCAGGCTGAGGTGTTGTCAAAAGAACTCCCAAGTCCGGCGTTAAGCATTGTTGAGTAGCAGTGGTTCTATCTGTGTATTAGAGAAGACTAATCAACCCCCAAAGAACACTTAGGTAACCTGGATCCTACAAGGCTGCAGGGGTCTCTTTCCCTTTTTCCTGCTATAGCATACCGTCTGGTTGATAAGGGTTACGTCAGTCTGGTGTGAATACTTCAAGTTCATGTGATTCAAAGAGGAGGCCCAGTTTCTAACTTTAGCAGCTTGAGCACTCCAAAGCATCTTCCCCCACCTCTCTTAATCCCACCTCCTTCTCTCTGGTGAATCAGGTTATTCTGTTGTGTAGTCAAGCTATGAAACTAGTAGTAGGCACTCATCAGTCTTGGAAGACTATGGAGTTGTGCTCTAGTCTTTAGAGCGCAAAGCCTGGGTAAGTATGTATGGAGGGCAAGCTGTTACCCATGCAGCAGACCCCCCCTCTCCACGGCACTGGAATGATCCATTGGAAGGGCATTGACCGATACGAATGGTTCCAGTACCGTCGCAGGAGCCACCAGAACGTTGCCATATACCTACAGCCCCGAGCCGCTCTGGGACTCCCAACTCTCCGATTTTTCTTCAGGGATGGTGTCTAAACACGACACCTGTGTGCATGCTGGTTTGTTATAATTTTGTCATCCGCTCCTACTGGCACACGATGGCCTACTCTTCTGAAAGGTGGAACGGGGTTTTAACGTGTGCGCAAGATGTTCTGCGTGCATTCGCACACGGGGCCTCGGTTTCGAGTCTCATCTGAATGACTTTGACATTCAGTTTGATTTTTTCGTCAAACTGGGAAGAAAGGGCGAGGCTAGGTACGAACCCAGAAACTCACGATTTACATATTGGCAGGCGAACGTCTTAACCATCCTGCCACCGCTATGAAACTACTGATTGATCAACAAGCGTTTAGAATTTTTTGTCAGCTGATTTTGATATGTGGTCAGGACTGGCTAGTCTCAGCTACCAAAGTTATACATTGGTCAGTTGGAACCCACATTCCTGCAACTAAAGTTCATTATGACAAAGTATGTGTGGGGTTTTTAAGTCACTGTCATGCTTGCTGCAACATTTCTTCAAGTTAGAGGGGCTGTTTGACAAAATTATACAGAATGACCTTGATGGAAAAACAAAGAAACCGTAACTGCCTCCTTTAGACCCAATGACAACGGCAATTCACAAAGTCTAACCAAGTTGAACACATTCTTTCTATACAAAATGGGGTGGAGGGTGAGGGGTGGGATGCAACTCAAAAGTTATAGTGTGGAAAAGCACACTATTCTCAACTCGACTGTCTCTATTGCCGCTGTCATCATAGGAGCTCTGTGCAAAGCCACCAGGGTTCACCATCTATCTGTTTCTGCTGAGTTCTATGATCTCCTGTAGCCCTCCCAGACCACTGATCTCTTTTCCCTTCTTACGACATAAAATGTTACATACCATGAATGAGCACAGTGTAATACCATATTTCTGCATACAGCTTTGTGTTTGCATTGCATCAGCCTAGGGTTGACTTGGTTGTATTTGGTGGGCACATGTTTTCTGGTGTGGTGGACTGTTTTGAGAATGAAACAATTTTTCAGTATGGTAACTGTTTAGAAAATTCAACAGTTTGTGAGTACTTAAATGATTTCAGCTGTCATGATGCTGTGCTTGATGTTTGTATGTGATTAAGTGTGGACATATCAGGGTTTTTTTTCTTTGTTCTTTGGCTAGAGCTCTGAGGTTTACCAATGGTGAGGTTTTTGTGTATGTGATCATCCCCCCCCCCCCCCCAACCATTTAGATATCCACATTCGAACTTCAGGAATGATGTCTAAACATGCCTGTGTGCAAGTGTTTATTTAAAGAAAATTGTCATCCATACCTACCAGCACAAAATGGCCTCTCTCTGAAAGGCGAAATGGGATTTTATGTGTGCACAAGAATGTTCTGCATGCATTTGCACACAGGGTGTTGGTTTATAGTCTCATCCGAAGGACTCTGACAGTTCAATTTTCTTGTCAAACTGGGAAGAAAGGACAAGGGTGGAATCGAACCCAGAATCTCATGATTTACTTGTTAAGCAGGTGAATGTCTTAGCCATCCTGCGACTTCTTTCTTAATATCAGGTATAACTTAAAAAAAATATATATATATTCACAGGCCTATTACACTTATAGCCGCCGTGGTAGTCTAGTGGTTAGGGTGTTGGACTCGCAATCTAAAGGTTGCGGGTTTGATCCCAGCTTTCGGCTATGGCGTTGTGCCCTTGGAAAAGGCACTTTACAGCTATTTTCTCACCCCACTCAGGTGTAAAAGGGGTACCAACCTTGTGTGTGGGGTTAACCCTGCGATAGACTGGTGTCCTATCCAGGGGGGAGTCTATGACTCTCAGTCGCTTAACGCCACAGAAACCGAGATAAGCACCGGCCTGATGAGCCTTAGGCTCGGGACAGACTTTAACTTTTAACTTATTACACTTATGTGGTATCCTCGTGAGCAGGGTAGGTGAAATGAGATTTTTTTTTAGCAGTGTTTTGTTTAGATTTTTGGTCTAGGTCAGCACTTTATCTATTCATGATTTTGGAATATGCATATTCAGGAGTGTAGTTTCAGGTACATACAAAAGTATATATGCCATGGCATAATCAAAGCTTGTCAGAAATTTTCATTTTCTACACCTTCCATTTTTGCCCAACTGAAGTGCACTGTGGCCAAGGGCTGATGTACATTAAACCATTGCAAGTTCTCTCTGTCCGTTTTTTCATATGTGTAAAACTTATTTGCACACATATCTATGCAGGCAGGCAGGCAGATGCCCACCCATGCAAGTGTTTGATTCATCACTGTTCACACTTCAGTCATCACCTTCTCCTCATGAAACTCATGGAAACCAGCTATTAACTGAAGAACGAGACAAAAGACCACCCAGATGCCAAGTTTATCAGCTGGCTGCTCAGTCTTCGCAGCCAAGGTGGAAAGGCTCATAGGGTATGGGTAATTTTTTCCCCCAAGTAGGTATGCCCTGCATGTTTCACTATATTAATGGTTATTGATAAGTGTTTACCACAAATCTGTATATAAGCCTACATCAGATGTTCTGTGTCCCATAACAATGCCACGTTTACATGAAAGATAAAAGCAAATACCTGCAAAGAGTAACAAGTAAACATCCTGGAGAATGCAAGCAGGTTATCAGGTAATGGCAGGGTGACGATGAGAGATCCATTCTTGTGGTTCCTGAAACAAAAAACCGACTGATTTGACTCCTGAAGAAGTGAATTTAATGCCAACTGGAAAGTAGTCAATGATAATCAAAGATAACAAACAATGAGAATGAGAAAAGTCACAAATTAATTTTACAACAACCAATACCATATTACTAATAAATATAAAATCTCATGCCTGTTCCTCAGCAAAAGCTCTGGGTTTCACCAAAGGTGAGATTTTTGCAGATGAGACCATTTTTGCCCAGCATTAAGATAGCTGCATTCCAACTTTTAAAATGATGTCTAAACACAACAATGTGTATTCAGCTTCTTTTTTTAAAAAAAAGGTTTTGTCATCCACTGTTACTGGTATGAATGGCCTCTTCTAAAAAGCAGTACAGGTTTTAATGACTGCACAAAATGTTCTGCGTGTGTTCGCACACAGGGCCTTTGTGAACACCATACAGTCTCATCTTAAGGACTTCTGGGGGTGTGGAGTTAGTACTGATGTTGACTCCAGGGAAAAATCCCCTTGAATGGGCATCTTGGTGGTAGCTTGAACCTTGGAATTCTTGGATGAAAATGGAATAAACTGAGCTCCAAAATAATGGGAGGTGTTTTGTTGCAGTCTAAAGCTAGATGGGCAGTAGATGGTGAAAATGTTACCTAATATTTAAATACAAGTCTAGTAAAAAAAAAATTAAAAAAACAAAACAAAAAACCCTTGTTAGTAACTGGTTCACAAAAATAACAATGAAATGATGATGAAGCATGCTTTATTTTGTAAAAAAAAACCCATGTCAACAAAAGGATCTAAACAATGAAACTCCACCAAAATATGAAAAGAAAGCGATAAACTGAAGGAGTACAGGCCCTATTGTTCTACTGGGTGATTTCAGTATTGTGGATGTGTACATTAATAATGAGGAACACATGCCTCCTTGACAAAAAAACCCTAAGTAACTGACAAGGATCAGTAATGAAAAAGGAAAAAACAAAAAGCAAGTCTCACCTGACGGCATTACCGCGTTCAGTCTTAGCTGCTGCACCCAGTGATAGTGACATGATCCTCCTTCTCCACTTACTATGGTCTTGCTGGCCCTGCTGACTTCATGGATTCTCATCCCAAAAGATTCGGTGAAGTTGCCAATGAGAAAAGCTGTTGATCTGCCTTTTTTCTTCTTTTCCCTTCAGTCTTACTTTGGAAGACAATCCTCATGACGTTAATACCTTGGGTTTTGTAATGCTTGGCCTTCATTTCTTAGTTTCCATTCATTTTTTAAAGAAAGAAGTTTTCATGTTGTTCCCAATTCTTGTAAAATGCTTTCATTTGTTCTTTTATATTTCTAAGTAACTCTGAGCAGCCTGAAATAATGAATATGACATATCAGCTGCTTTGATTTTTTTTCGTCGTCTTTTCTTTGTGTCAAGGATTCACAGCCATTCAGCATGATTGGGCCATACTAAGCATTTCATGTTACTTTTTAATTGGTAAGAAATGCTGCGATCTTTCTAGATTTTGTTTTGTTGGATTGTTCTACTTTTAGCTATACCTATTCTTGTCTTCATGTCCTTGGCACATGATCCATCATTTGTTTTCATGGAGCTGAGATATTTAAAGTCTTGACGTCTTGTATAGAAGTTTTGTCAATCTTTATTTCAAGCTCTGTTTGGCAGCTGGTTCTGGTGACATACACTGATACAGTACATTTGTCTTTTTGGCATTGAGCTTAAGACTGGCTCTTCTTCCTGTTTCATCTACTGTGTGTAATACTCTCTTCACACTCGTATCATTGTCAGCTAGTAATGCTGATTGGTTATGTTTCTGCCACCTATCTTGAGACCTATGTTTTTAATATCAGACTCTCTTATGACTTGCTTTGAGTATATATTGAAAACGTGAGATGAGAGGATGCATCCTTGTCTAACTCCTTTGGAGATGTTGAAAAATTCCTATTTCTGGCTGCCCCATCTGACAATGCCTTTTTGTTCTTCATAAAGTGAGGAAATTAGGGAGATGATGTGATTTGAAGTCTATTTTATACATTGTGTTAAAAAGATGTGGTAAATCACATTGTCAAAGGCTTTGCTGTATTCTATCAAAGTTCTCCATTCATCTTTTCACTCTTCAATGTTTTGGAGCACAAATAACATGTCCATTGTTCCTTTGTTTGTCCTGTAGCCTGCCTGACTGTCTGATAGTTCAAACTCTACTTTTTGTTTCATTCTCTTTAAGATTATGATCAACAAACAGCTCTGAACCAGAACCTCTCATTAGTGAAGTAGAGACAGCCAAGTGCAGAAAATCACCAGGTCTCGATAACATTTCAGGAGAACTGCTGAAGCACTCAGGAGAAGGTGGGATGAGCATCATGCATTACCTATGCTGTACCATGTGGAAGACTGGTCAGTGGCCAGCAGACTGGAAGTCACAAGAATTTGTCATGCTCCACATGAATGGAAATATAAAAGACTGCAGTAACTACAGGACAATAGTCATCTGCTATGCAAGCAAGATCTTGTTGATTATAATCTTAATAGGATGGAAAAAAACAAACAAGAAAAGCCATAGAAACTCACAGTACACTCACAATTGAATGTGACCCACACACACAAGAAACATCATACGATGAAGATCTAGGGTAACCTGTGCAAATTTCGACCAAATGGGACAGTGCTCCACTCTACGGTCTATTCTGGCTTACACACACAGCCAGCCTGCCTAGTTTTCAAAGCTCTGATAGACTGACCAATCACTGAGCACTTTGATTGTGCCCAGTGGTACAAGCTTATGAATATTCATAAGTTACTGACCTAAAACTAACCTGCGTGTTCCTGTGTTATGTTTGACCAGCCCCAGGCAATTTTAACCGTGGTGAAAAGGCATTTTCAACCAAAGGAAAAGAGGGACAAAGTCGTAGTTGAAAACGAGTGGGTCTTAAATATTCTAGTCTGTTTTTGTGGTTTGTTTGTGTTCTTTGGCCTAAAAGACAGAAAAGAAAGTGACCAGAGAGTATATGAAGTGACAGAAGATAAAAATAGAGCGCATTTTGCATAGCTCTTTACATGTGCAACTACGTGTCAGTAGTGCCTGCAGCTCTAAGATACGCTCTCATACAAACACAGACATTAATTTTTGTTGTTATTATTACTTTAATCAACTGAAATATATAAATCCACAGCTGGATTGTTTCTATCTTATCTATGACTGTAAATGCTTGGTCGAATTTGCTTGGGGTACTTTTTTTTCATAACAGGCACCAAAAAATGATCAATTTTTCTTAAACCCTTTATTATAAAGCATAGATATAGCCATATTTACACACATCAATGATTTATACAACAGTCTTTTCCATAACAAGTTTCTACTTGACAAAAAAGAAATGATCAAAACTCTAAAGCAGAGGTAGATTTTGTCGGAAGATCGTTTTCAGTTCAAAATGGCTGCCAGCGAGATGCCGTGACAAGGATCATGTTTTTATCTCACTTTATGGATGCACACTGCCAGTAAATACTTCCAAAGCTACATCATTTTCATTATTAAGAATTCCTCTTTAGAAAATATAGGCCTGACAAATCTATTTCTTGAAAGAGAAGGAGAGATTGAGTTTTAGCATTGCTACCCAGTCCGGTAGTTGAATTTGCTTGGGGGTCAAAATTGTCACAGGTTACCTTACATCAAACTGGTGGCAACTGACCAACAAACAAAAATAGCCAAAAAACCTCTGTAATATCCTTACCAAATCAGAAGTGAGCGATCCATGGTCAGGCCAACCACAGCATCAGATAAGTGTTCCACCAAAGACAGGTCTTTGAGCTGAGTGCTGACTCCCTCCATGGCAACTTCTTCCCCCACACAGCTGTGGCATCTGTCCACCTTGTACCTCCTGCCCACTGTCCATGCCCGGTCTGTGGTGAACACCAACACTGAATCCTCCAATGGCCGCAGCCCATGGCAGAACACTCTGGAACATAGGGATGCACTTATAAGAAAAAGAAATAGACAACATTATACACAGTTTTTTTCTTTGGTTCCTCATATGTATGCCAAAACAAATGACATGTGAAAATATGACCATTTTTCTTTGTTTTTCACTCTATTCATTCACCAATGGCAGTGCAATATGTAGTAAGAAATAAAACCTGTGGAAGGCTTAACCCTTTGCTGGGAGTATAACAAAATAATTCGTTCACTTCCTGCTGGGCAGAGAAAATGGAGATGGACGACCTGTGAGTGGGTGTGTGTATTCAATGTGCAATGACTCTACAATGCTTTCATGCATTTCAATGAAATAAAATCATCAAGATGCAGAAATAATGAAAGAAACTACTATTTCCTGCGTTGATCCTTTAGTTTTCTTAGGTCATTGATCGGTTTGTGTGTATTACAGTAAGTGTTGCCATGGAATGCATGTATGGATTTTGATAACATAAAAAACATTACATTGAGAACAGAAAAACTATATTCTACCTACTGTTGGTTTATTCATTTATTTTTAATGAATGACGCATGACACGGCTGTCAGTTTCGCCCACTTTCAGCTCCTCTCAGCAGCTAATTAATCCATCCCATCCCAGACCAGTTGGGGCCAGTTGGTGCTAGTTATAGCAGAACTAACCACATTTAGACTAGGCAAAAGGAAAGGGTGTGCTAAATATAGCACTCTTGACTGAGTGATGTTGGATTTGTGCACTATGATGAATACACAAAACTTTCTGACGATCATCACTGTTTGTTGACAATTGTGATACGAGTTAACTTCCAGGTTTGAGCTGCCACGGTGTCAAAGTCCCAAATAGCAATCAATTCACAAAATTATATCAACCACTGCCAAACTTGAAAAGTGCATTGATCATGTTAGATTTAACATTTGATTTGCATTGTGAACTTCAATGTCATCAAACTCGTCTCTCACTCTTCGATCAACAAGGTCAGAAGTGCACACACTACCAGGGTTCGCGATAACCGGTAATTGTTGGTATTTTACCGATTGTAAACAGGGAATACTGAAATTTTTCGAAGCAGCCGGTACCGCGTACCGATTCTGTTTGCCTGTGACCGATTAGATTTCTGTCTCAAAAAAAAAATCTGAAGTGACATTTTCTGACAGTCTGTCATGTGCCTGTACTGTGCTTACGCACCTACTCCTCCCTACCAACCCTTCCGACGAACATCTTTGGCGCCAGCCTCATTAGCCTAGCACGCAGAACAGCAAGCTTTACTGTGAAAGAATAGAGCTTCGCGCTCTTCTCGGCATGACAGCGACTTCCATTCACAATGAATAAATGGGGCCTAGATTTATTTATTCTTTATTCTTTTAATCTTTAATATCGAGGATAATGGAATAAGCACTCCTGTGCTTTTTTACATCCAGTCCCCGTGTGTATGCAGTTATGTAAATGTCATCTGTTCCCACGGCACAGCCTGCTCTTACGAAAAGCGAAAAGCCGAGGGTCTATGACTATGAATTTGAGCGTTGCTTTGAGAGAGAAGAGTCGAAAACTAATTCTAAATTGAACGAAAGATCTAGATGAGCCCTAAGCATAGAAACAAGAAAGAAGAATATAAGTCACATGAATGATGTCATGCTAAACCACAGACCGACACAGACAGTGGCACAGGCGCTAGAAAAAAAATCCATTTTCCTGCTGGCTTCGTGCCCAAGAAGCGAGTAGCACTAGCAGCAGCACGGCAGTCAAAGTCTGAGAGATTTGTGTTCAATTTAGATTTAGTTTTGCTGCCGAACAATCCCCCCTCCCCCACCCTCTCATCGGATAGTTTCGCTTTGTTCACAGTATGTACCGGATTTTATTTTCTGGGGACCGATTTTGGGGGAGTTGGTTAAGATATCTCTGAAATGGCAACTTGCAATACCGGTTTTAAAAAATCCTAGCGCGAACCCTGACACTACTCGGATTGCTTACTGAGCTATCTGAGCCTTGACACACATTTCATGGCATATTTTTGGCATGAAAGCTATAAAAATCATTGCAGATGTCAGATTCAAAGACAGTGACCATCTTGGGAAAAATAACAATTTTTTCTTCCAAAATTCACCACAAACTCACTCTAACTACCGCCATTTGCAAAATACACATGAAGGTCTTGCAGGCAGTCTTGTTGCTTTTATTCTAATGAGGTTTGAAGAGAGATTGGCAGGAATTTCAATTGTATGAACGCTCTAAACCACTGGTCATGTTGCCGAATGCTTTTGGCGGTTTTCCCCAAGATGGGGCCTGGGCATTTTTGAATGCTGTGCCCAGCAAAGGGTTTAAAATGTTACGCTGTAAAATGTTACACAGCATAACAACCTAACTTTCTTTCATTGAAGGAAAAAAAATCTTCTAAGGCCTATATGGCAAGGTACTTGAAAAGAGTCATACACACCAACTTTTCATCCAGTGTGTATTTTTCAATCTCAAAGTGATTCCCAGGCAGGGTGAGTGCATATTCTTGGTGACTCCCAGGGTGTTAAGCTGTGCATAACAATATATGCAAAAGTCATTATAATGATACCTCACCGGTTAGGACAAACTGGAGACGGCAGAGGAAGACTGAAACGCTGTGTGTGACGCGTGTCCCAGTTGTAGACAAACACTGTGAGGCTGAGGCGACAAGCCACAGACTGTGAATTAAAGCCCCACACCAATGCTGCCAGGTGCTGGTCGTGTGTGTACACTCTGCACGCTCCCTCAGCGCTACTGTTCTGCAAATATTGGCAGAGCTGTTAGTATGAAGTCTGGTATCAAAACTGATTAGTTATTTAACCATTCCCATATGCCTTAGGTGTAAAATCACCCAGACCCATAGATTTTACTCTAACTCCAGAAATTTTAAGGCTGCTTCCATGAAATTTCATGACTGTCAATAAACCTCTGTTCTACACATCCACAGAAAATTGTTTAGAAATTAATGACTAAATAAACAAAGTGTTCAGTACTTCAACTTCAAGGGTGTGCGCATATCCATTCTTCTAAAGGGAAGATTTTGTTTCAAATCCCCATTAAGCTAGACATGTTTACCATATCTGATGTACCATTTGTATGCATAATCAGATCACATCCCTCCCAACACCCCCAAGTTTACTCACATAAAAAACAAAGTCTCTACTCCACAAGACTCACCCTGCTTGCACATGCACAGTATTTTTCTTTCTTATTTTGAGGCTTTGACACAACACACACACCACACACACACACACACACACACACACACACACACACACACACACATACACACACACACACACACACACACTGAACAAAAGCACAGGTCCGAAGAGGGAGAGGTTAGGCAGGAGTTATTGTCAGATGTGGTAAGTACATCTGCCACACCATACTGACCATATCAGACTCAGGCAGAATCTAATGATTGGAGGAAGGACAGGACCTTGACAAATGATTCTTAACTCACTTGGGATGGCCAGTTCTCTCCCTTGCTTTTCCACACAGACGGCCCATTTGTAATGGTTAGTAAAAAAAATCATTAAAAAAAGTAAAACACAGAGTAAGAAAATAAAATTTTCTGAACAAATGAATAACATGCCAGGTTAGTACATATCGAAAGATTGAAGCTCTCATTTTAATATTTGAGCTTTGACTAGCATGAAGAAAATAATCAAAATTTTGTACTCAGTGTCGCTACTCCATGTCAGCTACTCTCTGCAACCGTAAATAAAGAGTTCAGAACACACAGAATCACCCGACTATGCTCTGCATTCGACCCTGGATAGGCTCACAAAGCTATGTTAAGCTGCACAAGTTATAGTATCATGCGGCCACTGCGTGAAAAATCTGCAAACGGCAAATCCGCTATAGCGCACCGCCGTCCAAAACCGTTGCTTTACACCGGTCCGCAATAGCAGACGACCGTCCTCTGAAAGTTAACCCTCGTAGAGGCATCCCAAAACAGTGTTTGCAGCCACGAAAGTCATCTCCAAAGTACCAACAGGGCAGGAGATGGAAATCTGTGGTGGCAATCTGTAAACATGTGTTAGTTTCCAATACACCACCCTCAGGACCTGAAAGACATGGAAAAACTTTAAGAGTCATGAAAGAGGACACAGCCCTCACTTTGTCATTGAGTCTGGGCATGAGTTAAAGTGGTCTCTGAGACCTGAAATGAACTAATGGCCACCATGTGTTAGGGGCACTGAGACCACCTCCTGGACCTTGAATGATTTAGATTATGCTTCAATGTTTATCTCCCTCAACTTTCCAAGGGTTCTGAAACTATTCTAGTGCTGGAATCCACATGTCCTGGCTGCGATAGTCAGAGGAATGAGACTTACACTGAGGTCTGGTGACAAATTAAAAAGAATCAACTGGTCTCAGAAGAATGCGACACTGCCCTGGAAATACCTATAGGGTGTGAACCAAACTTCTTGTATGGGTAGTCTGGGCAAGGAGGAAACGCATAAAGGATGTCGTGTAATAAAAATTTGCCTCTTACAAAGGCACAAATGGAGGCTTCCTGAAAGGTAAACACACCAAGGATATGTCCCATCGATGAGCGCGCCAGGAAGAGCAAGTCTCTTGGTGGTTAAACCATGAAAAGAATCTTCCATAGGAAGAACTGTCTGATGGATGGGGCCTCCAAGCAATCTTGACATGGTTGAGACAGGTATGCAGTATCTCAGGACAGTACCAGCTGCAAGGCAGGGCAAACGAGCCCACAATTTCAAATTGACCCTAAAGGTAAAAGATAAATCACTAAAGGTGTCCCATAAGCTATGTGGTTGTAGGGGAGTAAGGCATCAGTGACCTCAGCTTCTACAAGGGCCAGCATGTTGAGGGCGGTGCCCATCTCCTCTCCCTCGCTGCTTTACCTTTCCTGACCCTAAAGAGGCAGGTACCCATTTACAGCTGGGTGAACTGGGGCACTGTACTGATGCCAAGGTGCACAAACAGTCACCCATCCACATTATAACCATGCTCAATGCTGCTTAACACTGGCTGGGGGAAAGTGAGTACTCTGACCACTGAGCTATCCCGTCCCCTCGACTGACCCTAATGGGTTCTAAAGAATTGGTGGCCAACACCACAGAGCCCACCTAATCCATTTATAATCTTCTCAAGTTTCAGTACCCACCCTCCCAAAAGCTTGTCAAGTGACCACTCCTGGCCTGAGGCCTATGAGGTTAAAAAGGCTTCTCCCACAATGGCTGCACGACAGGAACATGCTTTGTGAGGAGAGCACAACCGGGGGTAGGCATTACAAACTTATTTCTGCAGAGAAGCCAGGCATAAAAGTGCAGTGGTCAGGTCGCAATGATGTATCCCGTACCTTTGGCATTGAAAGATGCAGTGGAGGAGTGCGTACAAGTGTCGGGGTCCCAAGGTTGGGAAGTCCACTAAGGAATGGTAAGGATTAGAATGGCCTTTTTCTTCCCTGTCTAGTTAAGAACTTTCAGGAAAGGCAGAATGGTGACAGTCTGGGTCAGCTAGTGGTGTCCAGTCTATTGACAGTGCATCCACCATGCACATTGGGAACCTGCAACTGATGATAGTCATCAATACGAACAGTTGCAGCTTCTTGTAAAACTGACAACAAACAAGATTTAGGGTGCCATCGGTGTTTCCAAGACCCACACCAGGATCAGCCAATTAATTTTTCTCACAGTTTCAGCACCAAAGATGATAGGATCAGGGAACAGGGCCTACCAAGAGAGGAAGATGAGAGACAGAGGTCTACATCTGGCCAAAGTCAGCCTCTTCCAAGTCAGGACTACGGGAGATAGTCCCAGAAATAGATCCTCAAGGTGATGGTACAGTAGCTTTGGCCAAGTTGTAAGTTGCTTTTCTTCAGGAGAGTGACTATCAGATGTGGTGTAGGGTGCTCTGGTTGAGGTGGTGCCTTTGATGTCTTGCTGCTGCATGTAAAGTGAACAGGCATCACTGGTCCTCATCCATCTCCCTGATCTCTCAAGTACTGGCTCCAAGTGTCACACCACGGAACCTGCCTCCTCAGGCGTGCTAAATCACGTATGGGGGTGATGTTAATATGGCATCACTGGGTGAATGTGTCGCTTCATCATTTGTCAAATACTCAGAAAAATCCAGCTAAACAATTGGCCCTATCACAACCATCAGGTGAACATTCATTTCCTGCCAAGCAGTAGCTTTCGATGACTAAAGCATGACAATGGCTTGATTTCATGTGAAGCCACATATTAAGCATGGCAGGGCATACTGTAGCATGTTGTGCCATCCCTAAACTATGGGTAGCTGTACACCCACAATGTATGGAACGCAAAATTTTAGGTGATGTACAGGAAAGGTTAAAACAACTTTGCTGATGGGAAGTGTATTAGTCACTCATAGTGTCCTTGCCTAAGTAAAGAAAACATTTCCATGTGGCAGTTTTGCAGTTTCTGAATCTCACAATAATTGCTAATGAATTACCTTCCCTCACTACTCCTGCCCTCTCTTTCAAATGCATAATCTTCAACTGATTACTGTTACATGAAAGCGGCTCTTTCAAAAGCATACAAGTAAACTTATTCTTATACTATGCTACAGGTAAAAGCATATTGTGAATTATATTAATATGAGGCTTCAGGTAACTTATCTAAATTTCAATGAGATGAAAAACTGAAAAAGCAAGGGCACTAAATACCACATCGAAATTTCCCAGGACCTTCTTTGCTCTGTGTTTCAGTTTTTTCCCCCCACTTCAAAACAGTCTGGAATCTGATCAAGTAAAAGGGATTCTGGAAAGAGTGGTGCTGTTATACTATGTGATAACTCAAAAAGATCCAGAAGAGAAAATAAAAAAAATGACCCAGTCTGAAATCACCTTTTCTAGATACCAGTGAAACTCTGCAGACCACTGGTGATCATCGTCCCGGATCCACAAAGTGAGGGTGGTTGTTTGCACACACAAGATGAATGGCACTTCTCCACTGTCAGCCACTGCTGTTGTGCCAACAATGGTGTCCACCACAGCACCAGCACAGCCAGACTGAAAATATAAAGTAACTTAAAAAAAAAAAAAAAAGGGTTTCTACAGCGATGTCTTTTGATGCATAATATTTTCTCTCTCTCTCTCCCTCCCTCCCCCCCTCTCTCTCTCTATGCATTATATACACACGCATGTATCATATTCTCCATCCATTTTCCTTTGATAAAACATACACTTATATGCATATATTTCATAGCAATATTTGAATTCAAATTTGTTGTTGTTGCTTTTGTTGTTAAGTGGACAGTCTTAGTGTCTTGTATTCCAAAATGTGCGAATACTTCAGGGAGTCAAAGGGTGAATCTGCTTCTTCTTTGAACACTCAGACAGCAACTACTGTTTTCTGTCAAATGACTGAAAATGCTTTGCGCTGCAGTTAAGCACCTGACATGTCAGGCCCAGCACATCTGCCTTTGGCATGGAAAAATTGATACAAATATTTGAAGTCCTTCATGAGGGAAGTTACTAATTAGTGACTAATAATGATTTCACCGAATACCAGCTTTTGAATGAATTATCAAATACAATAATCAACAATCATAAAAGAAAAAAAAATAACTCACTTCTGCACAGCCATCAAAGGTAACCGAACACTTGGCTTGGATTTTAATCTGATCTACAGTCTCCTCTGGTGTCTTTTCACTCTTGTGTTTGGAGGGTGTAAACACAGGTGTCCATTCTCTCCATTCATTCAGATTCTCCTTTTCCCATTTACTGTGGGGCTGTGTGTTAATGAGAACAGAAGAAGCAGCCAAGTCCTTCCTTACAATGGACATGCACATTTCTTTGACAGGGGACTGTTTGCTGAGAGAGTAATGTAGCTTACTGTCTGATGAAGCTGTCTGCAAGTTGTCATTTTTGCTTTCCTTACACTGAATAGCCTCACTCATAACTGCATGCCTATCAACATCCTTTGACTTTATATCCAAGTCTTCTGACTGGTCTGCACCAATGGTTTCTCTGTGCTGTGCTGTATGATCTTCCAATCTAGTCTGTGATCTCTTTTCAGCTCCTGGGTTTGGATTCTCATTATCATCACACTGTCTGTCAAAATGACTATTTGAATTCAAAGACTGAACAGGCAGTGATGAAAGAATTTGAGCTGTTGGCAATGATTCAATCAGTCTATCTGGGCTTGCCTTCCGTGTGATCAGGCTATTCTGTGCTGCTTTCAAATGATCGACTTTAGCTTGCCGCAAAGAAGTTTCCCTCTTACTTGTGTCATGCTGATCATTTTCTGCTGTAACTGCATCTGCTTTTACCATTGAAGCATCAGTTCTTTCTAAAGTATGATGTGCTGTTCCTGCAGCATATACTTTTGTTTCTGTCCAAAAGGTCTTGGGATCTTCTTGACTTTGCTGTGTTGCTTTTTCAACACTTACTCCAACTTTTTCTGAGGAATCTTCCATGTGTGACTGAGACTTTTCCTTTGAAAGCTGACTTACTTCAGTGTTTTCACTATTACTTTGAAATTTTTCAACAGAATCTAGGATGACCTCTGTCTCTGGGATAGGCTCCAGGTCCAATGAATCTGTTGTGTACTCTTCACTGCCTGAACATTGTAGCATGCTTGCCACAGTCTGTATGTCAGTAGCTGTGCCTTTGCTAGACAATAATGCAGAATCTATAATGTCCACTGGAAGTTTAAATTCCACAAAAGACGTTTCCCTTTTTGCTTCATCGATCAAGTACTGAAACATGGACGAGAGAAGCAAAGCCTTTTTAGTTTTCTTCTGATTTCTTGCCATCCTATACAAAGCAGTCTGCTGGCTTCTAGGGTGTCGCATTTGGTGCTTTTCTGAAGTATCACAGTTATCAAACTCAAATGCTGACAAACGTGGTGATCTACGCTGTACTAGAGCTGAGAAGCCTTTCTTTCCTTTTTTGGTTTGACTGCTATCAATGGCACTGTCAGCATTTTCTGATAGAAAATCTTCAGTCAGTTCAAACTGTGAGAAGGGGATTGCATCTAGTTCAGTATAATCCAAGAATTTACCATGACATCTTTCGTTTGATGCTGATGCCACCAATTGACTCTTTGAAGGGAGGTCTGCATCTTCTTCACAAGATATGTCTTGAGGTCTCAGCCGAGTTCCTCCATGACTGGGCTTTGATACTGAATCAGGAAGAGATGAGTTAGCCAGGACAGTTTCTGATGAATTGATAGATGGCATAAGATTAGATGACTCCTTTTTTTCAGATGTTATGTTTTCTTGTTTGCTGGTGACTACACCATCTTCTGTATTCAAGGGTATATTAACAGTATGGCATGCAGCAGTATCTGCTAGCATCCTTGCCTTTGCTGGGCATATAGTTTCACTGTCCTCTTTGGACACAGCAACACTTTTCACATTTTTGTCCATAGGTTTGCTGGCATATTCATGAACTTTCTTTTCCAACTTCATGTTTGATCTGTTGTTTAAGTCAGTGTTTTGTGAATTCAGGTTTAATGACGACGTATTGGCACATGAATCAATGTTTAAACAACTGTCTAGCTGTAGGTGATCAATGTGGTTTTCAGGAAAATCAGTACCAGTGTCTCCCAAACTCTTAAATGTTGGAGTAACCATAAAAGAGTCTTCAATGTCTGGTGTTGAAAGTTCTTGAACAGCAGCAACACTGTCCAAATCACTTGTCTCCACAGTACAAGTATCCCAATGCTTATTGCTGCGATGGGAAGTATCTTTCACCTGCAACAGAACATTTTTTGCCTCAGTCTGTAAGTTCAAATCCTTTGTTTTTTCTGAAGTGTCAATGTCTTCTTGGTGTAATATATTGTTTTTAATGTTGGTTGTGAGTATCACTGTAGTACCTCTGGAGGAAAATGAAGTACCAGTAGAATTCTTGACACTGATAACACCTGGATCTGAAGTCACCTTTTTGGATGACTGTTGCTGATATGTCTGGAGATCATGTTGGCCTTCAGTGGAAACAAGGATATCTGATGAAATTTTACATTGGCCTGTGGCAGTTTGTGCATTGTGATCATTGACCCAGAGCGACTGTTGGTTGCCTGTAACCTGTTGAAAGGAATGGTCATCTGTACCGTGTTGACAGGAATGGCCATCTGTACCGAGTTGACAAGAATGGCCATCTGTACCGTGTTGACAGGAATGGCCATCTGTACCATGTTGACAGGAATGGTTATCTGTGATCTGCTGATATTTTTGACTGCCCATTTCTTCTGCATTCCTTGGCCACTGGTTTTCTGAAGTCTGGAGGTTCAATTCCTGTATCTTCTTTCTGACATGGGCCTTCACCCTGGCTGCTCTATTTGCCTTCTGGATGAACAAAGAAGAAAAGACATACTTTCTGATTAACAGTGAACATTCTCTAAAAAATGAAGAAAGAATATCACATTTGATGTTTGTCTACTTATAAACTCTCGGAAATCATTCACTAAATAAAGGTCACAAAGGAGATGTGGGAAAGATCTTAAGACAAAGAAATATTTTGATTTTAGTCCAGAGGAAAGCTTTTACACTGTGTTCTTTACTATTCATTATTACATAAATCAGGATGAATGTTGAAGGGTTATTTTCAGTTATGATCTAATTCCAGTACCTTAGACCCATACTATCTCACTTCACAGATCTATCCATACCCAGTTTAGTCCTGCATATGCTTCAAGACAAGAAGTCAACAGAATTCAAACAAAATCACCAGGTAAATTTCTTGTTTACAGACAACTCTGCAGAAATTTAAAAAAAAGAAAAAAAAAAGGAGTAGACACTATACCTCAAGTTTCCTTTGTTTTCTGGCAAATTCTTTCTTCATTGATTCAAGTCTTTTCAGCAACTGTAAATAAACAGAAAAAAGAGTAAATTAGTAAAATCAGTTGCATTTTTCCTTAAAATTAAAGAAGTAGAACTGTAAAGTATATGAGACAGATCAGTACTTGAGCTATGAACAGATACACAAAACAATTTAACATAACAAAACAAAACAAATCAAAGAAACAAAAACCTACCACAAAAACCCGACCATCCACAACATTTTAAACTTGTTTCAACTGCATATCTACATCATGCATGCAAAAAGCTTAGTGTATGTTAACATGTTTTTGTATTTTGTACCACTTTATGTCACAACAGATTTCTCTGCGTGAAATTCGGGCTGCTCTCCCCGGGGAGAGTGCGTCGCCACACGTGCAGCGCCTACCCATTTTTTTCTTTTTCCTGTCTGCAATTTTATTTGTTTCCCTATCAGTGGCTTTTTTCTACAGAATTTTGCCAGGGTCAACCCCCTTGTTGCCGTGGGTTCTTTTACGTGCGCTAAATAGTGATGTGTAACACACGGGACCTCGGTTTATCGTCTCCTCTGAAAAACTAGCGCCCAGACCACCACTCAGGGTCTAATGGATGGGGAAAAAGTTTTGGGCCCAACGGGCTACAAATCACAGCACACTCCGACCCTGACTTGTTGCTTTCTAGGCAAGGCGCGTTACCACCTAGACCATCAATCCACCTTAATTATCTTCATGTATACATGCAGAAGATCAAAATATGTGGAATTAAAGATCCCATAATTTGTGTCAGTGTTCAGTGGGTTTACTGAAACACATGTATACATTCCCAAATCTCACCATTGGCTAACATCGGAGCTCTAGCTGAGGAATGGAACCCCCCCCCCCCCCCGTAACATAAGGTGTAGCAGGAGAAAAAGAGGTGGAAAGAGAAAGAATGATAAAAGACAGACAGAAAAACAGACAGAGAAAAATCAATGGGAAACAGGGAGTATGCATGACAAATCTGAAATGTTACACAAATAATAGTATATTGTAACATGAAAGAAAGAGAGAGAGAGAGAGAGAGAGAGAGAGAGAGAGAGAGAGAGAGAGAGAGAGAGAGAGAGAGAGAGAGAGAGAGAGAGAGAGAGAGAGAGAGAGAGAGAGAAAGGCAAGGCAAGGCAAGGCAAAATTCTTTTATTCGAGGATAATAGATAAGCACTCATGTGCTTTTTTACATCCAGTCCCCGCCCTTTTCCGGGATAACATCAAGATAAAAAGATAGCCTCAACTAAACAAGAACAATTATAATGATCCAATTACCAAGAGCAAAAAACCTTACCAAGTATCAAACAACAGGTCAGAAATAGAGAGATACAATATTAAGGTAATGTTATAAAAAAAAGGCACTCATTCAGAAACGATAAAAAAGGAGTAAGAATCAATGATGATTTTGATTTGAATAAAAACAAACAATCAAACAAACATTGAAAACAAAACAAAAAAAACCCAGCAAAAACAAAACAAAACGAAACAAAACAAAAAAGGCGCAATAATTTAAGATCAAACATGAGAATATGATAAGGTTAGATGACTCAAAACATCAATCCACCACCATCTATCATCAAAATAAGTCCCTTAAAACATAAGATTTTGATAAAAGGTGGGAAAGAACAACAACAGCAGGTAAGAAATAAGACAGAGATGCAATATTAGGGTAATGTTATAAAAAGGCACTCATTCAGAAACGAAAATATGAAGTAAGAATCATTGAAGATTTTGATTTGAAATTTAAAAAAAAAAAATAAAAAAAAAAAAAAAAGGCACAATAATTAAAGAGCAAAAATGAGAATATGATGAGGTTAAATGACTGAAGACATCAATCCACTACCAGAGAGAGAGAGAGAGAGAGAGAGAGAGAGAGAGAGAGAGAGAGAGAGAGAGAGAGAGAGAGAGAGAGAGAGAGACAGAGACAGAGACAAAGAGAGAGAGGGAGAGAGATTGAGAGATTTTATTTGTATTTTATTTATTCTTTTATATCGAGGATAATGGAATAAGCACTCAGGTGCTTTTTTACGTCCAGTCCCCATGTGTATGCAGTTTTGTCAATTCTGTCATCTGTTCCCACTGGCACACGATGGCCTACACTTACGAAAAGCGGAACAGGATTTAGCGTGTGTGCAAGATGTTCTGCGTGTGTTCGCACAGGGGGCCTCAGTTTATAGTCTCATCAAAGAGTGAGAGAGAGACAAGGCAAGGCAAGGCAAGGCAAAGTCTTTTATTCGAGGATAATAGATAAGCACTCGAGTGCTTTTTTACATCCAGTCCCCACCCTTTTCAGGGATACATCAAGTTGAAAAGATACTAAACAATAAAACTTTACACAGTACCAAACAACACACAAGAATAAGGACACTACATATCATAAGGTAATAAAATGCACTTGTTCAGAAGACAAAAATCAGAAGTCACAATAAAAAGATTTTGATTATGGAAGAAAAGCGTTAATAGATAAAGAGCAAACAAGAGAACAAAATGAAATAAACAACTAAAAACATCAATCCACCACCATCTGTCAAAAGTTATACATGTGATATAACATACAAATCATACATTTGGATAAAAAGGGACTTTTTTTTAAAAACTAACATCCTTATTGGAGGAGGGGGGGGGGGGGGGGGAGACATACTACCAATAAAAATTTGGATAAAATAAAATAAGAAAAAAAAAAATCACATAAAACATCCTAGATGTTTCAAAAGAATAGGCATAACATTTTTATCAATTGGATGTTTTACACACACTCACACACAGACAGACACACACACACACACAGACACACACACACAAACACACTCTCACACACACACAAACATACACTCACACACACAGACACACACACACACCACACACAAACACATACAACACACACACACACACTCACACACACATGCACGCACACACGCACGCACGCATGTACACACACACACTTACACACACACACACACACACACACACACACATTTTCACTGGTTCTCGCACATTTCATCAATAAACTTCATCTTCTTCTTCTTCTTCTCATTGGTTTAATGTCCGTTCACTACAAGGTGATTTAGACAATGGTACAT
The DNA here is from genome assembly GCA_030674155.1 of Stramonita haemastoma. Taxonomy (NCBI): domain Eukaryota; kingdom Metazoa; phylum Mollusca; class Gastropoda; order Neogastropoda; family Muricidae; genus Stramonita; species Stramonita haemastoma. Next base: position 13,758,478 of record CM060318.1, read on the forward strand.
TCACGTTAGCCTAAGGATGCACTGAAAAGGGGATGTGGGGAAAAGGTGAAAGGATAAAGAATGTAATGAAAGATGTTAAGTTTATACAATTTCATTTATAGTAACTGACCTACTGGTGACTGGCAAATACTTTCTGCAACTGATACTAGGACATACGACTCGGAATCGTACAGGACACTTTGGATATTTCCAATTTTTTTCTTAAATCTATCCCTTTGCTTTTATACGAGGCATTAAGCACGGGGCAATCAAACAATATATGATGGACTGATATAATAGCAGAACAAGTGCAGAAAACATTTTTTAAATATAAACTTCATTCTAAGGGAAATATATGCCTTGAATTCTGAGTAAAATCATAACGGAACACAAGAGGAATCTATCCGCTGTAAGGCACTTATTTTGGGACATATATACCCTAATATCTTATCAATCTTATGATTACAATCATAAAATTTATGTTTCTAATTATATATGTGGTAATGGACAGTTATTCAGTGTTTTTTTTTTTATTTTATTTTATTTTACGATCATTAGTTAAAATTTTACATAGAAATCAATTACATTCGTCACACGTGGTTATCAAAATGGGAGTACAAGATATGAATAAAAATGGATGGTAAACCTTTTTTTCATGTTAAACATGTTTACATAATAGGTGAGACATTTACTGATAAGGATGATAGATATCTTTATTGTAACATAAGAAGTGGGATAGTGAAAATCAGTCTTAGAAATCAGCTACAATGATACAATACAGAGAGAGAGAGAGAGAGAGAGAGAGAGAGAGAGAGAGAGAGAGAGAGAGAGAGAGAGAGAGAGAGAGAGAGAGAGAGAGAGAAGAGAGAGAGAGAGAGAGACAGACAGACAGACTGACAGACAGACAGACAGAGACAGAGACAGAGACAGATTTGATTTGATTTATTCTTTTATATCGAGGATAATGGAATAAGCACTCTTGTGCTTTTTTACATCCAGTCCCCGTGTGTATGCAGTTTTGTAAATGTCATCTGTTCCCACTGGCACACGATGGCCTACTCTTACGAAAAACGGAACAGGATTTAACATGTGTGCAAGATGATCTGCGTGCGTTCACACACGGGGCCTCAGTTTAAAGTCTCATCTGAAGGACTTTTGGGGAGAGTGGAGTCAGCACTGATGTTAACTCCAGGAGAAAAATCTCCTCGACCAGACTGGAACCCAGGTTGTCAAATTGCCAGTGCAATGTTCTGACCACTAGGCTATCCGTCCCCCGGAGGGGGGGAGGGGGAGAGAGAGAGGAGAGAGAGAGGAGAGAGAGAGAGAGGAGAGAAGAGAGAGAGAGAGAGAGAGAGAGAGAGAGAGAGAGAGAGAGAGAAAAGGAGAGAGAGAGAGAGAGAGAGAGAGAGAGAGGAGAGAGAGAGAGAGAGAGAGAGTACCCTGGACACAGAAAATTAAAGAGAAATAGGAAGCATGAAAGTCAAATGTTAATACAATCAAATGCATCCAAGCTTTGACACAAAACATTTGACCCATACCAATGACTAATCACTAGGCAAGGCAAGGCAAGGCAAATTCTTTTATTTGAGGATAATAGTTAAACACTCATGTGCTTTTTTACATCCAGTCCCCGCCCTTTTCAGGGATAACATCAAGATAAAAAGATACTAAACAATAAAACTATACGCCAGTATCAAACAACATACAAGAATAAAGACACTATATATAATAAGGTAATAAAAATGCACTCATTCAGAAGACGAAAATCAGAAGTCACAATAAAATGATTTTAATTATTGAAGAAAAGAAAAGCGTTATTATAGATAAAATTTTTAAAAAAGAGCAAACAAGAGAACATAATGAAATACACAACTGAAAACATCAATCCACCACCATCTGTCAAAAGTTATACATGTCATATAAATCATACATTTGGATAAAAGGGAAAAAAATTAACTAATATCCTTATTCAAGGGGGGTGGGAGACATACTACCAATAAAAAAAAATTACATAAAACATCCCAGATGTTTAAAATAATTGGCAAAACTTTTTTATAAATTGGATGTTTTACACACACCCACACACAGACACACACACAACATCTTGCGCACACGTTAAATCCTGTTCCACTTTTCGTAAGAGTAGGCCATCGTGTGCCGGTGGGAACAGATGACATTTACAAAACTGCATACACACGGGGACTGGATGTAAAAAAGCACAAGAGTGTTTATTCCATTATCCTCGATATAAAAGAATGAATAAATAGATAAATAAACACACAGACTCACACACACATACACACACACGCACGCACGCACGCACCACACACACACACAACACACACACCACACACACACACACACCACACACACACACACACACACATTTTCACTGGTTCTCGCACATTTCATCATTTAACTTCATTCCAAGGTAAATATATAATATATATATATATATATATATATATATATATAATGCCTTGAATTCTGAGTAAAATCACAACGGAACACAAGAGGAATCTATCCGCTGTAAGGCACATATTTTGGGACATATATAGTATACCCTAATAATCTTTATCAATCTTATGATTACAATCAAAATTTGTTTCTAATCATATATCATAATGGACTATTCAGTGGTTTTGGGTTTTTGTTTTTTTTATCATTAGTTAAAATTTTACATAGAAATCAACTACATTCGTCACATGTGATTATCAAAAAGAGTACAAAATAAAAATAAAACATTTCTCAATATGAATGGTAAACCTTTTTTTATGGTAAACATGTTTAGACAATAGGTGAGACATTCAGTGAGAGAGAGAAAGAGAGAGGAGAGAGAGAGAGAGAGAGAGAGAGAGAGAGAGAGAGAGAGAGAGAGAGAGAGAGAGAGAGAGAGAGAGAGAGGAGAGAGTACATAGTACATTCCAAATCAGGTTATATTGCGTATAGTATTCAACTGACTCGCAATGTTTTCACTGGCTCTCTCAGTGATTGTAAGTGTTAAAGTTAAAGTTAAAGTCTGTCCCGAGCCATAAGGCTCATCAGGCCGGTGCTTATCCCGGTTTCTGTGGCGTTAAGCGACTGAGAGTCATAGACTCCCCCTGGATAGGACGCCAGTCTATCGCAGGGTTAACCCCCAACACAAGGTTGGTACCCCTTTTACACCTGGGTGGGGTGAGAAAATAGCCGTAAAGTGCCTTTTCCAAGGGCACAACGCCATAGCGAATAGCTGGGATCGAACCCGCAACCTTTAGATTACGAGTAGAACACCCCAACCACTAGGCCACAGCGGCGGCTGATTGTAAGTGTAGGCTACTGATAAGGATGATAGATATCTTTATTACATAAGAAGTGGGATAGTGAAAATCAGTCTTAGAAATCAGCTACAATTGTACAATAAGATACATGTGAAAAAATTTACACACACACACACACACACACAGGTAGAGGGGGGGGGAGAGAGGGGAGAGGGGGGAGTGTGGTTTGTTATTTTTGATGCATCAAGTGGTTCAGAAGGTGATTTTTGAAGGTTGTTAATGATTGGTGCTGTTTAATTGAATCAGGAAGGGAGTTCCACAGCGTAGGGCCTGAGTATAGTAAGCTAGATTTGAACAGGTCTATTCTTGGGATTGGGACACTTGGCTTTTCCATATTTCTGGAATGATTTATTGGGAAATTATCTTTTAAGGGTGTGCGGACATTTCCAGTCATTATCTTAAACATCATGATGCCTTTGTTATATTTTAGTCGTTGGTGTAGAGGAAAAATACTCAACTGAGAATAGTCCACTTCTAGCAAGGTTTTCTTCAATAGGACCAGTTTAAGACCACGTTTATACAGACTAAGTAACGGTTTCATGGTATTTGCACTGGCACAATCCCACAGGGTTGCTGCATAGTCTATTGAGGATTGTATATAAGCTTGAAAGAACAGTTTCCTTGAATGGAAGTCAAGAAAGTGTTTAATTTTAGTTAACTGGTAAACTTTTTGGGACAACTATTTGCATAGATGAGATATGTGGTAGAACCAGCTCAGATTCTCATCAATTGTCACTCCTAGAACTTTGTGGTGAGAGGTTTGTTCAATTGCTTCCTTTTTTATGTAAATTGAAAACAGTTTATGTGATAAATTTTGTCGCTTTTGTCTGGTGGTGATAAGCATGCATTTTGTTTTTTTGGGATGAATAGACATGTGGTTTTGTTCTGTCCATTTGACATGAAGCTAGCTGAACATCATTATGAATTATTCATAGCATATTTACCATGCCGAGGCCTTCCAGAATCAAGCCAGTGTCAACATCCCACCAACCCTAATTTTTTTTTGCCTTTAGCTCCAATTTTGGAGATAAAGAAGGGCATTAACTCCTCTCTTTCATCCCTGATTATCGCAATGAGCAGTCTGAGTCATCTAACCTAACATACTTCAACTTCAGGCTTCATGAATCACAGTAAAGACTAATTCCCAGGGATGAATTCAAACTAGGCTAATATCTTAGTCTTACTATCATCCTATATTATTGAAAGGATGACTAATGTTAGTTACACACTTCACATGATTACTCCAAATACATACATGTATCAGCTGTTGATCCATAAATTTATCCCTTTCAGAATCACTGTTTAATTGTCAAAGTTTCTTCCTTGGTGTTGGCAACACATGTATGTAACAGCTTTGCTAACAGCTATCACTGTCTATTGCGCTGGCAATTTGATGAACCCGGGTTCGAGTCCGGTCGAGGAAATTTTCTTCCTGGAGTTAACATCAGTGCTGACTCCACTCTCCCCAAAAGTATTTCGGATGAGACTTTAAACCGAGGCCCCGTGTGCGAACGCACGCAGAACATCTTGCGCACACGTTAAATCCTGTTCCACTTTTCGTAAGAGTAGGCCATCGTGTGCCGGTGGGAACAGATGACAAGATTTACAAAACTGCATACACATGGGGACCGGATGAAAAAAAGCACATGGTTGCTTATTCTGTTATCCTCGATATAAAAGAATAAATAAATAAAAATAAATATATAGCCTTGCTTGTTGCCCACATGATTTTCTCTTATTTTGAGATCTATCTCTGTCTGTCTGTCTGTCTATCTATCTATCTATATACCTTTCTCTTATTTTGATATCTATCTATCTAGAAATATCTGATATCTATCTATCTATCTATCCCATAGCCTGGCGACCGTGGGGACACCCTGAAGACTTGACAACCAGTTCCCTCCTTTCCTTTTTCTGTTCTGCCTTTCTCAAAATTTTGTTGAGTTTTAGGCCTGTACATTCGTTGATGTTGTCCTCCCAACTCTTCGTTGGTCTGCCTCTTGAAGAGATTATTTAAGATAATAAAATAAGTAAGTTAAAAAAAATGATTACACTGCATGAACTACTCACCTGCTTTCTTTCCATCGTTTTGACTTTGTGAGATCTGGTTTACACCAAATGTCTTTGTCACACCACCAGTAGTGGAAATGCTGTAGCAAACAAAAATATGCATATATATGTAACTCTTAACATGACATTCATGATTCATCCAAATGTGTGTGTGTGTTTTAAAAAGACAATACAAATTATACCATATCTGACCAAAAAAAAAAAAAATCAGGCCAGCTGGTGAGTTTCAGTTAGGCCTGCAAATAAAAACATGAATTCTCTCAGTCTCACACTCACAGTAAATGGCTCTTTATGGATATTAATGTATTATCTGCATCTCAAAATTTTGCTTAGATTCTTCTTTCATAAGTTTTATATGGAATATATATGACAGAAAAAGGTATAAATTACACAAAAAATCCATGAAAAACCACAACTGTTGCCCCCCCTCCCTCAAAAAAAACCCTCAACAAACCCAACCAACAAAACCAACACAACAGTAAACAACAACATTCATAGATAGTGAAACAAGTGAACATTTTCAAAAAAAGACAGGTCTATGAAATAAATAAGAAACATTTGAAAAAATACAATGTGTATCTTTTGCTGTTCTAACACTGTAAGAGGCCAAACAATAAAACTTTTTACATAATTAAAAAAAAAAAAGCAAAACTGAAAGAAGAGAGGTAAATGCAACTAAGGCATACATTTATACAGATGACAAGAGGAAAAATGAAATAGCTGATTATCATGAGGAAAAAAAGGCAAACTTAGACTAAGAGTAACAAGCAGTTCCAGCCATTACATTACATGGGAAAAGGAAGAGCAACACTCCAATTGGTGACAACTTGCAGAGTTGTTTTTTTTAATCTCATAATCCTGCTGACTTAAAAAAAAGTTTACTTCTGTCTACATTATTTACAAACTGTGTAAATGAATTATATTATATTTATAATATCGAAGAAAACAATAATTATGCACTTTTAAAAAATACTTTAAAGAATCTACAACTGCTCTGTGTTCAATTATGCCTATGGCATATATTATAGTGAGAAGTTTAATAGTATACTGATTTCAACATGCTACAAAATTAATCATATCATAGACTATCAGTATCATTAGTATTGTCTAACACTACAGATAGTATCATACTAATAATTATTGTGATATCTTATAGGCAGGCAGGCAGACAGATCGAGGACAGAGTGAAACTGAAACAAAGAAACAGCCGAGTTGATGAAGCAGAAGAGGAAACTAAGGCTGTAGACCTATCAGTGTATAACTGTATGGCTTTACCAGGCATGATGTCACAAGTTTGAAGTAGACTGGATATAAATTTTTATATAATTTATATATTTATAAATCAAAAACAATTACACTGACATAGGCTTTGTACCAATTAAGACAGGCTGGCATTAAGTTTCTGATATTAAAGAGGCCTACACTAAATTTATGGTAAACATAACTGTTTATTTAAAAAACAGCTGTACTTCCAAGCGTATCATATCTAAGCAATGGTGACAATTGTCCAAAATAATACTGATGTAGGCATCGCATGAAAACATTAGGCCTACCACCGTTTAGATTGTAGCCTAGGAATCACTGTGGTTATCAAATAGGCCTAGGCCTAACCGCAAGTACGGGCCTACAGTCGTCTGCTTTTTAACTTCCCGCCGCAATTAGCGCATGCGTTGTTGAATATAAAACCAATATCCGACATGCGCATCATTAACATCCTGTGAAACAAAAATGAAAAACACAAGTCTGAAAATGTTGGCATGAATCGAGCTTGTGTTTCATCAAGAATTCAATGTCGTGTGTCTCTTAGAGAGGCGAGAAGGTTGCATGACAACGGTATTTTAAAAAATCTAGCGATTTGTTGATATTTTGTCTGCCATACTGTTTGATCATGTGAATTTTGGAATGTCTGGAAATCATGAGCGAGGCGAACAGTTCAACGCAGTCCCCTAGATTGCCTAGTTCCAAACAGTATGATTATTTACTAAAATTCTTGTTAGTTGGGGATAGTGATGTTGGGAAAGAAGAACTTCTCAAGGAAATGGAAGACGGTGCCTCAGAGTCTCCTTATGGATACTCCAGCAGTGGTGAGTTGACTGAATCGGTGAATGAGAATTGAGATCATAAAAAATTATGAATAAAAAAAATGCCATGCTGAAAACTTCAGCTATAGGGTACGTCACGCATCTCACTCACACACACACACACACACACACACACACACACACACACACACACACACACACACACACACACTTGCATGCACACTTGCATGCACATACAATATATGCATGCATTTACATGCGTGCACACACACACACACACACACACACACACACACACACACACACACACACACACACACACCACACAACAAGTGACACACACACACACAGTGTGACACTAGTGACAGTCACACACTCACTGACAAGTCACACACACACACACACACACACACACACACACACACACACAAAACACACACACACTTCTCTCTCTTCTCTCTCTCTCTCTCTCTCTCTCTCTCTCCCCCCCCCTCTCTCTCTCTCTCTCTCTCTCTCCCTCTCTGATGAGACTATAAACTGAGGCCCCGTGCCTCTCTCTCTCCCCCCCTCTCACACACACACACACACACACACACACACACACACACACACACACACACACACATTTTGTGGTTAATAAAATTGTTATATAAATACACTATACAGCCTCATGCTGTCATGGTTGCCCACTGAGCTGCATTATGCCAGACTGTCGAACGCCTTCTTATTTATAGATAAAATGTACCGAGCATTAGATCAGTAGACAATGCATTGGGCCATATTATCTGCTGACATCAGATTCAGTCCAAAAAAAAGCTAAATCATGGTGTGGCTACAAGTTCCACTGGCCACAACAAAAGTACTGTCCAGGGAACTGCCGAGAAAGGATATGGAATGGTCAGTTATGCAGGGTTCGCGATAACCGGTAATTGTCGGTATTTTACCGATTGTAAACAGGGAATACCGAAAATTTTCGAAGCAGCCGGTACGGCGTACCGATTCTGTTTGCCTGTGACCGATTAGATTTCCGTCTCCAAAAAAAAGTCTGAAGTGACATTTTCTGACAGTCTGTCATGCGCCTGTACTGTGCTTACGCACCTACCCCTTCCTACCACCCCCCCTTCCGACGAACATCTTTGGCGCCAGCCTGATTAGCCTAGCACGCAGAACAGCAAGCTTTACTGTGAAAGATTAGAGCTTCGCGCTCTTCTCGGCATGACAGTAACTTCCATTCACAATGAGTAAATGGGGCCTAGATTTATTTCATCTTTATTCTTTTAATCTTTTATATCGAGGATAATGGAATAAGCACTCCTGTGCTTTTTTACATCCAGTCCCCATGTGTATGCAGTTTTGTAAATGTCATCTGTTCCCACCGGCACAGGATGGCCTGCTTTTACGAAAAGCGAAAAGCAGAGGGTCTTTGACTATGAATTTGTGTTGCTTTGAGAGAGAAGAGTCGAAAACTAAATCTAAATTGAACGAAAGATCTAGATGAGCGCTAAGCATAGAAACAAGAAAGAAGAATATAAATCTCACGAATGATGCCATGCAAAACAACAGACTGACACAGACAGTGGCACAGGCGCTAGAAAAAAATCCTATTTCCTGCGTGGCTTCGTGCCCAAGAAGCGAGTGGCAACAGCACGGCAGTCAAAGTCTGAGAGATTTGCGTTCAATTTAGATTTAGTTTTGCTGCCGAACAATCCCCCCCTCCCCCACCCCCTCACTGAATAGTTTCGTTTTGTTCACAGTACATACCGGATTTTATTTTCTGGGGACCGATTTTGGGGGAGTTGGTCAAGATATCTCTGGAATGGCAACTCGCAGTACCGGTTTTAAAAAATCCTAGCGCGAACCCTGTTATGGAGAAAAAAAACACATTGGCTTGACAACATTTCAGTATGGACAGGTCTGTACTACTGTAGCCATGTAGACAAAGTTAAACAATTTGGCATTTATGGAGAGGTGGTAACCCTGGCTTTAGCCAGGTTTAGCTCAAGCTAGACACAGGCATTTTATAGTTGGTAATTTGGTAATAAAGCAGAGACCAACAGTACCATAGATAGCAGCTTCACTGACAGCAGCCCAGCTGAAAGTAGTGTGGTCGAATCTGAAGTGTTGGCCACCAGCACTACCATAGAGTGAAAGGGAGATGAGGTTTTTTGAAGGGTGGAGGTAGGGAGAGGATTTTGGGGGGGGATCAGAGGGGTGGGTTATGGGGGAGGGGGTGGGGGGGTATGGGGTGGGAGGGTTTTTTTTTAAGCGCAGGGAGAAGTGGGTTTGGGGATATATCCTCCATAACCTCCATTAATAATAATAATAATAATACATGGAATTTGTATAGCATTATGATTATGTATATCTTGTAAAAACAAATCAAAGCGCTTGCTTTCGACCTACACAACACACAAGAATCAACAACAATTTACAGTTTTAACAAATTCAAATGTACACTCACACGCACGCACGCACATGCACGCACGCAGCACGCGCGCATGCACATACACCTATAAACGTTATACACTTTGACTTTGTGTGTGTGTGTGCGTGCACATGCGCGCGTGCGTGCGTGCGTGTGTATCACTTATGTATTCGAATGTGCTAAAACTAAATTGTCATTGGTTGCTTTGGTGTTGTGTGGGTCGAGTGCAAGCGCTTTGATTTGGTTTTGCAAGATATAGCACTATAGATATAAATTCCATGTATTATTATTATTATTAATACTCATCAGTGAATATGGTGCCCCAGTTACTCCCCCTGAAATCAAACAACTTTGGGAAAAGAAGAAGAAAAAACGAATTCATCACATAAAGATAAATAATTGATCAGCATTACTATTGGCATATTGCAGTATTAGTGTAGTATTAATGATGCTGATAATGATACAGTCACACACACACACACACACACACACACACACACACACACACACACACACACACACACACACACACACACACTCACACACAGTGACATACAGTGACACACATGAACAGGAAAGGGTATAAGTGATGTATGTTTATAAATAAACAAGTGTACTTTCTGCAAATTCAAAAGGAGAATTTAACCAAACCACTGATCTGATGACTAGATTGGAGACATTTTTTCATGCATTTTTTCTTACCCAGTTCATTAGTTTCAGTATAAACGGGTTTTGAATTTATTTTATTACTTTTATTAATTAATGGGACTGTTAGCACTATTGAATTTATATTACTAATATTATCAGTTTGGTTAGTGGTTAAGGCCTTTCCTTGTTTTTTGTTTGTTTGTTTTTGTTGTTTGTTTTTTTTGTTTTTGTTAATATGTGTAGGGTTTTTTTATTTACTAGTATAATCATAAATTATTACTATAATTCTTCTGTTTCAGTGTTTGCTGTTTGTGTTTTCCCCCTTCCTCCTTGATACCCCCTTCCCATCCGTTCCCACCCCCTCCCCTTTTTAGTGTTTTGTTGTTGTTTATTTTGTTTGTTTGTTTTGTTGTTGTTTTTGTTTGTTAGTTTGTGTGTTTGTTAGTGTTTATGTTATTTCCTCTCAGTGGTGATGGGTTTGTTGGTAATTTAAAAAAAAATCTAGTATTAGAAGTACTTCATCTAAAATTATTCATATTGAATACAAACAACAATAAAAACAAACTTAATTAAGTTCCAAAATGTTTTACCCTTTGCTTGACATATTGTGTGTGTGTGTGTGTGTGTGTGTGTGTGTGTGTGTGGTGCGTGCGTGCGTGCGTGCGTGCGTGCGTGCGTGCGTGCGTGCGTGCGTGCGTGTGTGTCACTGTGTATATATGATATGGTTTTTTTTGTTTTGTTTTTCTTTTTCTTCCTTCTACTTCTAATAATTATATTAGTAATTAATGTTGGTGAAGTGTGGTTATTTTTGTTGTTTTTGTTGGTTTTTTTTTGTTTGGTTGGGTTTTTTTTTGCGTTTTTGTTTGTCAGGGTTTTTTCTGCTTTTTTTGGTGTGTTTTTTTTTGTTTTGTTTTTTTCTTTAGAAATTAGATAGATGGCTTGATTAAAAAAAAAAAAAGCAAATCAGTGCTTATTCAATGTACCATCTGGAAATAAAAAATTATATTTGATTTGATCTCGCACACACACACACACACACACACACACACACACACACACACACACACACAACACACACATACACACACACACACACACACACACACACACACACACACACACACACACACACACACACACACAAATATGTTAAGCAAAGGGTAAAACGTTTTGGAACTTAATTAAGTTTGGGTTTTTTTGGTGCTTGTATTCAATATGAATAATTTTAGATGAAGTACTTCTAATACTAGATTTAAAAATTAAATGTAATGCGTGAATTCTTTCTCTTTTTAATTTGTGTGTGTGTCTGTGTGTGTGTCTGTGTGTGTGTAATATTGCTTACAATGCAAGTTATAGACATAGTAGTATAAAACTACAAGAAGTGATTTTATTCAACTGCACTGTATTCTGATATTGTATGTGATGATGTTTTTGACAGGCATTGATTACAAAACAACCACCATTTTGCTAGATGGCAAGAGAGTCAAACTACAGTTGTGGTAAGTGTATCTTTGTGGTATTAAGAATATTATTTTTATTTATGCCATGGGTTTTTAGTTCAGAATTGAATGCTTATTTATTCAGAAGCAGACCCTTTACTAGGCTGTAGTTTTTGTTAAACAGTTGTAGCGATTCTTATGGGATTAAGAGCAGATAGAGGGAGATTTACATGGAGGGTGGAGAGAAGAGGGATGTGACTACTGACTGTGCCATCTCATCTGTTTCCCTGTTTTGATTATATTTAAACTAAGGATTTTTTTTTCTTCTAAATCTTGCCTTATGTTTTTGCTACAGGAGAGAAATTTTATTTCTGTAGTCATTTCACTCTATAGTTTATTCTCCCATGTGATAGTACTGATACCATACTTACTAACTTAGCTATATAATGTATCAGTGTATGCCTTCATGAAACTATTTCTCTCTCTGTCACTACTGTCAGTCTCTTTGCTCAGTCAGTCTGGCTGTCCATCTGTCTCTTTCTCTAATGTAAATCCTAACAAGTATTATTGATATTTTTCTTTACATCATGTTAATTAGTAAACGCTAAATCAGTATATGAACAGATTACAGTCATTTACTGTTTAGTTAGCGAACTCCATTGATGTTTGTTTAATTATTTTCCTTAGGGATACCTCTGGACAAGGAAGGTTTTGCACAATTCTGAGGTCATACTCCCGGGGCGCTCAGGTATGGAGATGAACAGTTATTTCTTTGTTTATCATTTGTTGCATTTTGGTGTGATTGTGATCATTGATTATTGCTGTTATTGTTTCTTTTCTAAAACATGATGAACAGTCAGTTGTTATTTTAGTTTGTTTTTGTCTTTTTAATCTGAGGCTTTCTCAAATTGCAGGTTTAGATTTACATACATGATGATCTTTTGTGAAGTTATCAAGTCATCTTTACTTAAGAACTTTCTTTGTTTGTTTGTTTATGCTTTGCTTTGTATGTTTATGTTTTGTTTTTTCTTTCCTCTTCTGAAGCTCCCAGGTTCACCAGTGCTGAGATTTTTGCGTATGCAACTGGTCCCCCCCCCCCCCCCCCCCCCACCATTTATGTTTTGCCATTTACTTATTTAGGTTCTGACTTCATTGATGGTGATGTCTAAACACTTCATGTGTATGTATGCTGGGTTTTTCTGGTCATCTGTTTCTACTGACGCACAATGGCCTACTCTTCTGAAAGGTGGAAAAGGTTTTTAACATGTGCGCAAAGTGTTCTGCGTGCATTCGCGCACAGGACCCTGGTTTATAGTTTCATTGGAAGGACTTTGACATTCAGTTCGATGTTTTTCATCAAACTGGGAAGAAAGGGCAAGGCTGGGAATCAAACCAAGAACCTCACAGTTTACTTTTTGACAGGCAAATGTCTTGAAAACCATCCTGCCACCCACCTTCTTTGTTAAGAATGTAACATGATTTTAATTGTAAATTTATATTATTATTAATGAACAAGTTAATTTCATCAAAAGAAAGCATTGTTTCAGGTCAGTTGTGCCTGCCAGATTTTTACTATTTTTATTTGGTCTGTGGTTGTGACAAAAATGGCACTATAAAATAAACACTGCAACAGACTGACTGACTGACTCAGTGGCTGACTGTCTTCCTCCTCTTTTTCTTCATCAATTCAAACCCTCAGACAGCACCTATTTTTGTATGTCATATGAACAGATATGAAGAAAAGTGAGGTGCGCTGCCGCTAAGTGCCTCACAAGTCAGGCCCAATGCATCCAACTTAAGCGTGGGAGAGAATCAGGGTTCGCGCTAGGATTTTTTAAAACCGGTACTGCGAGTTGCCATTTCAGAGATATCTTGACTAACTCCCCCAAAATCGGTCCCCAGAAAATAAAATCCGGTTCGTACTGTGAACAAAACGAAACTATTCAGTGAGGGGGTGGGGGAGGGGGGGGGTTGTTCGGCAGCAAAACTAAATCTAAATTGAACGCAAATCTCAGACTTTGACTGCCAAGCTGCTGCCACTCGCTTCTTGGGAACGAAGCCACGCAGGAAATAGGCCTAGGATTTTTTTTCTAGCGCCTGTGTCACTGTCTGTGTCAGTCTGTTGTTTTGCATGGCATCATTCATGAGACTTTTATTCTTCTTTCTTGTTTCTATGCTTAGATGAGCCTAGATCTTTCGTTCATTTTAGATTTAATTTTCGACTCTTCTCTCTCAAAGCAACGCACAAATTCATAGTCAAAGACACTCCGCTTTTTGCTTTTCGTAAGAGCAGGCCATCGTGTGCCGGTGGGAACAGATGACATTTACAAAACTGCATACACATGGGGACTGGATGTAAAAAAGCAAAGGAGTGCTTATTCCATTATCCTCGATATAAAAGATTAAAAGAATAAAGAATAAATAAATCTAGGCCCCATTTACTCATTGTGAATGGAAGTTACTGTCATGCCGAGAAGAGCGCGAAGCTCTATTCTTTCACAGTAAAGCTTGCTGTTCTGCGTGCTAAGGCTAATGAGGCTGGCGCCAAAGATGTTCGTCGGAAGGGGTGGAAGGAAGGGGTAGGTGTGTAAGCACAGTAGGCCTATAGGCGCATGACAGACTGTCAGAAAATGTCACTTCAGACTTTTTTTTTAGACGGAAATCTAATCGGTCACAGGCAAACAGAATCGGTACACGGTACCGGCTGCTCCGAAAATTTTCGGTATTCCCTGTTTACAATCGGTAGAATACCGACAATTACCGGTTATCGCGAACCCTGGAGAATTATTATCTTTTTAGTCTGTCTGGGGGAAAAAAATGCAGGAGAATGGTCCCATGAAAGCAGAAAATAGACCAGGAGAAGGTGACAGGAAGAAAAGGAACAAGGTAGAAACAGAGAGATAAAAAAGGGAAGTCCTAGCATAGAATTTCCAGAAGGTGGGAATGCTATTCATATTGATACAGTGACATGTCCCTGGCACCCCCATGGGGAGCTGATTGTTTATTGTTCTCTTTTTGTAACAGTATGTATGATTTTATTACGTGATTGTGCAAGAAGCCCAGATATGCATGTTAGATAAAACTTTTTTTTTATTTCCGTTACTGTGTTAATGGTCAATTTGAATATATGCATGGAACTGTTTCAGGGGATATTGCTGGTGTACGACATTACCAACAAGTGGTCATTTGATGGGATTGACCGCTGGATAAAGGAAGTCAATGAGGTCAGTGCAGATCAGATAAATTAAGGTGTATTGTAATACATTGAAATAAGGTGGGGTTTTTTTTTAAGCATCTTTATGTAAAGTGTGTTCTGTTTCATACCTTTATCACTTATGTCATATCTTGTCATGTTGATGGTCTCTGCATTTCTGTTGCTTCTGCCTGAGGCTGTTCTTGGCCACCTTGTGTATCATATGGTACCCAGTCAGTTCAGTTCAGTTCAAATACTTTATTATCTCACAGAGAAAAGCATGAGGGTCTTGAGCTCTCGCCATTTGTCACCAGGTATAAATCTAAATCTTCCTCTGTTGTCCTCTTGACAAGTGAAAGCCAGCTTGGATGTTGTTATTTTGTAAATTATGGCTGGTATGCCCAGTTGCTTGTTTTGGTGATGAAGGTGATGGTTACTTGGTTGATCTGAGTAAGTCATATAATAATATATATATATATATATATATATAATATATATAATTATATATATATATATTCCTTCTTTGGGGAAGGACATAAAAAGTCTTCATGAACATTTTGGAACTCTTCTCGCCCAGCATCATTTTTCACCAGCAATGACTTGCCCAGAACAGCCAAAGAATCATCACCTTCATTTGTTGTTATTGTTGCTACCACGTCTTTAGTGACGTTTCTGTTCTGCTGTTCCCATGCTGCTGATCTCAATCTGTCTGCCCCAGCCATACCAAGATTTAGTATGTAGGTACTGGCAGCCAAAATTAGATAAAAAAAAATTAAACCCATATCATCATAATGATAAAACTTAAAAAGCAAAGCAAAAATGAAGTCTTTGTCTTTAATATTTTTGGAGATATAGCCATTTAGAAATGATGCACTTGACAGTATCGAATATTATCCAAGTTTGAACCTCAATAGAATTGTACTTCATGTACATACCCACTTGAAAATGAGTATTTTAAATCCTATATTCATAAGATAAATTAGTTCCATGACACAAATATATATTCAGACCTGTGCATCTTCCATATTTGTTCCGGAAAAAGTTGGAAAAATACGGAAATATGATTTTAGTAACCAAATTCTAATTTTTGTCAACAAAAATTCGGAAAGTTGGAAATGTTGTCTTCCATCGTTGAGCGATGCCGTTTATCTCGCATTATGTCATCTGCTAGGCACTAGGCTACGTTCAGTTACTTGTCTCCCCGTATAACACATGCGCACAGCATCACTTTTAAACCAACATGGCAGAAAGTGGTGGAGACTTTCGCAGAAAAACAGACCAAACTGACACACTTACAAGCAAAGAAAGATGTGGATTAAACGCAAAATGACGCTAACAGGCCAGGATGGGGCTAGAAGAGGTACAGTTGCAGATATAGATGCACAAACAGCAAAATTGGCTGTTCGTTTTGCCAAGTAAGGTTTGAAACTTGCGCCAGGCCTGTCTCTCTCATTGGGCTACTCGCTAGTTAAAGTTGAGCTTTCATTTGCAAGTGGTGTCGGAAAATGGAACACGGTAGTAAAATAACAAGCCACGGCACTTTAGTTTTAGAAGCACTGATTTCTTGGCAAATCATGGAACAGTAAACCTTTTGCATCTCTGGGAAATCAGTTGATCGTTAAAATAGCAGAGTGACTTGTTCTGAAGTTACATCGTGCCGAACATGGCCTCCGCTCTGCTGCTGTACCGGACAGCAGCAAAGCACACACATACACAGGACTTGTTTTCTGGTCATGCAAACTGTCATGGTGAGTCCACTCCAAAATCAGATTAATTTTTAATCTGCTTTTGTATGGGGGATTCAACTTGATATTAAAATGAGAAAGGCAGAGGATCTTCTTCAATCTTCACAAGAAAGTGTATTGATTCTCTCTCTCTCTGTGTTTCTCTCTCTCTCTCTGTGTTTCTCTCTCTCTCTCTGTGTTTCTCTCTCTCTCTGTTTCTCTCTCTCTCTCCTCTCTCTCTCTCTCTCTCTCCTCTCTCCTCTCTCTCTCTCTCTCTCTCCTCTCTCTCTCTCTCTCTCTCTCTCTCTCTCACACACACACACACACACACACACACACACACACACACACACACAACACACACACACACACACACTGTTTATCTCTCTCCCCCCTCCCCCCCTTCAGTACTCTGCTGCCTCTCACCTCCATGTCTCCCTTTTCACTAGTCTTACCCCACCCACTACCATACCCCTTTAGCCTCTCCCCCCCCCCCCTTTCTCTTCCCCCTCCCCCTTCCTCTCTTCACTAGTCCCCACCCTATCTCCCTCTTGTTTTTCTTCCCCCCACTCCCTTCCTCACTAGCACACACTCATAGTACACACACAGTACACATGCACGCAGGTATGCACACACGCACACGCATGTACGCACACATCTATTTGCACACACACACACACACACACAGTACACCCACACACGCACACACACACACACACACACACACACACACACACACACACACACACACACAACACACACACACACACATCTATTTTTGTATCATCCTTTCTTTTTTTTTTTAATGAAAGCTCTAAAAAGAAATGACAATTTTGAACAGAGTCTAGGACAACCCCATAATAGCACTTATCAAGTTATCAGACCTGTCCAGATTTTGCTAGTTGATAAAAAAAACACCCAACTTATGAGCTTTTGTACAATGGAAAGAAATTGGAAGGGGGATGAGCAAACAAATTAAGAGAAAAAAAGCCAATAAGAAAAAAAAAAGAAAGAAAGTAAAAGACGTTTATTCTTCCTGTTGAATAAGTGTCATGAACAACGGGCAAAAAATACTTTGGGGGGGCAAAAAATACCAGAACTTTGTGAAAAATACTGAAAATTGCCATGAAAATAATGAAATCAATAGTAAGGGGGTGCACAGGTCTGTATATTGTTGATATGTACTATGATATGTACTTGGGTGGTGCTGCTCGTGTCCTCGGGAAGAGCAGCCAGAATTTTATGCATGGAAATCTGCCATGACTTAAAGTGGTGTCAAATGTAATATTTTAAAAAAATTAAGGAATAAAAATGTACTAGGGTGTTAAATTTAAGAAAAACCATAATTCACGCAGGTCAAATCTGTGTGATGTATCAACTTTGAAGCACTAGAGAACAGTAAAAATGACAAGCAGAAAGCTTATTTCACTTTAGACAGCCTCTTATGGTTAGTTATATTTATCACACTTATTTTCTGAGGTCTTTGCTCAAGATATATAGGAGAAATCCCATGTTAAAAGCCTGGAGGTGATGCAATTTAGACAGTGGAAAAAAGGGAGGAAGACTACCATAACTTTAAAACAATGGTCTTCAGATTTTGTATGTAGTCTTTATACATTATTTTCCTCAAAGTGAAATGTTTTTCTTTGTTTTTTTACTTGATTATTTTGTTTTTTATTCTAAAACAAGAACTTTCGGAGATGAGGTGACGGAGTTGTCCAAATGGGAATGGACATTTTTTTGTAAACTAAATGGCAGATTTCATTGAAGTTTTGCCATAATTTATTTTACACTGCTCTCTATCAAATCATACACTATCTATTTTCTATTCCTAACAACCATTTCCACTTAAAACTGAAGGTGCTGACATTCTTTTGAGTGACTTATTCAAATCTAGTATTGCCTGTCAGATCAGGTTCATGTGGTTTGTCGCAATTTCAAGAAAAATGCATTTGAAAGTTTAACATCGCTGTCAGCTTTGTGCCTTTCTTGTTGTATTCTTATATCCACCTCTCATATCTGAACCGGTGATAACATGTTTTCTCCTCCTTTGATAAATCCTTCCTATTCAGCTAGAGTTGGAACTGGTCAATTCTGGTGGTCACTGAAAGAGCAGAACTGAAAAGAAAAGAGCCAGTCCTGATTGCCTAATTTAGGCATCAGTTTCTTATTCAACACTAATATCATATTGTATTCCACGTTAAGTCACGGCAGATTGATCTGTTTGAAATTTGGGCTGCTCTCCTGAGAGAGTGCATTGCCACAAGAGCAGTGCTTCCCATTATTTTCTTTTCCTTTCCTCTCTGCATATGTATTTGGTTTCCGATCAGGGTGGCTATTTCTACAGATATTTGCTAAGGACAACTCTTGTTGCCATGGGTTCTTTTACGTGCACTAAATGATCATTGCACACAGGACCTTGGCTTATCGTCTCATCTGAAGTACTAGCACCCAGACCACCACTCAAGGTCTAGTGGATGGGGGATAAGTTTTGAGCACAAACTAGGATCAAACCACCACACACTTGAAACCCAGACTTTTCGCTTTCTACTTCTAGGCAGGGCCTTACCTCTGGACCACCGATCCACTATTGTCATATCCATGCATGTTTTGCTGGTTATACCTTACTTTTACCTGTGATTGGTGTCATATCAGGTGACAGTGACAATACATCTGGGGACCACACACACAAACTTGCTTCAAAATGCAAATACAATTTTTTATTTATTTATTTTATTTATTTATTTTTTGTATCCAGGATAATGGAATAAGCACTCAAGTGCTTTTTTTTCATTTTTACAAAGATGTACTAGTTAGCTTGTGACAAAAATTCAGTTTGATGGCTTGTCATGTATACACACACAAATTGTCTCATGAGTAAAGTCACTCAGTTGAGGGTAGAGAACCTTCAAAGAATTCAAAATCTACAGGCAATTTAGCTGTGTTGAATCAACAACAAGAGGGTTAATACAGACACCATGGGTTGCTAGCATATATACACCCACAACATAATGGTAGTGAATACAATCCACTTAAAGGAGAGATAAAACAAAGAAGAAATAACATCTTATTTTCAGTTAATCATTAAATCAATGTCATGTTCAGCATGCCCCAGGAGTACCAAAAATTCTGGTGGGGAATAGACTTCATCTTGCCTTCCGACGCCAGATCAGCGAATCATGTGCCGAGCTGTATGCTTTGAAGAACGACATGGCTTTCTTTGAGGTCAGCCCACTGTGCGACTTCAATGTGACTGAGTCTTTCGCTGAGCTGTCCCGCCTTGCTTTGAAAAGGAACGGGATGAGTCGTGCATTGGGTCACAACAAAGGTGAGGGAAATGATTTTTTAAATATTTTTTATTATCATATTCATTGTTGTCTTTCTGCTGTGTGTTACACTTTACATTCATCAGCCTGAACTTTACAACCAAGTTACACTTTACATTCACCAGCCTGAACTGTTCCAAGTTACACTTTATATTCTTCAACCTGATGTTTTTAAAAATATAAAAGTTATGAGCATCTTGAATTATTCTCTCTCTCTCTCTCTCTCTCTCTCTCTCTCTCTCTCTCTCTCTCTCTCTCTCTCTCTCTAGAAGAACTAGAAGAAGCATGCTATCTTAGAGATTTCTTAAAAAAACATAAATACCATGAAGAGTCAAAAAGATTACGAAACGCCATAAACTCACAGAAACGTCGAGAAAAAAAGAAATATTTCCAAGATTTACTATCTTCCAAACAAAACTCAAAAATCATTTGGAGGGCCATTAATCAAATAACAAACAAACAATCATCTTCCAAATCAAATGTAATCAAAGATGTTACTGCTGAACAACTCAACAATCACTTCATAAACGTTTCTACTAATGTTGTTAACAATGACAATTCAAAATCCAATAACCTAAACACATTAAAACAATACTGCCAAGAAAAGCATATTCCCTCAAAACTCCACATACCATTTATCTCTGTTTTTGAGGTCCATAATTACATGATTCACCTCAAACAGTCAAGGACACGAGGTCTTGATGGAATAGACAGCAGAATTCTAAAACTTTCAGCTCCAGTTATCACAGACACTCTCACATATATATATAACCAATGTCTTGAAAAGAACTATTTTCCCAATGCCTTCAAAACTGCTAAAGTGATCCCCATCTACAAATCTGGTGACACTTCAGATCCCTCAAATTATAGGCCAATCTCTATTATATCCCTTCTTTCAAAACCCCTGGAAAAACATATAAATAAACACTTAGTCAGTCATATAGAAACTAACAACCTACTCCACCCTAATCAGTCAGGATTCAGACAAAATCACTCGTGTCATACTGCACTGACTTGTCTCATAGACAATTGGCTAACAAACATTAATGAAAATAAATTTTGTGGAGTATTATTTGTAGATTTCAAAAAAGCATTTGATACAATTGACCACACACTTCTCATCAGAAAGCTAGACCTGTACAATATATCGTCAAATAGTCTAGAACTACTTGCTTCTTATCTCAAGAACAGACAACAGTGTGTTTCAACAACTACATCCACATCCAATCTAAAACCCATTCATTATGGAGTACCACAGGGATCTATACTAGGACCAATTCTCTTTTCTTTATACATAAATGACCTTCCTCTACATATTGCATCCAAATGTGAACTATTTGCTGATGACACAACCATACATACAAGCCATAATGACATTGACTCTCTTGCAACCATATTACAACAAAGCTGTAATGATCTTGTCAAATGGACAGATCTGAACCACATGTCTATTCACCCCCAAAAAACAAAATGCATGCTTATCACCACCAGACAAAAGCGACAAAATTTACCTCATAATCAGTTTCCAATACATATAAAAAAGGAAGCAATCGAACAAACCTCTCATCACAAAGTTCTAGGAGTGACAATTGATGAAAATCTCAGCTGGATCTACCACATATCTCACCTATGCAAATACTTGTCCCAAAGAGTATACCAGTTGACTAAAATTAAACACTTCCTTGACTACCATTCAAGGAAATTATTCTTTCAAGCTTATATACAATCCTCAATAGACTATGCCTCAACCCTATGGGATTCTGCCAGTGCAAACACTATGAAACCCTTATCAAGTCTGTATAAACGTGCTCTCAAACTTATCCTCCTGAAGAAAACAACATTACTTGACGTGGATTATACTCAGTTAAGTATTCTCCCCCTACAACAAAGACTAAAATATAACAAGGGCATCCTGATGTTTAAGATAATGGCAGGAGCTGTCCCCACATCCTTAAGAGATAAATTCCCAATGAATCGTTCCAGAAATACTGAAAAGCCAAGTATCCCAATCCCAAGAATAGACTTGTTCAAGTCCAGTTTACTATACTCAGGCCCTGTACTGTGGAACTCCCTTCCCGATTCAATTAAACAGCACCAATCATTGTCGACCTTCAAAAATCACCTAATGCACTTGATGCATCAAAACTAATGAACCAGTACTCATCCTGTTGGATATATATAATTCTCCCCCTTTCTCTCTCTTCTTCTCTGTGTGTGTGTGTGTGTGTGTGTGTGTGTGTGTGTGTGTGTGTGTGTGTGTGTGTTTAAATGTATCTTATATGTATTTTATCTTTGTCCACTTGTAACTGATTTCAAAGAGTAAATTTTTAATATTTTATTTTCATGTCACATTTATCATATGGTATATTCTCTATATATGCATAAGTAAAAGATAGGGAGTGTTAAGTGATGATATTATTGGTCAGTTGAAAATTGTGCGCAACAATACCTGGATAAAAATGTACTGTGTACTCCTCTCTCTCTCTCTCTCTCTCTCTCCTCTCTCTCTCTCTCTCTCTCTCTCTCTCTCTCTCTCTCTCTCTCTCGTTGCCTAAACATGTTATCATCCATATTGAGAAATACTTTATTCACTTTTTGTATTAATTAATAATCACGTGTTGAATGCAGTTGATTTTGTATAATTTTTTAATTCTCAAGTAAGCTGAATAATTATGTTCATTATAATTACAAAATGGTTATGAACGTGATTTCTATGACCATAAATACATAATCATAAGATTCAGGTATTAGAATATGTATGTTTTAATATATATGCCTTACAGCGGATGGATTCTTTTGTGTTCCGTTACATGACTTGATTAAAATTAGGCATATACTTCCTTTAAAATGAAGTTTATTGATGACATGAGCGCGAACTTTGTGTGTGTGTGTGTGTGTGTGTGTGTGTGTGTGTGTGTGTGTGTGTGTGTGTGTGTGTGTGTGTGTGTGTGTTGAGTGTGTTTGGGTGTTGTGTGTGTGTGTGGGGGGGGGATAATTGTTTTTATTTGTCGTCTCCCTTTGTATTAAAATATTATGATTTGCATGACTTTTGTTCTTGTTGTTGATAGGTCCTACCTCAAGTTTTTGATGTTTTGTTCTTGTTTTTTTTTTCTGTTTTAACTTTGCTGTTTGCTTTGTTTCTTCTTTTTTATATGAAGTATGAATGTAAAAGAAAGGATAATATAGTCACCTGATATGATTGTTTGACTTGTATCATTCTTCTTTTTTCTATGACAATTTTTTTTTTTTTTTTTTTTTTTTTTTTTTTTTTTTAAAGAAAAAAAAACAACAAAAAACCTACCACCTCAAGTACATGTGCGCCTGCGGATATGTGCTTATAAATATAAGTGTGAGTAAGTGTGTGTGTATGTGTGTGTGTGTGTGTGTGTGTGTTTTGTGTGTGTGTGTGTGTGTGTGTGTGTGGTGTGTGTGCATTTGTGTGTGTGTGTGTGTGTGATTTGTATGTGCATTTGCCTGCGAGCGTGCATGCGTGAGTGAGTTGCGTATATGCATGTATGTATGTATGTATGTATGTATGTATGTATGTATGTATGTATGTATGTATGTATGTATGTATGTATGTATGTATGTATGTATGTATGTGTGTGTGTGTGTGTGTGTGTGTGTGTGTGTGTGTGTGTGTGTGTGTGTGTGTGTGTGTGTGTGTGTAACCTACGTGTAGGAGTGAGTTTTACGTGTATTATTATCATACTATTATCACTATTGTTGATATTATTCTTATCGTCATCATTATAATCATTGTATTATCTTTAGTTCCTTCTGAGTTCATTTTGTTGTTATGAGTTGTAACAATGTTGTAGCTAAGTATTTTTGGGTGGACTTTTCTTGGTTGCTAAGTTGTTTATTTCATTATGTTTCTTTGGTTGCTCTTTATCTATTAACGTTTCTCTTTTCTTTTATAATCAAAATCATTCTATTGTGGCTTCTGATTTTCGTCTTCTGAAAGTGTGCATTTTTATTATCTTATTATGTATAATGTCCTTATTCCTTTATGTTGTTTGGTACTGCATATAGTTTACTGTTTAGTATCTTTTTATCTTGATGTTTTTCCCCTGAAAAGGGCGGGGACTGGATGTAAAAAAGCACATGAGTGCTTATCTATTATCCTCGAATAAAAGAATTTTGCCTTGCCTTGCCTTGCCTTGTCTCTCTCTCTCTCTCTCTCTCTCTCTCTCTCTCTCTCTCTCTCTCTCTCTCTCTCTCTTTTTGGGGGGAGAAATCATGGCGTCCGAGTAGCAGTTGCTGTGAGATATGCTGGTGAGTTTTGTGTGATACAACATTTTCAAGGACTGTATCAGGCTACTTTCTCTGTTGGAATTCACTTAACGGACACAACTCTGTGAAACTATTTGAAAATAGTGGACTTGGTGACGTGGAGGGCTGCAATAGGGGTGTTTGGAGGAAAATGTCAGCATGTGTCATGCTTTAAAAAAAAAAAAAAGTCTCCTGGCTTGGCACAGGTGAGCAATTGCGCAGACACTGTCACATCAGCTGATGTCATTACGGCTATGCTTGTGCTGTGCTGATTTCACTGATAAACTGTCTCTTATGGAACATGGCCAAAGTTATGTCATCTGAGTGCGTTTGGCTTGATGTAAAAATAATCCAATGGGGGACAGTTTGGTGCGAGATGACAGAGGTGTGTGACAGTGACAGTGGGCCAGCCTGTCAGCCAGCTGTGCACGTGTCTGTGGTTCTGATGGCGCTCTGCGTGCAGCACACTGCTTTCTCCCTGTGTAGGCTGCTGCTTAGCAGCGACATCGAGACAAATCCAGGGCCCAATACTGATGGAAAGCAGGATGCAAAAGTCAGAACAGACACAGTGATAAATGTAACAGGGGATGTAAGTGATCTGATGAACACAATAATGCAAAGCATTATTGGGTGCAGGATAGCCTAGTGGTCAGAACATTGTGCTTGCAATTTGACGACCCGGGTTAGATTCCCATTCATGGGGATTTTTCCTCTGGAGTTAACATCAGTGCTGACTCCACTCCCCCCGTAAGTCTTTCGGATGAGACTATAGACCAAGGCCCCATGTACGAATGCATGTTGCGCACACGTTAAATCCTGTTCTACTTTTTGTAAGAGTAGGCCATTATGTGTTGGTGAGAACAGATGACAAGATTGACAAAACTGCATACACACGGGGATTGGATGTAAAAAAAGCACATGATTGCTTATTCCATTACCCTCGATATAAAAGCTTTTTAAAAAAAATTAAATTAATAAAAAAGCATACAACATCAGTTTTCAGAACAAACCAGTCTTATCAGGAACGATTAAGGCAAAACCAAGAATGAATTGACGCAAATGAAACAGCAGTGTGAAGAAATCAATTTGAGATGTGCCAGACTGGAAAAAGATCAGAAAGCTGACAGAAACAGTGACATACATGACAGAAGACATCTACCAATTGTTTGAAGGAAGGGATGAAGATAGAGAGGAGGTCCAACAACTGTCCGACACCATCAAAGACCTGAAGACAGAAGTGGAACAATGAAAAACAGACACGGACAGATTAGAAAATTTCTCATGAAGAGACAATCTGTGACTTTTTGGGATACCCCAACATACTGCCACGGAATCCCATGACATGTTTGCCTAAACAGTCATCAACATGCTCAGCAGTGTGGATGACCAAAGGTCCTGGGCTGTGGATGATATTGTATGGGCACACCGAACACGACAGGCTCATGGACAACCCAGGCCTATGATTGCAAAATTCAGTCGTTGGAGGGACAAAATGACCATTCTAAGGGACAAAGACCTCAGACAGAACCTACAAGATAGAGGTGTCAGGGTTGCCAACGACCTGACCAGGGCACAAGCACAGATGGTGGCTGCAGCAGCATGCAGGGAGGGGAAGAGGGCGTACTTCCACAGGGGGTAGACGGTGATTGGGCCCAGGCAGAGGTGGTGGAGAGTGGAGGTGCACAGCAGGCCTCCACCCCTGTCCCCTCCTCATAGCCCAGTCAACATGGGGATTCCCCTTTCCTCACTGGCAGAGGGGGTGTGACGTCAGAGGGTGGCACCAACCAGGTAGCGGACAGAAGACCATGAGTGGCAGGCCCCCTTCTCCTTCCTCCTCTCCCTTTGGGGCATGGACAGCACAGGGGTGACTTCACTGGAGGCAGTATGAGCGAGCGTTACCGTAGCAACCACGGGGAGACTCCATGAGATGAACGTCACAATTCAGCGACGTTTGGCAGGGATTCCCCGCACTATGACGTGGCAGGTTCTTCTGGCAGTGACAGCATGCAGCACGTGACGGGCCTCTGTCCTACCAGCAGACGGGTTAGCAGGATTTCCTGCGTAACCTGCCGTGCTAGTCGTCTGCTCGCAGCAAAGTGGCCAGTGACAACAAAAACTGTCGCAGAAGTCAGTCAGCACCCTAGCAGCTTAAGGAAGAGCTAGGACAGGCCCGGCCATTCAAGTCAATTGTCATTTTTAAACTATAATGTTGAAAACTTGTACAGTAAATTAAAGGATGTCTCATTTATGAACTATGGAAATAATTTTGGCAGGTCCATGCTAGATTTATGCTTTTTGTTTGATATGATTATTTTGAATGGTCGTTGTAAGGGAGATAATCAAGGGGATGATCCATTTGTGTCTCCCAATGGATGCAGTGTTATTGATTATGTTCTTGTACCTAGTCATTTATTATCAAGTTTTGATTTGTGTATTGGAAAGTGCATTGATTCACGGCACCTCCCAGTTGAAACAACATGGAGAGGAAACTGTGATTATACTAGAATTGAAACAACAGTAAAAGAGAGTGCAGAGAAAATTATATAGTCTGAAGATTTTGCACAAATATACAAAGAAGAGCTTGATATTTCAATGTAAAGCATTCAAAATGTTACGTAATAAGCATGATTTCTTAACTTTACAATCAGCAGAAAGTTCTGATATTGTTTCTATCTTGTCGTCTGATAATGAACATGAACAATTAAATCTTGAGCAAAGTATATTGCAGAAGCACAGAAAATAAGACAAATTTAGCCAGTATCAATTGTATGCTTTGACAAAATTAATACCAATGTAATTTTTTAGGGTGATTTTAAAGGACATTGATATTTTTTCAAATTTTTGTGACGTGTAATTTTAAAGGATGGTCGATTCCAAACCAGTTTGTACTCTTTTTTTTTTTCTTGTAATTGATTTGCAAATGGATTGATGCCAATACTGATTAGTTTGTTGTTTTTTTGTTGTTGTTTTTTTAATGAATGGGTGCATCTTTTTTTCATAACACTTGGTTGTATTGATCGTGTATTTCATGTTTTGTGTACAGTTTTTTAAACATTTTGCGTTATCTCCTTTGTCAAAAGGCCAAGTTGGGCAATGACAATAAATTGTTAAAGTTTTCCTCTCTCTCTCTCTCTCTCTCTCTCTCTCTCTCTCTCTCTCTCTCTCTCTCTCTCTCTCTCTCTCTCTCTCTCTCTCCACACACACACACACACACACACACACACACACACACACACACACACACACACACACACACACACACACACACACACACACACACACACACACACACAAATCATGTTAGCTAATTAATGTTGGTGAAATGTTTGTTGTTGTTTTATTTGTTTGTTTGTTTGTTTTTTTCCCCTTTTCTTTCTTGGTTGGTTTTATTGTTTGCTAGGGATTTTCTGCTTTGTTTTTTGTTGTTTTTTTTTGTTTTATTTTGTTTTTTGTCTTGATTTTTTTTCTTTTCTTTAGATAGATGGTTTGTTGGAAAAAAAGCAAATCGATGCTTATTCAATGTACCATCTGGAAATAAAAATTTGATGATTGATTGACTGATTGACACACACTTACCCCACACACACACACACACACACACACACACACACACACACACACACACACACACACAACACACCTAATATCACTTAATTGTGAACAGATGTTAAATTAAAAGAACAACAACACACACACGCTTTATTATACCTGTTACATGGACACACACACACACACACGTTTCTGATATTTTGTGATTAATAAGTGGTAACTTATAATTGATAATTCATTAGTTCTATCTCATAATTTATGAATCATTGTTCCTATCTTTTTTCCATTTTATCTAATGTGTGATTTTCTAGCTGTATCTTGCAATTGATAATATATGTTAGATGAAACTGAAAAGTCCTGATATGTCTGTCATTCTGTTTGCTTGCAGTCTTAAGTCTACAAGAGCTGGCGTGCCGCACCATTGTGTCACAGACCACCATATACGGCATTGATCATCTTCCCCTTCCTCCTACCCTGAAGTCCCACCTCAAGTCATACGCACTGACTAACAAGACACGAGCACGCATGCTGAGTTTCATGCATCGAGACAAACACAAGAAGGCTAAGTATCTCAACCCCCAGGATTCTCCCCCAATAAACTGTCGAAAGAGCTGCGTCATCAGCTAGCAGTGGTCAAATAAAAAACCTGTGTTTGTGTAAATAAATATCAATGGCTTGGACTGGGATGTTCCATTGAACATCCAGTGGTACAGACAATTAGCGATGAATGCAAGGTGTTCTTCTCTGTGGTACTAGGGAAGACACCAAAGAAATGGTAGCTGACATAGTTTATCAAAGTATTAATTTCTGTGTTGAAACTGGCAATATCATATATATATATAATATAAACAGATGATCCTAAGATTGATTTAGGAGACTGGTCTTAGTATGAGCTCAGTAGTTCTAAAAAGTTTTAAAAAAAAAAAAAAATGCTGGGGAGTGCCTTGATCATAGTTAGTCGTAGGATAGCTCAAACTGCCGGTAAAGTGTTTGGATAAAATCCAGCTAGTGTTTGGCTTTTTTCTTCAAATTGCTCATACTGTGTTGGATTGTGTCATGTGAACTGGCTCTCTTTTTTTTTTTTTATAATTACTGCCATATTTATGACATTTGTGTGGGTTTTTAATAGTAATTTTTTGTCATAAAAATTCAAATGTTTCTTTTTTATATTCACATGTGTAAAAATTACAACTTTTGTTTCTAACCATAAGTATTTTTCTCACTTGAAATTACACACATTATGAGCAGTGAGCTGGAGAATAGAATGCATTTTAGGTCATTGTGTTTCATATTTGTCAGGTGGTTTTGTTTTGTTTTTCTTGTACATTCCTTAAAAGTAATTGACAAGAACAAGAAAACAGCAGTAAAATAGTGCAGCCAAGTAGACATAAAAGAAAACAAGTTCAATAAGCTTTCCTGGTATCCATTCAGCAGTTTGTCTTTCTTTCTTTCTTTCCTTTTTTTTTATATCGAGGATAATCAGGGTTCGCGATAACCGGTAATTGTTGGTATTTTACTGATTGTAAACAGGGAATACCGAAAATTTTCTAAGCAGCCGGTACCGCGTACCGATTCTGTTTGCCTGTGACCGATTAGATTTCCGTCTAAAAAAAAAAAGTCTGAAGTGACGTTTTCTGACAGTCTGTCATGCGCCTGTACTGTGCTTACGCACCTACCCCTTCCCACCCCTTCCAACGAACATCTTTAGCGCCAGCCTCATTAGCCTAGCACGCAGAACAGCAAGCTTTACTGTGAAAGAATAGAGCTTCGTGCTCTTCTCGGCATGACAGTAACTTCCATTCACAATGAGTAAATGGGGCCTAGATTTATTTATTCTGTATTCTTTTAATCTTTTATATCAAGGATAATGGAATAAGCACTCCTGTGCTTTTTCACATCCAGTCCCTGTGTGTATGCAGTATTGTAAATGTAATCCGTTCCCACCGGCACACGATGGCCTGCTCTTACGAAAAGCGAAAAGCAGAGGGTCTATGACTATGAATTTGCGCATTGCTTTCAGAGAGAAGAGTCGAAAACTAAATCTAAATTGAACAAAGATCTAGATGAGCGCTAAGCATAGAAACAAGAAAGAAGAATATAAGTCACACGAATGATGCCATGCAAAACAACAGACTGCACAGACAGTGACCAGGTCTAAAAAATCCTATTTCCTCGGGCTCGGCCCAAGAGCGAGTGGCAGCATGCAGCACGGCAGTCAAAGTCTGAGAGATTCGCGTTCAATTTAGATTTAGTTTTGCTGCCGAACAATCCCCCCCTCCCCCACCCCCTCACTGATTAGTTTCATTTTGTTCACAGTATGTAGGCCTACCGGATTTTATTTTCTGGGGACCGATTTTGGGGGAGTTGGTCAAGATATCTCTGAAATGGCAACTTGCAGTACCGGTTTTAAAAAATCCTAGCGCGAACCCTGGATAATGTGACCACTCATGTGCTTTTTTTCATCCAGTCCCCGTGTGTATGCAGTTGTGTAAATATTGTCATCTGTTCCCACTGGCACACAATGGCGAACTCTTACGAAAAGCGGAACAGGATTTAACGTGTGCGCAAGATTTTCTTGTGTGTTCGCACAAGGGGCCTCGGTTTACAGTCTCATCCAAAAGACTTTTGGGGAGAGCGGAGTCAGCACTGATGTTAACTCCAGGGGGAAAATCCCCACCAAGTTTGCTTGGTATCTATGCATCAGCTTAGCCAGTACCCATAGTCTCTGGTGCAGGAGACTGGAGAGTGTAATCAGTGATTTGATGATGTTGTAGCAGTGTATGTTATCTGTTTACTGGACACTAGGAGACGAGAGTTAAACATCAGTACACAGTTTTTCCTGCTCTCATGATTCTGTTCCCCAAGTGGAGTTTGTTGTAACTATAAGTGAGCAGATTTTTGTTTTGAGTCACTGGGGATTTTTTTACATCTGTATATCATGTGCTAAGATTTCTTCTTTCCTTTCACTTGAACAATATAATTTTTGGTATACTTTTGGATATGACTATAAATAAGAAATAGTGGTACATGAGGCAGTTGGGTGTTTTCCTGCTGCCTTTCTCCTATGTCTTTTATCTGCATTAAATTATTTATTTGCCAGCCACAGTGAGGTCAGTGGTCTGAGAGGGATACAGAAGATTGTAGAACTCAGCAGAGACGGAGAAAGATGGCAAACCCTTGTGGCACTGTGAGGAGCTGTTACTGTCGACAGGGCTGGCGGCATTGGAGACAGGTGATATTCAAGCATGGGATTTCTCTGCTTTTGGTGGAATTCCACTAGCTGGCAAGAAGGCACATGTGTTTTAGCTCCCAAAACAGAAAACTACATTTGTGTTTGAGTGAAAACTTTCAATCGACACAAATTATGCCAGCCAATAAAAAGTACTTAAAACTGAAAGAAGGAAGAATCTGCAAATGACATTTGAACATCAAGCAAGCATAATGAGGCTGATATCTTCACAGGTTGCTCAAATACCTCAAGTACACTTTTCCCCGAAACTTGTATTTGCTAGCACAACTGGAAATGCTTGGGAGGCCATGTGCCATATATGATATCACGTTGAAGTGCCTCACGCTTCTCAGAAACTGTTAACCCAGCTACCTGTGAAACAATTAGGAGTACTTTGTGCAAATCTTAAGCTGGGAATTTTTTTTATAATGTGTATAGCTGAGCACAGTGGGGGTCACCCAGAATACACACCCTGGGAATCATTGTGAGGTTGAAAGTACACATTGAATTAGAAGTTAATGTGAATGACTATTCAGTTAGCTTACACATAGGCAGCCATACTCCAACTTAAGAGGATTTTTTATTCTTTCAAGGAGAGTGCAGGTTGTTATACTGTCTAAAGATCTTGCCATGGCTGAACACAAATTCAAGAACATTTTACATCTTAATAATATTTCGATATAACCCTTGGCACTTAGTGTACATCATAATTGACAAGCATTTGGCCAGGGCCAGGCACAAGATTTAACCCACAGATTTTGTCCCTTAGAGGACTGCAGTAAGCTCTTAGCCCCAGTTGTATAGTAGAGGTCCAGCATGATGACTAATCATCAAACTCACCCCACTCTCTGCAGATCACCTTTTTCTAGCAAGCCTAGGACAAGGAGGATGAATTTTTTCATGGTAGTGTTAAGTGTGGATCAGTGGTCTAGAGGTTACATACCTGCCTAGAAAGCTAAAGGTCCAGCTTCGATCCCCGTTTGAGCCTGAAACTTTCCCCCTATCCACTACACCATGAGTGGTAGTATGGGTGCTGGTCTTTCGGATGAGACAATAAACCAAAGTCCCAGGTACAACAAGCATTTAGCACAGATAAAAGAACCCACTGCAGCAAAAGAGTTGTTCCTGGCAAAATTCAAAGGAAAAAGCCACCCTTGATGGAGAAACAAAGACACATGCAGACAGGAAGGCTGTTAGAAAGAGTCTAGGCTCAGCACTAAAACTTGGGTGAAACAGAATACTGTATTTCTTTTTCTTTTTTAATGCCAGTTTTGGGGAGCCTTTTTCTACTGGTTTTAATGTGATTCAGGTTGATGGTATTGATGCTAAACATGTCAATTATCTATAGTCCTTGAAATTCGTATTGAAAGTACTTGTAAAGTGCTGCATTCTGGTCGTAGTCCTTCGAAAAAGTGACTCTGCCTTATTTACTTCTGCGAAAAGAGGAATTTGCCATGTGTCTTTTGGAGCAGTGAGGCCACAGAAAAGTTTTCATTGATGTTTCTCCCAAACACCATAGTTGATATAGGGTGGTTTGCTTAGCAGCTGTGCGGAGATGAGGACATGGTAAGTAACCATACGTAACATATTGAATGAATCCTACAAGTGCTAAAGAACACTACAGAAGACTGCTGCTGGCTGATATCACATTGATTGGGCAGTGTAGTTCTGAAGCAGGGTGTGATAAAACAAGTTAATATTAATGTGTACAAAGGAACTAAGTCTGTAAAGTTATCTATCACTTGAAAGATTAGATAATAGGCTTTTGTATGAATATAATTTTAAAGCAATATACTCCTATTTATGATTATAAATGAAAAACAATTATCACGTTATGGCCCCAGATTGCTTTCAACAGAATAAGTGTTGTTGAGGTGCAAAACTGTCATGAATAAACAAATTTCCTCCCCAGAACCAACCAATCATGCTGCTCATGTGGGCAAAATTTCCTCTAGCCCTTTCTGCTGCCCTAAAATGGCCTTATGTAGTATTCATTATGTGAACTTTGAAAGCAAATATAAGCCATCAATTACATCAACAAAGTCATCCCAGGTTTTGGGGGGGATTTACCTTGTGACCTAGCAACATTGCCCAACATGAACAACTCTGCGGGAATGGCACTCCAAGGGTGAAAACAGGGTATGGGGGTCAACCCTCCCTTCATATCTTCACATATTTTTACAATGGATAGTATGGCTACACTTTGTTTTTATCTGTCATTTACCTTGGCACTGCTGCTGTATGATGTAGTTCTAAGTAAACCTGGCCTCCTTGTGCCAAATGATAATTTTGATCTCTAAATGATTGGTATGGAAAATTAGATGGCTTCTTTCTATCTTGTGTTGTTATTACTTCCTAGCATCCTGTTTCTTTTAAAGTGTGGATGTATTCCAGGCCACCTCCATCAGTCATTGGATTTGACAGTTTTCACATGATATCCTGTGGTGTTGGAAAGCTCACCAGGAATGTGCATTTATATATATATTTTTTTGGACAGCTTTTCGGTGTACTGGTATAACATGTACACATTTTTTTATCATAGAAAATTATGTTATATATTTGAACATGGCCGACCTTTTTAAGATAGTTGTGTTCTGTTGTTTTTTGTTGTCTGTTTGTTTGGGTTTAAAAAAAAAAAAAATTTAAGAAGTTATTTAGGCTAGTGATATGTTAGTGTGATTAACAAAAACAGATTGATGGATAGTTTTTAGCACTGAAATTCATGTTTTGTGTAGTAATCCTGGCTTTTGTATAGATATGTGAACTTTTCACTCAGTGTTTCAGATCCTTTTAATTTCTCAACTGCTTTTGCTCATTGTATGCATTTTATAGAATCTCTTTGTGTAATTTGTTTTTATGTGAAAGGGAAAAATACTTTTTGACCAACCAGTGATTATTTTCATGGGTTCAAGGTATTCATGAAACAGCTGTTGTAATTCTGTGTGGATTTTATATCTTTGTTCTTGAAGTCAAAAGTGTGGCTACCTCCATGGTGGGCAAAAAATGATTGCATATGCAAAATCTCACCATTGGTGGACTCAGTTCTAGCTGAGAAACAACCCCTCCCAAAAAAAATCCTTTAACTGCAGACTGGTGCACTATATTTTGCTGTCATTTACTATTGTCCCATCGTCTTCACATCTCAGATGTCACTTATCGTATATGTGTGGACACATTTGCACACAAACGCCAGGACAACACACACACACACACACACCACACACACACACACACACACACACACACACACACACACACATCCCTGCCTCCTTTTCAGACATGCACACACACATTGTTTGTCTCTCTGTCTCCCACTTCTCTTTCATCTTGACCCCCCCCTCTCTCTCTGTTCTCTTCCCTCACTCTGTGCTAGAGTCTCAAGATCACTGCCTCCAATCTGTGCAGTGCATGTGATGTTTTATTATTGTTTCAATATGTTGATATGGATCTTGTGTGCCAATGGTTTTTCTAACGTGTGGTGTATATTACAGTGACACCGCTTGGTGTGATAGATTTTCTGTATGGTGCTTTGATGATGAGGAGAATTTGCTCATTTCATGGATAGTGCTTTAGTTATGTATAATGTGTTTCCTTTATTTGTATTACCCAGGGTGATATGCTCATTGTGTAGGATTGTTGTAATTGCCATTAGCCTTTTTTTTTAAAGGAAAGAACAAAGTAAAGCATGAGGGATTCGGTTGAGTTACAAATGATTTGTTTTGTTCAAGTGTGAACTTTTGACGGTAGGAGATTTTGAAGAGTTCATAATCCTTTTTTATGCTTACAAAAACAAAACAAACAAAAAAACCCAACTGGAGATGATATGTTCAGAGGAATTGCTGGTGTTCTCAGCACAGCCTTGTTTTGTTGGCCTTAATGTATGAAATGAATTAAGGTACTTTGTCATTCAATGTGGAGGGTTTTCAGGCTGACGGTTTTGGGTATTTAAAGGTGGTGTTATTTTTTAGCTAGATATGAATGATATTGGAGTTGCTGAAACTGAGTAACAGCCTTTGTTGTCAGTGGGGCAAGAAAAGAAGAAAACAGTCAACAAGGCTGATCACCTTTCATCATGTTATTGCTAAAAGGCAAGAAGCTGTAGACTTTTCTCAAAACTTAATAATAAGAGGGCTTTCAGTCCTCTGATTCTCCTCTCTCTTTTTTGTTTTTTGGAGGAACAGTTATTGTTTTTCTTCACAGCTGTATTATCACCTGTGCAGCTCAGCTGTCAATATGTAATACAATTTTAACTGTTGTTAATCAGGATGAGCGAAATGGCAGCTGGCAATCAGCTGTTTTGAAACACACGTGTACTGACGCCACTTGTACATCTATAAACCCATATGTGTAAATGGTATACAGAGAAAGTGTAATTCTGAAATGGGATGTGTGTGGTCTGGTTCAAATGTTTTTCTTCTTCAGCGTTTATGCTTTCCTCCTGTCATCTAATGCCATGTGATGGTAGTATTAAGTTTAGGTGGTTTTTCAGCAGTTGTATGTAATGAAAAACAAGGGAAAGTTTAGTAATTGTGGGATTGTGAGAAATGAATAATACACTCTCCACTTTGTAAAGAAAAGGCCCCCCCCCCCACTTGATACTGATTTATGTAAGGAATGTACTTTATCTTCCATTTCATTTATCTTAGAAACCCTCATGAGATTGCATGTGTTTTCAATATTACATACCACTGTAATGTCATTTATTTCAACACAACATAAGCTTGTCTCTGGTTCATACACGCATGGATAGATTTACTCATTTAGAAGGCTTGCTTTGATAATGAGGCAGCCAGCAAAAATGGGATTTCTGTGGGGGTTTTCTTTGCAAATGTACCAACTTTTCAAAATGATTCCTTGTTATACAGCACTGACTTTTCATTGTCAAATAGGGATGCTGTTATTCAGTCATTAAGCCAAAAGCTTCTGTCATCCTCAGTCAGTTGTGTATCCTTTGAACTCAGGGCTTGTACTGTAGGGTTTTAGGGATTCAAAGATGCACATGCGTACTTGAATGGAAACTGGAAAGTCTGCTAATTGAAATGCAATTTGTAGCAAGCATTTCAAAGAGTGCTTCAAGAAAAAAATCTCTGCCAAAATTCTGCTCTGTGAAAAGGGCCTTTGTTTCCATTAACTGCAAAGTCCGTTATAGACCTCAATAAGTACATATTTGTGTGTGGAACTTGGAATAAATGTGCCTGTATGGTTTGTAAAGTGCTTTCTTTCTTTCCTCTGATTTGACATGTGCTTGTTCTACAGTATTAACATCAGCCTGCAGCTAAATAGTCCTTTTCTTTTCAATGCTTAACACACTTGCACACAAATGCTGTCAGCCCCATAGGTGCAATGAGTTTTCTCTTCCTGCCCAGCTGTGTAGCCAGGTATGCGTGAAAACACAAGTCCATCCTTTGGATGAGACTATAAACCAATACCCCATGTGCAATCGCACGCAGAACATCAGTACATGTTAAATCCTGTTCCACTTTTCGTAAGAGTAGGCCATTGTGTGTCAGTGGGAACAGATGACAAGATTTACAAAACTTTATGCACACGGGGACTGTATGAAAAAAAAGCACATGGGTACTTATTTCATTATGCTTGATATAAAAGAATAAATAAATAAATAAATAAATAAAAAAAATAGATAAAAAGTATGCCGAGAAAACAAGTGCATCATTTCCACATCACTCTGGTAGTTAAAATAAGCATCATATTCAACTGAATTGCTATCATAGTTCATAATCCACTTATAAACCAGATATGGGTGGACGAGGTTACAAGTATACTCGTGAACAAGAAAAAAGAGTTAAGTGACCGGTAAATTCAATAAAGCTGTTTATTACATTTGTTGAGTGGAGTAGCTTATTTTCTGATTTTTATCCTCAGTGATTATTTGAAGAATTTTTATCAGTATCGTAGAACATGTTTGTGTGATAATTTATGTAATTATAATCAGTATCAATCATCATAGACCATGTTTGTGTATTTATTGATGTCATTCAATTTGTTTAAGAAGTTTTTATAATTTAAATAACTAATTTTTAGCCATTTGTACATATTGTATATACTCAATTTTGAACTTGTGTACAGGTTGTTGTTCCGAGTTTTTGTAAGAATGTATTGTTACTTTAGAATGAACAGTTCTCTCCATATGACTACTGTGTGTTAACAGTGGTCATTTTCTGTCTTCTTTTTTTTTTTTCCCCTGGGACTTTCTTAAAATATGTATATTTTTTTAAAGCAGTTACATCGGACAGAAATGACTTGTCTTTGCAAAGTAATTTGATATGTGGTTTAGACTGGTCATAGAGCATTTCTTGTTATAACTTATCTGATTTTTCGAACATAAATGTGTGTTATAACTTATCTGATTTTTCGAACATACATGTGTGCTATAACTTAACTGATTTTTCGAACACAAATGTGTGTGTTAATGTGTGTTTCTGCATGTGTCTGAATGTATATACATGTGTGTGTGTCTGCATGCATTGAAAGAATGGATGGTATGTGCAATATGTGTCAATCATATGCCTCTTTTACAAGACTGGTATGTATGCATGTTGTAAGTAATCGGTGGCTGAACAAATATAGTTGAAATGAAGCCCACCAATAAAGTGGTTTAATCAGTTACCATCTGTCTGTGGACACTAATCTTCTTCTTTCTCTTCTTCTTCTTCTTCTTCTTCTTCTCTTCTCTCTTCTTCTTCTTCTCTCTTCTTCTTCTTTTTTCTTCTTCAT
Organism: Stramonita haemastoma; assembly: GCA_030674155.1. Taxonomy (NCBI): domain Eukaryota; kingdom Metazoa; phylum Mollusca; class Gastropoda; order Neogastropoda; family Muricidae; genus Stramonita; species Stramonita haemastoma. The sequence goes on from CM060318.1 coordinate 13,796,429, forward strand.
CAAATGCGCAGACAGCAGCTGTTGTCTGTCAGGAAGTGCCTGGCGAGTCAGGCCCTTTACATCTGACTTTGGCATGGGAGATAATTATTTCTAAGTCTTTCTGGAAAGAAGGCAGGAGAATAGACCAAGAAGGCAGAAAATAGAAAAGAAGGGGGTGACAGGAAGAAAAGGAACAAAGCAGAAACAAGAATCATAGAATTTAGAAAAGAGGTAATTTCGTAGCACAGAATTTCCAGAATGCAGGAATGTAGTTTATACTGACAGGCCCCCGGCATCCCCATGGGGGAGGGCACTAATCTCTCCACACGACTTGTTTTCTGAGCAGGAAGAGCTCTGGGTCTGGGTGTCAGCTTTCTCATTCTGAAACTCTATTTTGTTCAGGAATAAAAATGATTTACTTTTTGTGGCAGCTGTTTTCATGTTGCAGCCAGCAAAAACTGAGAATGGCATTTTCTAATTCAATTTATTTTAGGAATGAAGATTATTGAGTTTTTCACAAGCATTGCTGAAAAGTACATTACAAACTGAAATTGTAAACAACAGCCTTAAAGTTAAAAACATGCATCTAAAACACAACCTTGTCAGCTGTCACTCTTGCCTTTTAGTCTTACTTGGGAATGCTGCAGAAGTAGGATCTTTTAAAACATGGCACAAAAAGGGGTAGAAATATTTTAACTTCAAACCAAATTAACCTTGTTCTCTCTCTCTCTCTCTCTCTCTCTCTCTCTCTCTCTCTCTCTCTCTCTCTCTCTCTCTCTCTCTCTCTCTCTCTCTCTCTCAACACAACATAAGCTTGTCTCTGGGGGGCGAATAGCCTAGTGGTCAGAACATTGCGCTGGCAATTTAAAGACCCGGGTTCGAGTCCGGTCGAGGAAATTTTCTTCCTGGAGTTAACATCAGTGTTGACTCCACTCTCCCCAAAAGTCCTTCGGATGAGACTTTAAACCGAGGCCCCATGTGCGAAAGCACGCAGAACATCTTGCGCACAGTTAAATCCTGTTCCGCTTTTCGTAAGAGTAGGCCATCGTGTGCCGGTGGGAACAGATGACAATATTTACAAAACTGCATACACACGGGACCGGATGAAAAAAAGCACATGATTGCTTATTCTGTTATCCTCGATATAAAAGAATAAATAAATAAAATCTATATATATATATGATATATATATTATATATATATATATATATCTATATCTATCTATATCTATCTATGTATATCAAGATTGCTTGAAAAAGCTAGGTTCTTGAGTGGCATTGCAGTACCTGCAAAGAAGTAAAAAAAAAAAAAAAAGTTTTGTATTAGCTTCCTTGGCCTTGTATGCTGCATGCAAAATGTATGATTATTATATTGATAGTACTCAAAATCAATGTTGGCTTGGAGGACTTGCCCCCTGGACCTTGTAGAGGCCTAGCAGCCTGTGGACCCCCACCTTTTTCAGCCTATGCACTCCCCAAGTACTTTGGGCAGTTTCCTTGCCTGTAAATGTAAGAACTGAAATTACAAGGAATTTTCTCCTCATACTGTTGATAATAGCGTATATGGCACACAGTATATCCTAGCAGACTCTCTGCATTTCTCTAAAGTAAGATTTAATTTTTTTAATGTATTCAGCACTGAAATTTTTTGTGGGTATATCATTACATTTTTTTTTGGTCTAAAACTTCCTTGTATATTATCTGTATATCATCATTGTAATAACTTATGTGTATGCACATCTGTGCATGCATGCTATGTTATCCTTTGTGTGCATGCATATATATGCATTAGTGCAAGTATGGATGTGTGCATGCATGAGGGAGAGTTTAAACCGTTAAACTGCCACTGGGAACATAGTGATTATAAATGAAGTCTACCATGGAGCATTATTATCTTCAGAAAATGTGTGTGCTAAAGTCAGTTGTTCTCCAGGTTCATCTGAAGCACTTTTAGCATGTATGTTCATAAGCATGTCAATGTGTATAAGTGCATGTGTGTGTATGTGTATGAGCAGGTGTATATTTGCTTGCATACATGCATGTATGTGTTAACAACATACCACAAAGCATAACTGAGAGTAAAACAAGCCTAGAGCTGATTTCATGCTCAATTGAATATTTAGTCATTGATTTTTAATCAGTGATGGGCTATATAACAATCACATTGCATGCAACAGTGAGAAGAAGAACTTTTTATCTGCAAGAAGGGTATGGCCAAATTGTGTCCGATACTGAAGCTTTTGATGGCGGTGCAACGATGGAAATGGTTCACATCCTCCAGCTTTGTAGGGCTTTTTTCCTCCTGCACTTCATGCAAGTGGTGATGAGCAGGGGTTGGAAAGGAGTTTTTCAATGGTAATGCAAACAGCCTTTCTTTAAAAAAAGGCTTTTTTGATAATGAAGCATTCACCTTTCTATCCCCTACACTCCCCTTTATTTGACCTTTGTATTATAGACACTTGCACACACAGTGACAGACATAAAGGCACATACACTTACAGACTCATGGACCCTCTCATACATGCACATTTGCACATGTTCAGGCACATCTGTCGTTCTCACAGTCATACACATTTGCATATATATATATATATATATATATATTATATTTTTATATATATTGTACCATTTTGTATTTGTACCATTTATCTCAGCGATTTTGAAATTCGGGCTGCTCTCCCTGGGGAGAGCGCGTCGCCACATGTGCAGCGCCTACCCTTTTTTTTTTTTTTTTTTTTTTTTCCTGCATGCAAGTGTATTTGTTTCCCTATCAGAGTGGCTTCTTTCTACAGAATTTTGCCAGGGACAACCCCCTTGTTGCCGTGGGTTCTTTTACATGCGCTAAATAGTGATGTGTAACACACGGGACCTCGGTTTATCGTCTCATCCGAAAGACTAGCGCCCAGACCACCACTCGGGGTCTAATGGATGGGGAAAAAGTATTGGGTCCAAACGGGGTCGAACCCCGCACACTCCGACCCGGACTTTTTGCTTTCTAGGTAAGGCGCGTGACCACCTAGACCACCGATCCATATATATAATATAATATATATAATAATATAATATATATATAAATACCTAGGAGCTGAAAGGTATGTGTTTATTGTGCTTCCACTTACGGATTTAATCTTTCATTTAAGACTTCTGCATTTTCGGTGAATTTTTTTTTGTTTTTATGAAAGAAACAGAGTGTGAAATCTCCCTTCATATCTGAGATTTCTCAGATTCAGCATATCTCCCTCTTTCTCTTAATGTCTCTGTTGTATTATTTGAGTTACCAAATTTGCCAAATGGGCTTTTTAGTGTATGGAAAATGGTAGTGATAGATCATGTGATATGGGTGGATGGATGAAAAGCACATGGTTGAGGCTTATCAGGCATATAATTATGTTTGTGCTTTGATCAGAAAAATTTAGGTGCCATGTGGTTTTTTTAGATTAATATATTTAAAATCTTTTATTTTAAAGATAACAAATAAGCACTCATGTGTAATTGTATGGAACATTTTGTATGGTGAGTGACACTTCTTTAAGAATACGAAAACTGAAAAAAAGAAAAAAAATGAATCAGTAAAGCTTGACTGGATCATCAGAAAGATAGATTCTGCTTTTTACCCCCCTCCATGTCATGGTGGTTGTGTGTGTGTTGTGTGTGTGTGTGTGTGTGCGTGCGTGCGTGCGCGTGCGTGCGGGTGCGTGCGTGGTGTTAGTGGTCACTATCTGTATAATTTTGTCTTGATTTTCGGTGTGCACTTATTGGGTATATGTATATTTATGTTTTTTCTTAGTTTTAAAGGAAATGTTCCTAAGTGGTTTTGTACATATAAATGTTTGTTTGACTTTTGTACTGTTATGGATAACTACAGACATGTATGTTGTGCTTTTCACAAATGCCCTACACGAGGCTTTTGTGTGCTGTTGCAGTGAGCAATAAAACAAAAGAACTCACTATTACCTTCATATTGTCAGTTTGAAAAAAAGGTTTGTTTTCCTGCAGTATAATTAAAAACAATAAAAGTGAGACTTACCTAGTCAGGTGGAGCTGGTTGTAAACTCTTGCGAATTTATTATAGACCTGAACGGAGTGCACATGAGAACCATGCGCAGCCCCTACTGTCTATTTTTAGAGCCTGGAGAGAACACTGTGTCATACTGTAACAGGATCATTTAGAATTTTATAAACATTATCATTATTATCATTTTCCATAGGTGGGATGTCTTACTGTTGCGCTGTGTGCAGGGCACTGTTGTCAATTCTTGATCAAAATTCTACAGAGTGGTATCAGTTTCGTTTGCATGGTATGCATTTCATTTTACTTGCATGGTATGCATGCCGACCATTGCACGGGTGGGCATGTGCATTCCCTTCGGGTCTACAGTCAATTCACAATACACAAGAATTTACAACGAGCTTCACCTTACCAGGTAAGTCTCGCTTTGTTGTATTTAATTCTTGCTCATCTCCTGTATCCCTCCATTATATGCACATGAGATTTGAGAGCCACAGTGTTCTTGAGACGAACACATCCACCACATGTAAACAAGAAACTGTCCTACTTTATTTCTGTTTTAGGAAGTGCTCCATGATGGATTAGTCCATGGTCAGTGTTGGCCCCGCATTCTTATCATAAAACTTTGCAAAAGTGGAAACATTTGTCCATCCAGCAGCTTTCATGATGATATTTACAGGGGTGGGAATTGTCCGCGGAAACGCAAATTTCCGAGTTTTTGGAATCTACTTCCGCGGAAAAAAAACTTTCAGTCCGCAAAATATTTGCGCACCGGCTGTGGCGGACTGTTAAAGCTTCGTTTGCAAGCTGTGTCTGCCTGCTGAAGGTCCGGTATGTTGCCGAATACGCGTGTGTGGGGGGAAGCAATCATTGAACGCAGTACCTGAATTGACCTACTCAGCGTGTTGATTCTAGGGTGGGCTTTTGCAGGATTCCCCATTTTTTTCAACATTGCTGCAAAATAATCTGACCAGTGCGCCCTAGGCTAATAGACACAAAACCGTGGACAGCGCGTATTTGAACAAACAGTGCGTCATTGCAACTGCTGTTTGTAAAATTTCTATAATATAGGGCTGCATGAGGTGTCATTACGTTGATACCCAAGGGACGGCAGATTCACAGATTAGCTCCGCAATCCACAATGAAGCCAGCTGGTCTGACGTCATTTTCCTATTCCTTTCCGTCATTACGTCATTTTTATAAGAAGCCCTGAACTCCTGACACAAATGATGTCATTTTGACAGAGCTATTGAGTAGATCTATAGCAGAAGATGCCGTGACCCAGCAGAGAGCTGGTGGACCAAAAAGTTTTCAAGAAAGGTTTTCCAGATCTGGCTAGACAAGTAGCCCGGCTTGAGAACAGTGATGACAGCATGTGATGTTGGCTGTGTATAAAAGCATCACACAAAAACGATGGTGATCACCAGGAGGCTGTACAAAATGAAATTCTTCAGAAAGACGTCCATCAGTTAAAGAGACACACTCTCTCTCTTTCTCTTGGGGGGGGGGGGGGGGGGGGGGGACTTTGATATTGGCTTTCACTTGTCTTCTCATCTAGATCTAGATCTCTTTCTTTCCAACTCTGAAAGTGGAAAAACAGAATAAATTGACTTTGACCTCTCTCTCTCTCTCTCTCTCTCTCTCTCTCTCTCTCCTCATCTCTCTCTCTCTCTCTCTCTCTCTCTCTCTCTCTCTGTCTCTCTCTCTTAAAGGGTGGGGGGGGAAAGACTTTAATATTAGCTTTCACCTTTTTTTTCATCTAGCTCTAGCTCTCTCTCCAACAAGACTTTGATATTGGCTTTCACCTCTTTTTTCATCTAGATGTAGATCTAGCTCTCTCTCCAACTCGGAATGTGAAACAACAATATGACTGAACTCTCTCTCTCTCTCTCTCTCTCTCTCTCTCTCTCCTCTCTCTCTCTCTCTCTCCTCCTCTCTCTCTCTCTCTCTCCTCTCTCTCTCTCTCTCTTCCTCACACACACACACACTTCTCTGTCTGTCTCTCTCTCTGTCGCTGTCTCTGTCTCTCATTTTCTCCACCTTTCACTGTCTCTTACACACACACACACACACACACAACACACACACACACACACACACACACACACACACACAACACACACCTCCCCCCCCCCCCCCTCTGTTTCTCTGTCTAGGTGTGTCTGTTCTTTCTTTCTCTTTCTTCCTGTATCTGCATTAGTGCACATTTTTCTAGAAATGTACTCATTTTTGCTCTGTGATTACTTGGGTATAGAACCTCCTTTGGATTGAAGAAATGACAGAAAAAGTCATATTTGGAGAGCTTATTTTAGGGCAGAAATTGCTTAGTATCAAGAACTGAAATTGGTTCAAGGAGAGGCCTTTAAACAGGCTAGAATTGTTGAAAAACCTTCAGCTTCAGGGGCAACGCCCCCTGACCCCCACAAGGGGCTCTGCCCCTTGACCTCGCCAGGGGGCAACGCCCCCTGGACCCCCTACTTTTCAGAGTTTTTGGACTCTGCCAATTCCCACCCCTGATTTATCAGAGCGTGTGCAAGTTTAGCTGCCGAAGCGCTGGCTGACCTCCTACTGTGTGCCGTGAAGCGTGTAATGTCTATGCCTGCCCTCTCCATTGTCCACTTCAGCCAGCAAAAGATGTAATCGCTTGTAACTCCTTTTTGCGGTGCTTGGAGAGTTGTAAACAAATGGTAGAATCCCGAGCCCTCAGTTTGCTCCGTCTCAGGTATTCTTTCAAAGTGTGAACTCCACACAGAACCTCCTTTTCCACAAAAGCCATGAGTTCAATGGATGATTGATGGGCTCCTCTTCTTGGTGGTTTTAATAATTTTTTAAAACAAAATATACACTTTCCCCTTGAAAGTAGCAGATTGTCGATGCCCACTGCAGTACCTCTGACCCGACAGAAGGGCAATTAACATCACGTTTCATTGTCAGTTCTTTGGACATCAGGTTGTCCACTGGGACCCATGTTTTTTACATTTTCAGCACAATGTTTACATCCCAAGTGTGGTGATACTTTGGTAACGGTGGTTTTCTTTCAAAAACACCCTTCGTAAATCTTTTTACAAGTTCATGTTGACCAAACATTACCCCTTCATAGTTGCAGAGAAAACAGCTTAGCGCAGAACGAGCGGTGCCCACAGCGCTAAAAGAATGTCCCTCTTTCAACAGAGATGCCAGAAAATTTACAGCTGTGGTTGTTTTAAGGAATCTGGTTTTGGTTTATCTCGTTTTAAGTGTGATCGATGTGGGTTTTCCCACGACGGGGTGGCCGTCCTGGGCTGACCCTTATGGTTGGCCGGGGCGTCGATACAAGCAAGGACAGTTGAGTTGGTTTTATACCCCGTTTTAAACTGTACACTTTTAATACGAGTTTTAAAATATGACGAGGTGACAGCCCCGATATGGCCTATGTGGTCGGCGGGGCTATAAGCAACATAATTGGATTGAATTTGATAATTGGCTAGAGGCAGTGAAACAGAATCCACTTGTTGCTCACGCGCGTACCTCTTCCGCTTTCATATGAACACATCATACATCTGTTTTGTACGGGTCGCCATGAGGACATGAGAAATAATTGTAATCTCCTAAAAAAAATTGTGATCTGAATCTATCCCTGACAACTTTGCACACGAACAGCGTCAGGCTTTTCGTCAGTGGGTGTTTTGTCTCCTTTTGACTTGGTTGTGTCAGAAGAGTGTTTCTGGCTGACAAGAGGACAGGCCTGGCTGTGAGAATTTTCATCAGTGCTGGCCAAAAGGGCTGATTTTTCCAGGTTGGCGCCTACTATAACCCCTCTTGCTTGGTCCTTCTGTAACTTGGCCAGGACTCGAGATGGAATGTTGAAAGGGGTAAAGCAATAAACAGTCTCATTACCCCACGCAGAACATCATGTGCACACGTTAAATCCTGTTCCGCTTTTCGTAAGAGTAGGCTACTGTGTGCCGATGGGAACAGATGACAAGATTTACAAAACTGTATACATACGGGGACTTAATGTAAAAAAGCACACGAATGTTTTCTCCATTATCCTTGATATAAAAGAAATGAAATAAATGCATGCTAAATGCCCATAGCACATGCTTCTGGGTCAGGAAAACTGAAAAGTTCATCTAGAAGCAAACAAGTCAATGACAGGTTTTATATCTAGAATATTTAGAGCCTCAGAAAGTTAGTAGCAGTGAATTAAGTTTCCATTCTGTACCAGTGTGGACCTGTCTAGACAGACTTTAGCTTAGCTTTAATGTCAACATTTTCAACCCCAGGGGTGTGGGCAGCACTGAGCCATATGTTTCTGCTTTCACACCAATGCCAGATTTGCTGAGACACGTCATTCAGATGTTTAGATCTGTTTGAATCCATGTTGTTAATACAACCAACAGTGCTTGTGTTATTAGTCATAATGTGAACATTCAGTTGGTCATGCAACAAAGACTTGAGACCAAAAAAGACAGCTAATAGCTCCAAAGCGTTTACATGTCCTTCTTTGTCTTTCTCACTCCACATGCCTTGTGTTTGTGATTTGGTCCAACAATCCAAACACCCCATCCTGCACATGAGCTGTCTGTCTTCATAGTAATAGTGGGGTCTGATCTCTGAATGGGAGCCTTTTGTTTATGTTATTGATCCACCATTCTAGCTCTGTTTTCCCTTATTTTTTATGTATTTATTTATTCTTCTATATTGAGGATAATGGAATAGGCACTCGTGTACTTTTTTTTACATCCAATCCCCGTGTGTATGCAGCTTTGTAAATCTTGTCATCTGTTCCCACCGGCACACAATGGCCTACTCTTACCAAAAGTGGAACAGGATTTAACGTGTGCGCAAGATGTTCTGCGTGCGTTCGCACACGGGGCCTCGGGTTAAAGTCTCATCCGAAGGACTTTTGGGGAAAGCAGTCATCACTGATGTTAACTCCATGGGAAAAATCCCCTCGAACGGGAATCGAACCCTGGTCGTCAAATTGCGAGCGCAATGTTCTGACCACTGGGCTATCCCGTCCCCAAAGCTGATAACACAGCAGACCCTCTTATCCCAGTTCCCCTTACATTTATCTTGTTAAAGTGCTCTGTAGTATAAAGGACCCATTGGCACAGCAAGTGTAGTAGTACAAAGGACCCATTGGCACAGCAAGAAAATAAGGAACCATTAGTCCAAGACAAAATGCCAGAGATCTTAAGGTTGTATTTTTCTGAGCGAAAAGTTCTATGCAAGCACAGAGCAGTTTTTGTTTCTGTTCATCTGTCAGTGTGTCTGACATGTCTATGGAGTTTATTTTGAAATCCAGGTACGTGATTTCTTGCACAGGCATGAACTGTGATTTCTTTTCATAAAGTCTAAATAGAATCCTAGCGAGTCTAGTAATTGTATTGGGTCTATTACACACTGTACAATTTCTGTGTCAGTCTTTCACACAATTAAACTATCATCAATAAATGAAGTGATCAATGAATGAAGTGATCAGGTGACCCATATGTAAGCATACTAGGACAGGTTTCATGCAAAATGATTAACATAGTTCTATGGTTAACAATGATGATATGTTAATAAAATCATACGATCTCGATCCTGTACCTGCTTTTCTTTTCACTCAGTGCATTTCGCAGCTTATGCCTACTATCACAAAAATAGTAGATTCATCTCTTCTTTCAGGAAACTTTCCATCAGCTCTCAAAACTGCAATAGTCACACCTCACTCAAAAAGCACGACCTCGATCCCAACATCCTGAAGAACTATAGACATGTTTCTAAACTGCCTTTTACCTCTAAAGTCCTGAAAAAAGTTGTTCTGAAAAAATTCAATAGCCATCTTCTTTCCAATAATCTCTTTCCCCCTTTTCAGTCTGCCTATCGCGTCAACCACAGCACTGAAACCACCCCGGTCCATACTTTAATTTAAACGCGCATCTACATGCTTCTGACTCTGGGAAAATCTCCCTTCTCACTCTCCTCAACTTATCTGCAGTGTTCGACACTATAGATCATCTAATTCTTCTCTCCCGTCTCCAAAATGTGTTTGGTATTATAGGCACAGCCCTCACCTGGTTTACTTCATACCTTACAGACCGAGTTCATACAGTTGCAGTAAACAAGATTCAATCAGCGCCTGCCAAACTGGAATGTGGTGTCCCTCAGGGATCAGTTCTGGGCCCTCTTCTTTTTACCCTCTATACTGCTCCACTGTCACATAATGTCATAAATTATCAATCATTTTTATGCGGATGACTCAGATTCAAAGCGTGTATCACTCACCCGACAATCTGCCTTCTCTCTTGGCAAATACGGTCCACTGCCTTCAAGATATCCAACACTGGATGATACAAAACAAGTTAAAACCAAATGCAGATAAAAGAAGCCATGCTTGTAGGCACCAAACACAATCTTTCTTCATTTCAACAACTTCAATTGAAATCGGAAATGCGTCAGTTCCGCTATCCTCTTCTGTGAAGTATCTAGGGGTCGTTATCGACAACACACTCTCCATGCAAAAATTAATCACCCAGACCTGTCAGTCATGCTACTATCAACTACGGCGCATTAGTGCAATTCGAAAGTACCTCTCCACTGATGCAACATCCAAACTTGTCACTTCTCTTATTCTTTCACGTCTGGATTATTGCAATTCTCTTTTGGCTGGTCTGCCAGCATCATCTATCCACTCCCTTCAACGTATACAAAACTCTGCAGCTCGACTGGTCCTCAGAAAAAAAAATCTTAACACATTAGCCCCCTCCACCCACCCCCCCTCTCCTGCAAATTCTCCACTGGTTGCCCGTA
>CM060318.1:13812195-13817195 GCA_030674155.1 Stramonita haemastoma
GTCCAGTCTTTGATGTTGTCAACCCATGATTTCTTTTGGCAGCCTCTTCTTCTCTTGCCCTCGACTGTTCCTTGCACGACGGTTTTTGCTAGGGTGTTGTGTCTTGTGGTGTGACCAAACCACATCAGCTTTCTCCTCTTTATGGTGGAGAGCAAAGGCTCTTGGGGGCCCACACGCTTTTTGATTTCTTCTTTCACATAGTTATTGGTCTTGTGTTCTTTGTATGATATTTTGAGGAGTCTTCTGTGGCACTTGTTCTCGAATGCTTGGATTCTTCTCTCTAACTCTGCTGTCAGAGTCCATGATTCACAGCCATATAGGATAGATATCACGAGGGATTTGTAAAGGTGGTATTTGGTGCAGAAGCTGATGTTGTTGCTTCTGATGATCCTCTCGAGTCTGACTAGAGCAGATGTTGCTGTTGCAATGCGAGCTTTCACTTCATTGTTTGATGTGCCATCTTTTGTTAGGATGGAGCTAAGTATTTGAATTGGCTCACCTCTTCTAGTATTTCTCCATTCATCTTTATTTCCGTGATGTCATTACTCGCGCTGTTGACCATGATCTTTGATTTCTCTGTACTGACCTCCATGCCGTATGCGCTCGCTCGATCTGTTAAATTGTCTGTGAGGATTTGCAGTTCTTGTTTGCTGCTGCCCATGAGGTCAATGTCATCTGCAAATCTGAGGTTGCAAAGGGGTCTTCCACCAATGGAGATGGAAGTGTGGTGGTTTTGCAGTGTCTCTGTCATGATGTTTTCGAGGAAGAGTACAGACAGTACAGGCAAAGAAAAAATGGGTTGCGCTGCGCTTGCGGCGACACGCTCTGCCCGGGGAGAGCTGCCCGAATTTTATGCAGAGAAATCTGCCGTGACCTAAAGTACAGATCTTGATAGTGTTGCACGTATTTCTTACAGAGTATTCTAAGGTTGAAAATTTGCTCTGTTGTAATCTGTCCTGTTCTGAACCCTGCCTGCTCTTCTTTGATGATCTCCTTAGCTTAAGGCTTCAGTCTATTCAGGAGGAATCATAGCATGGTTTTGCTGGGATGGCTGATCAGGCTGATGTACGGTAGTTTTGGTATAGTTTCAAGTTGCCTTTCTTCGGGAGAGTGATAACCAGGGTCCAAGGTGTTAGGCCACTTGCCTGTCTGCCACATCTTATTGCAGATGGTGAGTAGCACCTGTCATGGTATCTCCTCCTGCTTGAACTAGCTCTGGTGGAATGTTGTCCACTCCTGCTGACTTCCCTTATTACTTTTGTGATTTTACTGCATTTTCAACTTCTCGGCTGTAGGATGGAGTAGCTGTTGCTCAGTACTTCAAATAGATATTACATTTTGTGGTAGGATTTTTCTGGAGGCTACCAAGCTACTTTTAATTTGAGATTATCTGGAGCTTCGTTCCATAACTTTTCACTGGGAATATGTGTGAAGACATGCACAAATTAGTTATTGGGCGGGGATATTGTAATATACTTTCTTTATAAATTGAATCTTTGATAAGTCATTTTCAAAATGATTGAGAAGTAAGAAATGGTTACGCGTACTTGTTTTCCTCCATTACTCTTTCCTCAATACTACTTTTATTACAGGTGTGGGGTGTTTCTTTAATACCTACTGCCAAGATAATTTGGTTCAAGACTATTTATTATTTTATGCATTACCCCCCCCCCCCCCCCCTTTACATTGAAACGACATCTCAAATCAAAGGGAACGATATTTTATTTCTTATGGTCATCATTTACTGCTGTGGAAAACTTGGAATACAATTTTTAGAGAGAGATTCGGATGATTTATTCATGTTTAGGCCATCGCCCCTCATGAAGGGGTTGGTGAACAAAAATGAAGTACAATAACACTCGATGAAAGAACAAAACAAAATCTATGCATCAGTCACAGTTAACATTATAGTTATATTAAAACAATCAATCATCTAGGACGTTGCAGTATCTCGAAGCTTAAATGCCTTGTGCAGAAAAAGAGAAAAATTCCATACATCAGAATGCCTTGCCGATGCCATCAACAAACCTAGCTTAAACAAACATGGTTGTTGATAATATTTCAATGGGATGAATTGCTAAGTCTGTTTAAGGCAGGACAACAGAACACAAAATGTACTTCATCATCTTTCTCCCATCCACAAAAGGACAGATTAACTTAGTGTGATCATATTGTTTGTACCATTGTGATGAGTCGCCAAATTTGACACGCCCATTCTGAATCTTGTCACTATAATTTTCAGATATCTCTCTATGCTTGAGAGAGACAGACAGACAGAGACAGACAGATGGACAGACACAGAGAGGAGGGAGGGAGGGAGGGAGAGAGAGTCTTTTGTTTCGAGGATAATGGAATAAGCACGCATGTGTTGTTTTTTTTTACATCCAGTCCCCATGTGTATGCAGTTTTGTCAATTTTGTCATCCGTTCCCATGCGAGAAAGAGAGAGAGACAGACAGACAGACAGACAGACACAGGGACGTAAAGAGAGAAACAGACGGACGGGCAGATAAAGACATAGTATGGAAGTAAGACTGGCATCATTCCTGCCCTCCCCCTCCCCCCCCCCCCCCCCCCCCCTTCTCCCATTCTGTCTGTCTGGGTTTGGTTTGACATCAGTGGGGGACAGCTTTCAAAGCCAAACCAGAGAGAGAAGGTGTAGATTTTGACAGTGAACAGTGAGCTAGAGTAGGGAATTCAGCTCCACATCATTGACAGTGTGGTGACTTCGTCAGCTGCTTAGCAGTTACTTTCCTTTGCTTCATTAAGCTGGTTGCTTTATTTCTCAATTTAAAAAATATATAATCTATTATCCCATAGTCTGGCGACCATGGAACACCCATGAAGATTTGACAACCAGTTCCCTCTATTCATCTCTCTGTTCTGCCTTTCTCAGGGTTTTGTTGAGTTCTAGGCTCGTCCATTCGCTGATGTTGTCCTCCCATCTCTTCCTTGGTCTGCCTCTTTTTCTTCCTCCTTGGACAGTGCCTTGCAGTATTGTTTTTGCAAGTCCTTTTGATTTTGTTACATGCCCGTACCATTCAAATTTACGCTTTTTTACGATTAATAGAAGGTTTTCGATTGATAGAAAGTTTTCGTCGGAACCAGTGGATTGCTGGATTCTGTTATGCACGTCTTCGTTGCTTATGTGGTCTCTGTAAGAGATGCCAAGGCTCCCATTAAAATTGTGGCCCTGAAATAAGGACCTAACCAGTCAAGGCATGGCTCGGGCAAAGAGCTTAGAATAAGTGACGAGGTTAAAAAAAAGTGACGAGGTAACAGCAGGATAGCAATGTTACAAAGGATAAGGCATTCCCGCTACCCTCCAAAAATACCAACGAGAAAATAATAACAAAAAACAAAACAAAATCCACCCACCCAACCACCCATCCAACCAACCAACCACCAACCAACCAACCAACCAACCAACCAGCCAGCCAGCCAGCCAGCCAGTCAACAAACAATCCTGCCAAACCCACCCTTGAAGACGGAAGAGTGTGAATGGTAGGTCAGAATATTGTTCCTGTATAAAATATAGAGACTTCATGTTTTGACTAACTGACAGTACGTTAAAATTATGAGAATTTTGTATGTATCGGAAACTCCAACCTAAGTAATAGTTATGCAACAAGTACATTCTGAGGATTGACTTCATTTCATATGGACATATTCAGTAATGTGTAAGTGCTCTAGAGAGACGAGTTACAATGTTTCGAAGAATCGTTAAGTGTACATGTCCATTAGTAGGGGCCAACTACAGATGTTCACGTTCATCAGCGTTACATATATACTTAGTACTACAGATGTACACTCACTACTACAGATATACACATAGTACTACAGATGTAACAGTACTCAGTACTACACAGATGTACACATAGTACTACAGATGTACACTTAGTACTACAGATGTACACGTAGTACTACAGATGTACACAGTGCTACATACGTACACACAGTACTACAGATGTACACGCAGTACTACAGATGTACACGCAGTACTACAGATGTTAACATAGTCTACACAGATGTACACATACTACAGATGTACACACAGTCTACAGATGTAACATTGTGCTACAGATGTACACAGTACTACAGATGTACACACAGTGCTACAGATGCAACATGTGCTACAGATTACACTTAGTACTACAGATGTACACACAGTGCTACAGATGTAACATAGTGCTACAGATGTACACTTAGTACTACAGATGTACACACAGTGCTACAGATGTACACTTAGTACTACAGATGTACACAGTGCTACAGATGTACACATAGTACTACAGATGTACACATAGTACTACAGATGTACACACAGTGCTACAGATGTACACAAGTACTACAGATGTACACACAGTACTACAGATGTACACACAGTATACAGATGTACACATAGTACTAAGATGTACAGACCGTACTACAGATGTACACACCGTACTACAGATGTACACACAGTACTACAAATGTACACACAGTACTACAGATGTACACTACTACTGTGTGTACACATAGTACTACAAACGTACACAATCATAGTACTACAGATGTTCACGTTCATCAGCACTACAGATGTACACAGCACTACAGATGTACACAGTGCTACAGATGTACACACAGTACTACAGATGTACACACATTACTACAGATGTGTACTACTTCTGTGTGTACACACGGTACTACAGATGTACACAATTCATCAGAACTACACTGTACACATAGTACTACAGATGTACACACAAGACTACAGATGTACACATAAGACTACAGATGTACACATAAGACTACACATGTACACATAAGACCACACATAAGACTACAATGGTACACATAAGACTACAGATTTATTCAGTACTACACTGTACACATTCATCAGTACTACACTATACACATCAGTAGGCCTACTACAGATGTACACATTCATCAGTACTACAAATTGATTAATTAAAATCCTGATTATTTTGGTGCACAAGGGAATCTCTATAAAGAGAGTGG
>CM060318.1:13824695-13842195 GCA_030674155.1 Stramonita haemastoma
TGTGTACTTGTAAGCTTGCACATGATGTGCTCACTTGAGTACGTACGTGCATGCATCTACATAATTATGTAAAACAAAAAGCCCCCCCCCTCCCAAATGTACTGCCTACAGTACACACAGTGATCAGCATTCTACTCTGACAACGTTTGCCTTGTTCAATACTGAAGAATAGACTTCACACACCTGTGTGAGTGGGGTGAGGTAGGGTGGGGAAGGAGAGGTGTAGGGGTGAGCGGTGGGAATGGAATGGGGTCTTACCAGGTGGAGCAGAACAGCTGCCATAGCTATGCAGTCCACTTCAGGTGAGGGAGCAGCATGCCGCCTGACAGGCAGCGAAAATCAGGGCTGCCTGCCCAACAGGCCAACAGAACAGTTGAGGGCACACAGCCCATGACTCCTATGTTATAATTATACTGGCTCATGAAGACTGCACTTCTTACACTCCTATGTTATAATTATACTGGCTCATGAAGACTGCACTTCTTACACTCCTATGTTATAATTATACTGGCTCATGAAGACTGCACTTCTTACACTCCTATGTTATAATTATACTGGCTCATGAAGACTGCACTTCACTCCTATGTTATAATTATACTGGCTCATGAAGACTGCACTTCTTACACTCCTATGTTATAATTATACTGGCTCATGAAGACTGCACTTCTTCCACTCCTATGTTATAATTATACTGGCTCATGGAGACTGCACTTCTTACACTCCTATGTTATAATTATACTGGCTCATGAAGACTACACTTCTTACACTCCTATGTTATAATTATACTGGCTCATGAAGACTGCACTTCTACACTCCTGTTATAATTATACTGGCTCATGAAGACTGCACTTCACTCCTATGTTATAATTATACTGGCGCATGAAGACTGCACTTCTTACACTCCTATGTTATAATTATACTGGCGCATGAAGACTGCACTTCTTACACTCCTATGTTATAATTATACTGGCTCATGAAGACTGCACTTCTTACACTCCTATGTTATGATTATACTGGCTCATGAAGACTGCACTTCTTACACTCCTATGTTATAATTATACTGGCTCATGAAGACTGCACTTCTTACACTCCTATTTATAATTATACTGGCTCATGAAGACTGCACTTCTTACACTCCTATGTTATAATTATACTGGCTCATGAAGACTGCACTTCTTACACTCCAATGTTATAATTATACTGGCTCATGAAGACTGCACTTCTTCATTGGGAGATGTTCAAGTTTAGTGGGGAAAACTGAGAGAGAGAGAGAGAGAGAGTATGTGTGTGTGTGTGTGTGTGTGTGTGTGTGTGTGTGTGTGTGTGTGTGTGTGTGTGTGTGTGTGTGTGTGTGTGTGTGTGTGTGTAGATAAAAAAAGAAGGAAGGATGGATAGTACAAAAGAAGGAGGGAGAAAGAAAGAAAGGAACATAGGAAGGAAGAAAGGATGGAAGGAGGAGAGGAAAAAAAGAGGAAATGAAGTTTGGGTTTTACATGCCAGGCGGTACAAAGTATATAATAATACACACACACACACACACACACACACACACACACACACACACACACACACACACACACACACGCACGCACGCACGCACGCACGCACGCACGCACGCAAGCCCGCACACATAAATAAATAAATAAATAAATAAATAGATATAATATAATATATATATAATGTTCATTATATATATAATATATATTGTAACCCACCCCAAAATTTTGCCTGGAAAATGGGACACAATTTTTACAGGGTCACCAGTAAAAAGACATATTTTTACCAAAGTGGAGCGTGGCCCAAACGAAAACAGTGCCAAAAGGCTTTGGTTGTTTTAAATCAACAAAAACTGGATTGTTAGTTTTTTGTTTGTATTTTGTTTGGTTTATAAGGTATGTTTAGTTCTATTATGAGTTAGAAATGTTTAGAAAACATTAGTAGTGAAGGAAGGTGCAGGAATCTAGACACTTCCTGCAGAGTCCTTTTCCTGTGAGACCTGGAAAGAATTGACAGTCCCAGCAAAGGCATGTACATGGAAGGTTGTAGACGCTCAGAGTAGGTCTACAGGCAGCTTGTGCTGTCCACCCAAATGGTTTGGGGTTAGGATCATGTTCTTTGTTGGGTAAGTGTCAATTCTATTTTAAGTGCGCTCTAATTATTATAGGTGAGATGTTGATATGTGTTATCATAATGGTTTTTTAAGAGAAATTTTAGTTTTGTGAGAAACCTGCTTTTGAAGCAGTTTCATCAAGGTTAAAGTGATACGTTTTGATTAGAAATGCATTCATGTTTCAAGTATTTCTCTTACTATGAGTTTTATGGTGTTGATTAGGTTTTTTGAGTGAATAAGAGAGAGCGTTTTTATGAGATCATTTTGATGTATGTGTTGTTAATTTTGTGTGTGAAATATGGATTATGGAAACACATGTTCATGTGAAGTACAAGTGAATTTCTCAAGGAGAAATGTTCTTACGTATTCTACTCCTCTGTTGGAACAAATGAGTAAAGAGGTTTGGAAGGGTTGTGGCAGACATGTTGTAGTTGTTCAAGACGCCACCTGGGTGAAAGGTCTTGCTACCCATGGTTGGGTAACTTGTGCATTGGGATTACCATGCATGTATGCAAGTGTAGAAGGAACAGGTAGCACTCTGGGAGTGGAGTTCCTCTGTATTATGAAAAGCCACTATCAACATAAGTTCCTTTTGCCAGACAGAAGTTTCGAGAATGGCTGAAGTAGCCATTATGATTAAGTACTGTGCTGTGTTTTGCACAGTGGGTGTTTTAGTCCATTTAGTATTGCTGTGTATGTTTAAATGTGTGTGTTAGTTAAGTTGGGAACCATTTCGCTCTGAAGCAAGTATTTTTGGATTGTAATACTTGCAAATGGTTACTTTTTGGAAATGTGTGCAGAGAGCACGAAACATCAGGACGCCTTTGCGAATGCTGTTGTTATTGAGTTAGTTGATTTGGGGCATTGTCTTATTGTTTTACCACCATACAATTTCTAGAGATTTTAACATCAATAAATCTTTGGAAGGGTCATTTCTGTTTTAAACCTATTTCTTTGTATGGAAGAGTCCGAACCTAAATTTCTTTTATGTACCCAGTGGAAGGATTGAGAGCCTATGTTACAATATATGTATATAAAACACATTCTTAAGACCATTCATTGACACCACACACACACACACACACACACACACACACACACACACACACACACACACACACACACACACTGAATGGTTAGACTTTTAATTGTAATCCCTTTATGCTCGAAATTACTTTAATCTGCAGCTAGCTTTGTAAAGCATTCTCTCTCTCTCTCTCTCTCTCTCTCTCTCTCTCCTCTCTCTCTCTCTCTCTCTCTCTCTCTCTCTCTCCTCTCTCTCTCTCTTAATTTGCTTTCTTTATTACATGCCAGCCTGAACTGAGGTATGTCGCACTGTCTTGGCTTTGTCTTTATCCTTTATTGTGAGCAGTAGATGTTTCTCTCGATTTCAGTTTGTCTCATATTTCATTTCAACAAAGGTTAACATTGTTTTTTCGTTTGCTTGTTTTAATGTCAATTTGCTTGTTTTTTTTCGTGAAGGCAGATTAAAAAAAAAAAAAGTTGTGTAGCCTAAACTATTGAAACAGATCATTTTGACTTAACACCCACACACCCACACCCACACCCACCAATCACACACACACACACACACACACACACACACACACACACAACACACACACACACACGCACGCACGCACGCACGCACCACACACACACACACACAAACACGCGCCCGCACACACACACACACACACACACACACACACACACCACACACACTCGCACGACACACACATGTGCACACACACATGTGCACACACACACGTCACACACACACACACACGCACACACACCACAACACGCACGCACCACGCACACACACGCACACACACAGAGCCTTCACGATGACAATATTTACAAAACTGCATACACACGGGGACTGGATGAAAAAAGCACATGAGTGCTTACACCATTATCCTCGATATAAAAGAAAAAGAATATAAAAGAAAAAAAAAGAATACACCCATTACAACTGTAAGACCTTTTAGTTTTACAGTAGATATCCCCATCAGAACTGACATACTTACGTTTATCGTCATTTCCTTCTCATTTGCCATAATATTCATTAATGGCCTTTAGCTACTCTTGATATCTTGATCTTGCTGTCTGATTCTATTTGATTGTTTGAGATCTAATTATATTGATGGATTTCATTCTGGTTCTTTGCCTGTAGTTGGTTTGCATATAGCTTTGTTGTTAAATCATACATTCCATTAATTTGTTTGTTCGTCCATTTGATTCGTGTTTTGTGTTTTAAAGGATTTGTTTTCTGACAATATTTCAATCATTTTTATCGGGAACTTTTCTCTCGTTGTTTTCCATGAACTTGATTATTGTATGTAGGCCTATTTGTTAAAACTTTCTAGCTGATTGAGCACGACAACTGTTATCTCTGGGCGGGTTGTTGCTCTAACTGGGGAATTGCATTGTATAATTTTGAAGTAGCTTATTTCTCAGAAATCAATATACTGAAACCGATTTCACACGCACTAGAAAGCCTACATTATATTAAATGGTTCAACACTAAAATTGAAAGTTTTCAAGTGAAGATATCTGCTTAAGAAATATTTACTCGTAGAAGATGTTCACGCACTGAACGAATATACAGAGCATTAAAAAAAAAACTGAAGCCAGACTTCGCCATTGTGTGTTTTGACCACGCAGTTAAGTAAAGCCGCGCTGTCTCTGACGCCTCGCTCCTCCGACCACACAGGTTATGGGATACCTTTACCTTTAGTTAAGTGCAGCATGTTGTTCTGCTCAATTTTTTTGTTTAGTATCTTTTTCTCTTGATGTTATCCCTGAAAAGGGCGGGGACTGGATGTAAAAAGCACATGAGTGCTTATCTATTATCCTCGAATAAAAGAATTTGCCTTGCCTTGCTCAAGGATGCCTGGAATTGCAAGGAGTTACCCCCCCCCCCTCCCCCCCAAGCTGTCCCCACTCTCTCTTTTCAGTGACCTTCTCTCTTTTTCACATGTGCACGTGTGTGTACTAAAAATGTGTACTTGCATAAGCACAAGCGAAAATACCCTATATGCATACATGCATACGTGTGTGTATATGCGTGGTGCGTGCGTGTGTGTGTGTGCATGAATGCGCACACACACAATTGCACTCACTGTGCACACAATCACGCACCCATGATCAAACACCACACGTACGTTCGCATGCGCGCGCGCATGCCCCCCCCCCCCCCCCCCCCCCCGCGCTACACACACACAGACCGTAGATACTATAACTGTGCTCTTGATGCTTGCAATGATCCCATGTCTCCCTCAGGAAAGTAGTTTTGTTTGTTTCTTTGTTGCTGTTTTTAAGTGGTAACCAACCTTCAGCTCTTGCAGCAGTGTCTCTCACAGGCAGCTGAGCAGCTCCATATCAGTCAGAAGGCACCCAGCTGTCTTGGAAGACTGTGGAGTTGCGCTCTAGTCTTAGAGCGCAAAACCTGGGTAAGTAAGTATGGAGGGCAAGCTGTTACCCATGCAGCAGACCCCCCCCCCCCCCCCTCTCAGCGCCACTGGAATGATCCATTGGAAAGGCAATGACCGATACGAATGGTTCCAGTACCGTCGCAGGAGCCACCAGAACGTTGCCATATACAGCACCAAGCCGCCCTGGGACTCCAATCCCCGATTTTCCTCAGGGATGGTGTCTAAACACGACACCTGTGTGCATGCTGGCTTTAAAAAAAATTGTAATCCGCTCCTACCGGCACACAATGGCTTGGTCTTCCGAAAGGCGGAACGGGGTTTTAACGTGTGCGCAAGATGTTCTGCGTGCGTTCGCACACGGGGCCTCGGTTTATAGTCTCATCCGAATGACTTTGACATTCAGTTTGATTTTTTTTCGTCAAACGCGGAAGAAAGGGCGAGGCTGGGAATCGAACCCAGAACCTCACAGTTTACTTGTTGGCAAGCGAATGTCTTAACCATTCTGCCATCTTCCTTCATAGCTCCATATCACATAATGTAAATTGACACTTTTCACTAGAGACTACCGTTAGATCTCTCTCACCACACAAACTGGACTTACTTTGATCACCAAAGCTTGGGTCTGACACTGACCAAGATGGGCTGATAAGGATCTAGCATGTGACACAAACACAACTGCCACCTGGTCTCAGTCACCTCAGTGCAGTTCAAGATCAAACAGTGAACGCAAGTATAGGCCTACTGAGTGGTCAGGTACAACAGGGCATAAGCTGACCAGCAGTGGTGGCTACTTAGCCTAGTCATAGGGTTTGGCTAGCAAGTCCTACACTGATCTACTGCCTATGTGCTGAAGTGTAGGGAAGGGGTGTGTTGTAAGTATGTTATACCTAAAAGGTCGGGTCAGTGATTAGCCGCTGAGAACACAATCAACGCTTCAGTACACACATTCGATACACCCGTACCGTGTGATGTGTGTGTGTGTGTGTGTGTGTTGTTCTTCAGTTTAATGTCTGTTCACATAAGTGATATTAGACCAAAAAAACCCCCCAAACAAACAAATAATATTACTTGTAGAACTTTTAACCAATGGTAGAAACAAAAAATAAATAAAAACACCCGAAGTGAACATTAAAACCCTAAACAATCAATCAGAACTTTTTAGAAAATTAACAAAAGAGCACGAGATCAATGTCTCTGTCTCGTAAACAAGCTACTGACATGTTCATAAACACTATAGTAAACTGTCAATTGGACTCTTCTTCAGCAACAAAGCGAGTTCACACAGCAACACACAGTTACTTAAAATGTTGTCCAGAGAGTTCTCACGCATGATGGGAAGACACTGTTTTAAAACGGGACAGTTAAAAAGAATATGACTGATTGAAATCGTCCCATCACATATGCAACGCACATGTTGGTGTGTGTGTGTGTGTGTGTGTGTTGTGTGTGTGTGTGTGTGTGTGTTTTTCGATTTCAGAAAATGAAAGTTCACACACACACACACACACACACACACACAACACACACACACACACACACACACACACACACACACACACACACACACACAAATTTAAAAGACTCTTAATGTGTGCATGTACGTACGGGTATACGTGCTGAGCGGATGAGCGCAAACCGTGTGTGTGTGTGTGTGTGTGTGTGTGTGTGTGTGTGTGTGTGTGTGTGTGTGTGTGTGTGTGTGTGTGTGTGTTGTGTGTGTGTGTGTGTGTGGTTGTGTGTGTGTGTGTGTGTGTGTGTGTGTGTGGTGTGGTGTAGGTGTAGGTGTGTATGTGTGTGTGTTGTGTGTGTGTGTGTATGACTTTTGAGTGGGAGCTTTTTTTTCTTTTGGTTGTTTTTGTTGTTATTGTTGTTGCTTGTATTATCTATAGGCATATTTTATTTTAAAGCTGTTAAAATCATGTTAGCTAATTAATGTTGGTGAAATGTTTGTTGTTGTTGTTTTGTTTGTTTGTTAGTTTGTTTTTCCCCTTTTCTTTCTTTTGTGGTTTTATTGTTTGCTAGGGATTTTCTGCTTTGTTTTTTGTTGGTTTTTCTTTTGTTTTGTTTTTTTTGTTGTTGTTCTGTGTTTTTTTCTTTTCTTTAGATAGATGGCTTAATGGAAAAAAGCAAATCGATGCTTATTCAATGTACCATCTGGAAAATAAAATTTGATTGATTGATTGACGGGATAGCATAGTGATCAGAACACTGCCTCGCAATTTGACGACCCTTCGATTCCCGACGGAGGAGATATTTTCCCCTGGAGTTAACATCAGTGCCGACTCCACTCGCCCCACAAGTCCTTCAGATGAGACTATAAACCGAGGCCCGTGTGCGAACGCACGCAGAACATCTTGCGTACACGCTAAATTCTGCTCCACTTTTCGTAGCCATTTTGTGTCAGTGGGAACCGATGACAAGATTTACGAAGGAAGCATGTCACTTCGTCACAGGCCCAGTTCGTCACAGTTGTTCTCCAGTTTTATCCAAGTAGGAGTTAGTTTTTTTGTCCTCTGTTTTTTCTCGCAGCATCGAGGTTCCTCCTCAGAACAAAATTTTCAATAAAGATGTGTTCTCCAGTAGTCAAGTATTGTTGCATATCAGTATGGCTGCATTTCTAAATCTCTCTCTCTCTCTCTCTCTCTCTCTCTCTCTCTCTCTCTCTCTCTCTCTCTCTCTCTCTCTCTCTCTCTCTCTCTCTCTCTCTGTCTCTCTCTCTGTCTGTCTGTCTGTCTGACTGTCTGTCTGTCTGTCTGTCTCTCTTTTTTGACCCTGATTTTATCCCTGATAAGGGCGGGGACTGGATGTAAAAAAGCACACGAGTGCTTATTCATTATCCTCGAATAAAAGAATTTGCCTTTGCCTTGCTTTTGACTTTGCCCCCCCCCCTCTCTCTTTTCACACACACACACACACACACACACACACACACACACACACACACACACACACACACACACACTTGGTCACCCACACATATGGTCTTTATTTCAATGAAAAGGTTGACAAAGCAGCCCAAAAGGCGGCAAAACATTCTAGCTGTTTAATAGCTGTTTAAATGTTTTAGACATTCCTCTTTCTCTTTATGAAGGTTATGCTTTGCTTCAAAATGTTTGCTGGAAACATGTAAAAAAGAAACATGAAGAGGCTGGCTATCCCCAGCCATACTTGTTCAGTTCTGGATATTGAAAACATCCTTTGTACTCAGTACGGCTTTCAAAAATCCAGTACTAGAAATATTGTTTATCTAATCCACAGATTGAAATTAAATGCATTTCGAGCAAAATTTGCCAAAAATATAAAATGCACATGTGGTGAAAAACTTTCCAATGTTCATGTTTTGTATCATTGTCAAGGTTTAAAACAGTTCCTACCACCATTTCAAAATAAGTCTCTGCAAGAAGTGTTAATCAATCCAAAGTTATTGTGTGAGATAGCATTGTCCCTGATGCGATCCCCAGTATACTCTTTTTTTTATAATAAAGTATGACTGTGAAGACTGTGAAATTATAACACCCTACTGTGGCAATGTACTTTTTGCTTTATTCACGGCAGCCATCACATGTAGTTTGCAATTGTTCATCTTACAGTTTTAGAATTTAAAGTTTTTTGTTGTTCGATGTTTTAATTATCATTTGTGTTTCTTATGCCATGTTTTGCAACATTCTAGTTATATAGATTTGTAAACAGTCTTCTTATGCACATAATTACCAACACACTTTTTTCCCTCTTAAACCCTCATCTCCTTATTGCCCCCCCCCCCTCCCGTCCTTCCTTCGTCTAATATCACTTTAAGTGTACAGACGTAAAATCAAACACACACACACACACACACACACACACACACACACACATGCTCCTATCTTGGCCTGTGACGAACTGGGTCTGTGACGAACTGGGCAGTCCCCTTTACAAAAGTGCATACACACGGGGACTGGATATAAAAAAGCATGTGAGTGCTTATTCCATTATCCTCGATATGAAATAATAAATAAATAAATAGAATAAACACACACACACATATATATACACACACTGGTCATTGTGCACCATGTGACTATGTGTACTGGTTCATACAACAAAGAGAAGAACACAACACTGCTGGAAGAGGGCGATGGCAGTAACCACACACTAGCTATAGTACTGCCGCCAAGGATTAAATTCTGACATGAAGAGTGACAGCATGTCGGTTTGCATACACATTCTTACTATCGTAGTGAACACTATTAGCGTGGGAAACAATGAATCTGTACCCCATGTGAGACATGGTAAACACCGAAGTGTTGCAACATTTCTGGAACTGGGCAATGTGGACACTGGATTGATTATAGATGTTCAGCACCTGTTGTGCTGCCCCCATCCACCCAGATTTACCCCCTCCTTCCTTCCCTCTCCCCTGCCCCCTCCTTCTCTTTCATTCTGTGCTAGGAATTCCCTCTTTTCTATCCCTCTCTTTGTTTCTGCCTTGTTCCTTTTCATCGAGTCACATTCTTCTGGTCTATTTTCTGCCTCTTTGGCTATTCTCCTTCCTTTTCCCCCAGAAGCTAAAACATAACAAGTCCCTCCCACACCAAAGTCTGATGCACTGGGCCTGACTCGTCAGGTGCTTAATGGCACCGCAACGCATTTTCGCTCATAGGATAGACAATAGTTGCTGTCTGAGCGTTAGAGGAAGAGGAAAATGCCTTCGTGATCAGAGGGGATACGCACCACATAAAATGAAATCAAATCAAAATGAGTGTGCCATCACAAAGGCAGATTGCTGAAACCGTTCATTTTATTTCATTTTCATTTATTTAGTTTACGCCTGTCTGTGTAACTGCTTCGCTGTAAGAGAAGGAGGAGGTTACAGGGGAGGGAGGAGGTCGATAGGTAAGGAAGGGGTTTAAGGGGGGGGGAGGAGGGGGCTAGTTGAGGGTGAAAGGATGAGAGCGGGGAGAGATTGAGGAGTGGGGGACAGATTTTAAGAAAGAGAAGGAAATATATAGCACATAGCAAAAGATTAACTAATGATACAGAGAGAGAGAGAATTGAATTGAATTGAATTGAATTGAATACATTTTATTTAAAGAGGGTAATGGCATAAGCAAACATGCTTTTTTACAACCAGCCCTCTGGGCATAAAAGAACACAAATAACCAACAATCAAGAAAACCAACCTCTCAACCAAACAATGAACAATTTCTTTTTTGAAGAATACGGGGGAAATCAAAACAAAGAATATATTAGGAATACAAATTTAAATACCAGACAGGAGAGTATGGGGAAGAGAGAGAGAGAGAGAGAGAGAGAGAGAGAGAGAGAGAGAGAGAGAGAGAGAGAGAGAGAGAGAGAGAGAGAGAGAGAAGAGGAGAGAGAGAGAGTGCACACAGAATATCGAAACTGGTTCAGTCAAATTCAACTACTCTGCCTTTCTTTTCAAAACCATATTAGGGAACAAGAAAGTTACGATGGACAAAAATGAAACTGTAGTTTTCAGTTTGATATGTCATTACTTAAAGAATAATTCAGCTGATAGAGATCACCCAATATTTCCTTGATTATTTTGATATATGTATGTTTACAAGGCAGGACGTTTGCAAGGCTTGGCTTAGAATCTGTATTCTTGTGTATTAAATATAATTCATTCATTCATTCATTCATTCATTCATTCATTCATTCATTCTCTCTCTCTCTCTCTCTCTCTCTCTCTCTCTCTCTCTCTCTCTCTCTCTCTCTCTCGCTGGCTCGCTGGCTCGCTCGCGCTCACACACACACACACACACACACACACACACACACACACACACACACACACACACACACACACACACACACACACACACACACACACACACACGCATTGTTTCACAATGCCAAATGATCAGAATATCTATATACACCAGGAACAGGAATGAAGAAAATAAGACAATATTTACATTTTGTCCCATCA
Source organism: Stramonita haemastoma (assembly GCA_030674155.1). Classification (NCBI taxonomy): domain Eukaryota; kingdom Metazoa; phylum Mollusca; class Gastropoda; order Neogastropoda; family Muricidae; genus Stramonita; species Stramonita haemastoma. The sequence continues at coordinate 13,836,178 of CM060318.1, forward strand.
AATGAACAACTGACGACTACTCACATAAAAAAAATGTTTATTTCAGACTTCATAGATCTCGGATTTTCCCGTTTATTTACGGAAATCTACGAAAGCATGGATATTGCCGGAAACACAACCAAAACAAAAATGAAATAAAGATAAGTAAACGTAAGAAAAACAATATTTTTGGATCATTATGGTAGAATAAAATACAATACAGCACAATATAAATCGATTATATCCTACATGCTTCTCAGCCTGAATTTAGATATATATATCCCATTTGGGGTTAGCTAAGAGACAGGCACCGTGGCCTGTTGGATAAGACGACAGACTTGTGGTCTGTATTTCTTTGGTGTCACGGGTTCGAATTTCAGTGGGAGTTTTCGTAGTAGTTGTCAAAATTATGCACTTTAAAAAACAAAAAACAAAAAACAAAAAAAACCCAAACAACTGTACATGGAGGATGGAGGGTGGATAAAAGTTAGGGGAACTACCAGCCGCCATGGCGCTAACGGCGCCTTGAATTTATTTATTTATTTATTCTTTTATATCGAGGATAACAGAATAAGCAATCATATGCTTTTTTTCATCCGGTCCCCGTGTGTATGCAGTTTTGTAAATATTGTCATCTGTTCCCACCGGCACACGATGGCCTACTCTTACGAAAAGCGGAACAGGATTTAACGTGTGCGCAAGATGTTCTGCGTGCGTTCGCACACGGGGCCTCGGTTTAAAGTCTCATCCGAAGGACTTCTGGGGAGAGTGGAGTCAGTACTGATGTTAACTCCAGGAGAAAAATCTCCTCGACCGGACTCGAACCCGGGTCGTCAAATTGCCAGCGCAATGTTCTGACCACAGACTGGAAGGTCATGGGTTCAAATCCCATAAGAGTCATAGGGATTTTTCGGACTTCAGCCGGCTCCTACCCAGAGTGAGTGTGTTGTGGACTCAGTGGGGAGACTGGGACCACACAGTTGAGCTTCATCCACTTTACGGATGTGAATTGGAGAGTGACCAACACTGCAGGCGTCTTTCGGACCTGAGGCTGAATAAAAACTGTCTCTAACTCAGTGGCCCCAGTTGCTGGTCTCATGGTGACTTCAGATTCGGTTTCCCCATACACTTCCGTGCCTGTGGTGAGTTTGTGCCAAAGCCTTTGGGGTTGGAGGTTTGTGGAGCCCAGTCGTTGGAGGGATGTTGTGGTGGTCCCCACCTCGTGTGGGTGACTCATTCAGTCTGGCTCTGCAACTGAGGGGGTTTAGTAGGTGGTGTCCTGCATATGTTAGCTCAGAACAGGCACCACTTAACACCACCAAAGATGGTGGCCCCACGGCAGCCTAATACTCCCTGTAGATGCTCCCTGTGGACTCCCCACCCTGAGCATAAGTCATAAAAGAATCAGGGTATGGCTGTGGTGTAGGGAAAACGAGTATGATGGGGGTGGTGAAAGAAGGACTAGGAGTATGATGAGGGTAGGACTTGGGTAAGAGGAGGTTTCGGGGGAGTAGGATGGGGGTAGGTGTAAGGAAGGTGGAGGTTTATGGGGAGGAGTATGATCATAAGTGTTGGGAAGGGGGAGGAGGAGGTTGAGGCGAGGGGAAGGAGTATGATGGAAGGCGGAGATTAAGGAGGGGGGAGTATGATGGTGTAGGTGGAGGGAGGTGAAAGTTTAGGTGAAGGAGTATTGTTGGAGTAGGGAAGGAAGAAGTTCAGGGAGGAGTATTAGGGGGGTAGATGTAGGGAGGGGGGAGGTGTATGATGGGGTAGATGTAGGGAGGGGGGAGGTGTATGATGGGGGTAGATGTAGGGAGGGGGAGGGGGAGGTGTATGATGGGGGTAGATGTAGGGAGGGGGGAGGTGTATGATGGGGGTAGATGTAGGGAGGGGGGAGGTGTATGATGGGGGTAGATGTAGGGAGGGGGGAGGTTATGATGGGGTTGATGTAGGGAGGGGGGAGGGGGGAGGGGGAGGTGTATGATGGGGGTAGATGTAGGGAAGGGGAGGTGTATGATGGGGGTAGATGTAGGGAGGGGGAAGTGTATGATGGGGGTAGATGTAGGGAGGGGGAGGGGGGAGGTGTATGATGGGGGTAGATGTAGGGAGGGGGAGGGGGGAGGTATATGATGGGGGTAGATGTAGGGAGGGGGAGGTGTATGATGGGGGTAGATGTAGGGAGGGGGGAGGTGTATGATGGGGGTAGATGTAGGGAGGGGGAGGTGTATGATGGGGGTAGATGTAGGGAGGGGGGAGGTGTATGATGGGGGTAGATGTAGGGAGGGGGAGGGGGGAGGTGCATGATGGGGGTAGATGTAGGGAGGGGGGAGGTGTATGATGGGGGTAGATGTAGGGAGGGGGAGGTGTATGATGGGGGTAGATGTAGGGAGGGGGAGGGGGAGGGGGGAGGTGTATGATGGGGGTAGATGGAGGGAGGGGGGAGGTGTATGATGGGGGTAGATGGAGGGAGGGGGGAGGTGTATGATGGGGGTAGATGGAGGGAGGGGGAGGTGTATGATGGGGGTAGATGTAAGGAGGGGGGAGGGGGGAGGTGTATGATGAAGGTTTAGGTGAAGGAGTATTGTTGGTGTAGAGAAGGAAGAAGTTTAGGGAGGAGTATGGTGGGGGTAGATGTAGGGAGGGAGGAGGTTGAGGGGAAGGAGTATGATGGAGGTAGGTGAAGGGAAAGAAGAGGTTTAGGGGGTACCCAGTATGATGGGGGTAGATGTAGGGTGGGGGTAGATGTAGGGAAGGGGGTAGATGTAGGGAAGGGGGTAGATGTAGGGAAGGGGGTAGATGTAGGAGCGGGAGGTTATGATGGGGGTAGATGTAGGGAGCGGGAGGTTATGATGGGGGTAGATGTAGGGAGGGGGGAGGTGTGTGATGGGGGTAAATGTAGGGAGGGGGAAGGTGTATGATGGGGGTAGATGTAGGGAGGGGGGAGGTGTGTGATGGAGGTAGATGTAGGGAGGGGGGAGGGGGGAGGTGTATGATGGGGGTAGATGTAGGGAGGGGGAGGGAGAGGTGTATGATGGGGGTAGATGTAGGGAGGGGGGAGGTGTATGATGGGGGTAGATGTAGGGAGGGGGGAGGTGTATGATGGGGGTAGATGTAGGGAGGGGGGAAGTGTATGATGGGGGTAGATGTAGGGAGGGGGAGGGGGAGGGGGGAGGTGCATGATGGGGGTAGATGTAGGGAGGGGGAGGGGGGAGGTATATGATGGGGGTAGATGTAGGGAGGGGGGAGGTGTATGATGGGGGTAGATGTAGGGAGGGGGAAGTGTATGATGGGGGTAGATGTAGGGAGGGGGGGGGGGGAGGTGTATGATGGGGGTAGATGTAGGGAGGGGGAGGGGGAGGGGGGGAGGTGTATGATGGGGGTAGATGTAGGGAGGGGGGAGGTATATGATGGGGGTAGATGTAGGGAGGGGGGAAGTGTATGATGGGGGTAGATGTAGGGAGGGGGAGGTGTATGATGGGGGTAGATGTAGGGAGGGGGGAAGTGTATGATGGGGGTAGATGTAGGGAGGGGGGTAGATGTAGGGAGGGGGGAGGTGTATGATGAAGGTTTAGGTGAAGGAGTATTGTTGGTGTAGAGAATGAAGAAGTTCAGGGAGGAGTATGGTGGGGGTAGATTTAGGGAGGGAGGAGGTTGAGGGGAAGGAGTATGATGGAGGTAGGTGAAGGGAAAGAAGAGGTTTAGGGGGTACCCAGTATGATGGGGGTAGGTGTAGGGAAAGAAGAGGTTTAGGGGGGACCCAGTATGATGGGGGTAGGTGTAGGGAAAGAAGAGGTTCAGGAGGGACCCAGTATGATGGGGGTAGGTGTAGGGAAAGAAGAGGTTTAGGGGGTACCCAGTATGATGGGGGTAGGTGTAGGGAGGGAGGTTGAAGTTCAAGGGAGGAGTTTAGTGGGGGTAAGTGTAGCGAAGGAGGAGTATGATGGTGGTAGGTTTAGGGATGGAGGAGGTTTAGGGTGGGGTATGATGGGGTAGGTGTAGGGAAGGAGGAATTAAGGGGAGGAGTATGGTGGGTGGTAGGTTTAGGGGGAGGATTAAGATGGGGCTAGGTGTAGGGAGGGAAGAGATTTAAGGGGGGGGGGAGTATTGTAGCTGTAGGGAGGGAGGAGGTTTAGGGGGAGGTGTATATGATGGGGGTAGGTGGAGATGGAGGAGGTTTAGAGGGAGAAATGTGATGGGGGCAGGTAAAGGGAAGGAGAAGGAGGTGTAGGGGGAGTATGATGGGGGAAGCTGGATATTTATGGGGAGGAGTATGTCGATAGGGAGGAAGAATATGATGGGGGTAGGTGTATGGAAGAAAAGGAGGTTTAGGGGGAGGAGTATGATGGGGGTAGGTGTGCGGAAGGGGGAGGTTTGGAGGGGAATATGATGGGGGTAGATGTAGGGAAGGAGGAGGTTTATGGGGCAATATGATGGAGTAGGTGTAGGGGAGTATGGTGGGGGTAAGTGTAGTGGAAGGGTAGGTGTAAGGGAGGAGGTTTAGGGGGGAGCATGATGGGCGTTGGTGTAGGGAGGGAAAAATATGATGGGGGTAGGTGTAGGGAAGAAGGGGGTTTCGGGAGTGGGGGTATGATGGGGGTAGGTGTAGGGAAGGAAGAGGTTTGGGGGGGAGTATGATGGGGGTAGGTGTGGGGAGGAGTATTGTTGGGGTAGGGGTAGGTGTAGGGAAGGGGTTTAGGGGGAGTAGGATGGGGGTAGGTGTAGGGAAGGGGGAGTAGGTTTTGGGGGGAGGAATATGATGGGGATAGGTATAGGAAGAGAGGTGAAGGTTTGGGCGTAAGTGTAGGGAATGAGGAGGGTATTAAGGGGTAGGTTCTGGGAGGGAGGAGGTTTAGAGAAGGAGTATGATGGGGGTAGGTAGGTGTAGGGAATGGGAATGTTTTAAGTCTGCTAAGGGTTATGTTTTTTGAAAAACCAAGCAGAAAAACTCCTGGCAGAAGAACAAGCGGGCTTTAGACCAAAACGCAGCACAATGGAACAAATTTTCAATCTGAGAATTCTGATAGAGAAGCATCTCCAACACCAAAAAGACTTGTACCACAATTTCATAGACTTCAAAAAGGCCTTTGACAGGGTATGGCATGACGGCCTCTGGCAAGTACTCAGGCACTTCAACATTGACAGCTGCCTAATTGAAGTCATCAAGGCTCTGTACGAGAACGCAAAAAGTGCAGTTTTCATGAACAACCACGTGGGCGAGTTCTTCAAGACCACGGTTGGGGTTCGCCAGGGCTGCCTTCTCTCACCTGTACTCTTCAACCTCTTCCTCGAAAACATCATGACAGAGACACTGCAAAACCACCACACTTCCATCTCCATTGGTGGAAGACCCCTTTGCAACCTCAGATTTGCAGATGACATTGACCTCATGGGCAGCAGCAAACAAGAACTGCAAATCCTCACAGACAATTTAACAGATCGAGCGAGCGCATACGGCATGGAGGTCAGTACAGAGAAATCAAAGATCATGGTCAACAGCGCAAGTAATGACATCACGGAAATAAAGATGAATGGAGAAACACTAGAAGAGGTGAGCCAATTCAAATACTTAGGCTCCATCCTAACAAAAGATGGCACATCAAACAATGAAGTGAAAGCTCGCATTGCAACAGCAACATCTGCTCTAGTCAGACTCGAGAAGATCATCAGAAGCAACAACATCAGCTTCGGCACCAAATACCACCTTTACAAATCCCTCGTGATATCTATCCTCCTATATGGCTGTGAATCATGGACTCTGACAGCAGAGTTAGAGAGGAGAATCCAAGCATTCGAGAACAAGTGCCACAGAAGACTTCTCAAAATATCATACAAAGAACACAAGACCAATAACTATGTGAAAGAAGAAATCAAAAAGCGTGTGGGCCCCCAAGAGCCTTTGCTCTCCACCATAAAGAGGAGAAAGCTGATGTGGTTTGGTCACACCACAAGACACAACACCCTAGCAAAAAACCATCGTGCAAGGAACAGTCGAGGGCAAGAGAAGAAGAGGCCGCCAAAAGAAATCATGGGTTGACAACA
>CM060318.1:13847195-13852195 GCA_030674155.1 Stramonita haemastoma
AAGAGTGCTTATCCCATTATCCTCGATATAAAAGAATAAATCAAATTAAATCAAACACACACACACACACACACAACACACACACACACACACACACACACACACACACACACAGGTTGTTTTTTTTAAATCGTGTTTAGTGGACTGGAAGCCCTTGAGACGGGAGACAAGCCATGTAAAAAATAGCTAATTTTTCGTCAGTTAAGATAAACTTATTTCCCTTGAATTTGCAAGCGGCACATCATTCCTCGGCACTGGTCAGGCCATAGCATTGTTTGTGTTGTTTGCACACAGCAGACAACTACAAGAAAAAAAAGAAAAAAATCATTTTATTTTATTTTTATTTTATTTCATACCACTTTATGTCACAGCAGATTTATCTGCGTAAAATTCGGGCTGCCCTCCCTGGGGAGAGAGCGTCGCCACAAGGGCAGCGCCTACCCATTATTTTTGTTTTCATGTTCCTGTCTGCAACTGTATTTGTTTCCCTATCAGAGTGGCTTTTTTCTACATATTTTGCCAGGGACAACCCCCTTGTTGCCGTGGGTTCTTTTACGTGTGCTAAATAATGATGTGTAACACAGGGACGTCGGTTTATCGTCTCATCCGAAAGACTAGCACCCTGACCACCACTCATGGTCTAAGGATGGGGGAAAATTTTTGGGCCCAAACGGGATTCGAACCACAGCACACCCGGACCCAGACTTTTCGCTTTCTGCCTAGACGCGTTACCTCTAGACCACCGATCCACCGGTGGTTTTGGTGTATACATCTACATCTACATGGAAGCGTGAAGTCCATTGTTTGAATCCCGTCTAAAAACTGGACCCCCCCCCCCACCATCCCCCTTCTTGTTCTCCTTATCATAGCACTGTTGCAGTCTGGGTTCCCACCTGTCTGCAGTTTGCTGATGCTCGGTGATGACGAGCATGGTACAGATGATGCTTTGGGGGCCAGCTAGCTCTGCAAAGGTAGCACTGTACTGGACATATTTTCCCTGGACATATCCTGGCATCAACCAGGCCCGAGAGGTATAGACACCTGCCTCTGTCCTAGAAGGCTGGTGTTATATATAGTTATTTTATACGCAGAGCATCTTTGTTAACTACAGCAACGTATTATTTTTCTCTCTTTTTGAGAGAGAGAGAGAGAGAGAGGAGAGAGAGAGAGAGAGAGAGAGAGAGAGAGAGAGAGAGAGAGAGAGAGAGAGAGAGACAGACAGACAGACAGACAGACAGACAGACAGACAGACAGACAGACAGACAGACAGACAGACAGACAGACAGACAGACAGAAAAAGACAGACACAGACAGGCAGAAAGTACTGCAGCAATAAAAAAAATTAAAAAAAAGAAAAGAAAAAAAGAATGGGAATCTATCAGAACTCAATGACAAGCTAATTTTTTTTTTTTAGAATCGGTAACAGTTTTCCTTTGTTTACTTTAGAAAATATTGCACAAACACAATTTGGTAACACACATACACGCACACTAAGAGAAAATACACTTGTTTCGTCCGACTGAACAGCCACGCTATACTATTGTGAAGGTCAAGGGGAAACCAATTCCACAACAATACAATATAATTATCACTGCTACAGCTGTCCGGATAAGATTGCAGCAACCAGATTATAATTATCACATGAACATGCAGGCACACAGGCACACGCAAGCATAGATACACGGATATATGCAAAAGTGCGCGTGTGTACTCGCGCGCGCGCGCAAGCACGCACACACATACACACGCGCACGCACGCACACACGCTCACACGCACGCCACACACACCGCACGCACGCACGCGCACACACACATACACACACACGCACGCTATTTTTTGTGTTGCAGTTAAACTCCTAAAAATGATTATGTCGATGACGACCATGCTGACGACAAAAATGATAATGATGACGTTGCTTATGACAATGATAATGGTACTTATGACATTGATCATAGATTCGAATAATTATGGTGGTGTAATGATGATGATGACGACGACGATGATGATGATGGTGGTGGTGGTGGTGGTGGTGGTGGTGGTGATGCTGATGGTTATGCTGATGCTGATAATGATATGGTGGTGGTGATGGTGATGGTGATGATGATGATGATGATGGTGGTGATGGTGGTGGTTGTGGTGATGATGGTGGTAGTGGTGGTGGTGATGGTGATGATGATGATGATGATGATGATGATGGTGGTGGTGGTGATGGTGGTGGTTGTGGTGATGGTGGTGGTGGTGATGGTGATGGTGATGATGATGGTGGTGGTGATGGTGGTGGTTGTGGTGATGATGGTGGTGGTGATAATGATGATGATGGTGCTGGTGGTGGTTGTGGTGGTGGTGGTGGTGGTGGTGGTGGTGGTGGTGGTGGTGGTGGTGATGGTGATGATGATGATTATGGTGATGACAATGAGGATGATGGTGGTGCTTGTGCCAATCATGCTAACGGTGATGTCAGTGTTAAGGTGAAAAATAAGGACGATTTGTGTGATGGTGATTTGTGACACCCATACAATGACAATGCTATTGATTCGAAGGAAAATGGCTGTAGTGATTTGATAGATGAGGAGAAATAGCATTTGGGACAATGAATATCTTAAAGCATAAGCTCTTCTTCCTTCTTCTTCCTTCTTCTAAAATGCTGAACAATGCACCGTGTCTGACCTACAGCCCCCTAACCCCCCCCCCCCACACACACACACACTCCATCATGTACATACATACACACATTCATATGCTTTTAATTAAAAGTTACACTGATTAAGATTAAAATTATTCAACCCCCAAACAAAAATTGGAGACACGTGTTAAACATGCCCACAGTGACCATAACTCTGTGAATGGTGTGCTTTTAAAGCAAAAAAAATATGCCCACCCCCGCCCCACCCACAAAAACACACATTTTGTTGACTTTTTCCAATGAACAATCTTTCACTTGTTTCCACACTGCTATCCTGACTGACAAAATGCTGTTTTTCATTCTTGTTTTAAGAACCACGCCGAGTGAGCCGTTCTGATCCCGAGGTGCTTTTTGTTGTTGTTTTCTTTTGTCTGCCTCTGGAGCCCCGAGGTTCTCCCATGGTGAGTTTTGTGTATGCGGCCCTACCCTGACTGAAGGTAGCTGCATTCCGATTTCAGGGATATCCAAAGGTTCAGTTATCTCTGGAGACAGGCGGGGGCAGGAGGAGGACCTCTCCCACACCACTGGCAGCCAGACTGAGGCAGCGAGGGATCAGCGGAGATGCCGTTTGTGAAGGGAGCCAGAGGACCCGGGCCTGCAGCTCACTGAACGCCTGTTCAGAGACTAGCTAGGCTCACTGCCTGCACTGCACACCCTGCACACTTTGTCCTGGGTTTTATCAGGCCCGTACTTCTAGAAAAATCCCCACCGTTAACGAAACATCAGTCAAGCAGATTCAACAAGTTTACAAAAATGACAACGAAGGAAGAAATATTTACTCGTCGTTTGCAGCTCTTGAAAACTGCTCATTGCTGCTGCCAGCTGGCTATTCTATTTCCTGGTTTTCTTTTGTCGAAAAAAAGTTTATTTCTTAATTAAACATCACTGTAACTTCTGCTAACCTCTTCTTCCCTAAATTGGACATTTTTTAGTTTGACAACATTCATGATATTTTATTTTTAACACATGTCCTGCCAAGGGAGGTTATTCGTAAAGCAAATATGATTCACACTCAAAGAATGTGAACAAAATTCGTTTGATTTTTTAAAAATAAGTTATGTCACAGCTCCAATACATTTGATAAAACCAGTAGGATCTTGGAAATTATGTGGAACAAATTGTTCTCTCCCAAAAACCCTGTTACTGATGTCTTGAAGATATCAACACAACGTGAACATCTTTGCACATTTGAGGCTAATTTACATTTTACTGGACGAAGTTCTAAGCAAAAGAAGTTCTGTGCTCTATGTCGATGTGTCAGTTTTTCATGATCATACTTGCCCGCTAAAGACTGATGCCAATATCTTGAACAGCAGAAACAGACAGCCCGTCCTGTGCTCCTGCCCTCAGCGTCATGCATGGGACGACATGTGTCGTGTGAGGTGATGCCTTTCGCGGAACGCTTCGTTGCAGATGGTGCATTTGAGCTTCTCTTCCCGTTTCCGCTTCATGGGGTCAAACTCGCGTTTGTGGTGTGAGCGCATGTGGTACACCAGGTCGCTGGTCATGCGGAACGTGGCGTTGCACTTGGCGCACCAGTTCTGGGAGAGGGTGAGGGAGGTGAGGGGGGAGGCCATGAGGGTGGGGCTGGTGCTCTGCAGGATCTTCTCCACCATGGGGTTGTTGGACTTGAGGAAGGGCACGCTGCCCACGCCTACAGGGTGCCCGTCCCGATCCCCGCCCGCCAGGAACATGCCCGGCTTGCCCGCAAAGGCGGCGGGGGGCAGCCCATGGCCGTCACTGTTGCGGATGTTGGCGAAGCTCTCCGTCAGCGGTCCGATGGAGGGGATGGTGGCACGGCACATCTCCAGCAAGCCGGGAGGAATCTGGTCAGCGGCAGCAAAGGCCGGGTGGTGAGCGCTGACGGCGTGCATGGGGGCGGCGCCAGGGCCTGCGGGCAGGCCGAGAGGGGGGGGCACCATGGGCAGCCGGGGCATGTACAGGCCCATCAGCGAGCCGGGCATGGCAGGAAGGCTGGAGCTGGACGGCCCCGAGAGGCGAGACATGCTGCTGATGGGAGGACGCCCCGGCAGTGGCAGGGACGTGGGCAGGGAGCCTCCCAGGCTGGAGCTGGCGGGACTGGCGCTGCAGTTCTCCTCGGCCTTGGAGGAACTGCCGCTGCTGGGACGTTCCGTGTCTGGCGTGGAGGACCTCTCCACCTTGCGGAAAGCGCTGGCAACGTCTGAGTGAGTGTCCTTGAGAGAGGTCTCTGGGGGGGTCTTCTGAGGGGACCGGTCCAACTTGGACAGCATCCTGCTGTGCTCTTCCCTTCCCGGAGACATCAGTTCGGGTTTGGGTTCCAGAACCCTGGACATC
>CM060318.1:13857195-13874695 GCA_030674155.1 Stramonita haemastoma
TCTTCAAAAGTTTAGACCTGTTTTAAACCTTCCTTCTATCTCTGAAGTACTTGGCCATTCTTCTGCCTTTGAAACAAATCTGGAGCACATTTTCGTTTCATACATTATATTTAGCCTGTACTGTTTTGTTTTGTCGATATTGTTAACACTGGGATGGGCACAGAATGTCTGTTTTGCGTGCTATTTGCCCGCATGGCGTTTTTTCTTTTGTATTTCTTTTGTGCATTGAAGTGTTCATAATCCTGTGGGTTTTTTTAAATATACTTTTTGTGTAAAATGGGGAAGTAAAGTGGAATCCTCAGCACGCCTGGTTTTGGAATAACTGAGACACTCTGTCATGTAACGGTGGTTTTCTTCAGAGTGACGGTGTCAAATATTCCCAGAGATTTGATGGCGTTGATGTTGAACTTGAAGCGACTGTTACCGGAGCTGCTGGAAATGAATCACGTGACAGCCCTGGTATGGCTTCTTTGTCGGTGGGACATACACAGCATACTGAATTAATTGATATAAAATTTTTGTGCGCGCGCACACACACACACACACACACACACACACACACACACACACACACACACACACACACACACACACACACTGTTTTAGTGGACATCGTTTTGGGCAGAAAGATAATCAAAACTGATGTTTGTTTTGTTGTGTCAAAAGTCTGCGTGACTTAAATGGCAATAAAATATTTTGAATCTTTAAATCACATACACACACACACACACACACACACACACACACACACACACACACACACACACACCACACACACACACACACACACACGCACAAGCACACACAAGCACACACAAGCACACACAAGCACACACACACACACACTTCACTCACCTTCAGCATAAGGGCGTCAGATCTCTTGTCGTTGGTGAGCATGCCAATAAGGTAGGCAGGGTCAGCAGGAGTGACGTGGGATGGAAAAGGACCAAAGATGTGACCATAGTCAATGTCCGCTAACGTCATCACACCCATCCTCCTTCACACTGTCTTCTGAAAATCACAAAAATAAACAATAATGGTCTTCGTTCTTTTTTGAGAAAGTCAATTAAAAGCGAAGAAACAAACCAAACACACGCAGAAACAATAACTGTTTTCCAGAAAGGCAGAGAGAAAAAATCCCCACTGATTCTGCCTGCAGTTGTAGCGGTAACTTCTTTACCTGTCTTCCCCTGCCGTTTGAAAAACAGACACGAAAATCCCCACTGACCAACAATGACACAATACAACACCCATCCGTCTTCAGTCTTTCTTCTGAAAATTAGAAGAAAAGAAAACAGCAAGAATCTACGTCCTTTTGTGATAACAGAAACTTTCTATCTTTCCCCTGTCCCTCTTCGAATATGAAGGGGAAAAGCCACCCTTCATTTTGCCCTAGTGAATTGCCTTTCGGTAGTTATAATCTATATCTATCTATATCTATCTATACTATCTATCTATCTATCTATCTATCTATCTATCTATCTTATCTATCTGTCTTCTGTCTGTCTGTCTGTCTGTCTGTCTGTCTGTCTGTCTGTCTATCTGTCCATCCCTTAGTCTGGCGACTGTGGGGGCATCCATGAAGACTTGACAACCAGTTCCCTCCATTCCTCTTTGTGTTCTGCCTTTCTCAGGGTTTTGTTGAGTTCTAGGCCTGTCCATTTAGTTATAAACTAACATCTTTTTTTCAGATGAAAGAAGAAAACATAGACCATCTAATTTGCTACAGTAAGGTAGCTAGAATTTTCAGCTGTTGTTTTTCTTAAATCAAACACAATTGCCATTGGCTCCACGGTTTTTTTTTTCCCATGTTCTTCAGTTTTTTGAAAATCAGAAAAATAAGCAATCACTATCTTCTGGTATTTACGATAAAATACCAAACTTCCTTAAAATTTGTCTGCCCCTCCCCCCTCCCCCCAAAAAAAAGAAAGAAAGGAAAAGAAAAGCAATTACTGAGCCTCAAGTAGTTATAAATACCGATTTTTCATTTTCTCCTATAAAAACAAGACCAGACAAAAGCAACAACAAAACCCTATTCAAACAAAGGAAACCCCAATCTCTCCTCTCTGCGCTGATCCCCAAGCCACAAGCGCCAGCTCGTTCTTCTAGCTTGCTTGTAAGGGGACCAATACCATCTGCCAACTGTAGTCTATTGCAAATGGATCTACCACCAAGAGATAAAGTGGTGTGCCAGTCAAAAGTGTCTTACTTTCGTAGGGTGAATAAAGGAGACTGGAGTATGTAGCCGTCTGACTCCTGCTGTTGTATGAAAGAAATCTCCGACCTGGCTACACACAGGAACTGCACTGCTGGCCTGGCCTTTGTAAACAGCGCCAGTTTGTGTCTTCATGAATGGTGCACAACTTGAAGAAGTAGACTCCTTCAAATCCACGCTGACCAAAGATGGCCGCTCTGAAGGTGAAGTAGAGATCAGACTGGCCCTTGCCACTTTTGCCATGGCAAAGCTGAACAGGATTTGGAAAAGCAGAGAGATCAGCTTCCCAATGAATTTGAAGCTGCTTCGAGCTTTCGTCATTTCCATACTGCTGTATGACTGTGAAAGCTGGATCTTGACTGCCCAATCTGGGAAAGTAAATTCAAGTGCTTGAAACAAAATCCTTTAGAAGGATCCTACACATCTCCTGGCAGGACCACAGAACCAACGAGTCAGTGTGGCGAGGTGATGATGAAAGCTGGACCACAGAACCAACGAGTCAGCGTGGCGAGGTGATGATGAAAGCTGGACCACAGAACCAACGAGTCAGTGTGGCGAGGTGATGATGAAAGCTGGACCACAGAACCAACGAGTCAGCGTGGCGAGGTGATGATGAAAGCTGGACCACAGAACCAACGAGTCAGTGTGGCGAGGTGAAGATGAAAGCTGGACCACAGAACCAACGAGTCAGCGTGGCGAGGTGATGATGAAAGCTGGACCACAGGAACAAACCCCTTCTGGCTGTCGTGAAGAGGAGGAGGAGGCTGACGTGGAGGGCCACACGTCACATGCACATCCCTCTGACCAAGACTGTCTATCCTACAGCCCCCCTGTGGGCAGGAAGCAGGACAGGCAGGTTCAACACACACGGCTGGACTCACGTGTCCCCCGACAACCATCTGGGTCAATGGACTGATTGATCAATGAAGCATTCACAGCATGACCCAATGTCAGGTACAAGACGGTCAGGAAAAGGGAAGAAATGCATGTTTTCCCTTTTTGAAATAGATTATCACTCAATCACGGTTGACAAGGCCTTCAATCAAGCATGTTAACAAAGACAGCTTTGAATCAAAATAAGCTAGTATCTGTCCATTTTCCCAGCCCACACAAACTGATTCAAACGCAATCCAGGTCCCCAGACCAATTAGAAAAAGACGGTGACCAAGATCATCTCCATCCCATCCTTGGCAAAGTTCGGGCCACGTATTTACCGGCTGAGCACCAGACTCCAGAAATGGCGGTATTGGAGGGCCAGAAAATGTATAATGAGAATATGTTCTGCTGTGTTCAGTCCCATTTGTACTGCTCTAGGACTAACACTAGGGCTGGACCAGGAGCAGACGGTGACTACTTGGGATAGTCATTGAGGGAATAGAATCCCCATTCTTTTGCCCTTTCTCCTTGATAACTACATCCAAGGCTATCAAACTCAAACTGGATCTTTTCTCTTCCTCTCCTATCCCCATTACTAGACCAAGTCTAGTGAGCTTCTTCCAATGGAGGGCAGTCCATTGAGGAGCAGTCTAAGAGGGGTTAATTCATGTCTAGCAAGGAGGCCAAAAAGAATGGTTGATTAAAACACGATGGTCAATCCACAGGTGAACTGGGAGGCCAGCTTTGGCAGTGCTGGAGCTAGAAGGCGGGGGGGGGGGGGGGGACGTGACCTGATTATGCAGGCACTTAGCTGGTGTTTGGAGCCGAATCGGGTGCTCTTTCTCCAATCAGTTGTATGGTGTTTCCCAACCTCACCTTTCCTTTATAGTGCACAAGATGTAACTTTCCTTGACGTCAATAAAGACGTATTGAAACGGGTCTATATAATTTTTAGTGCAGGATGGACACTATGTCCTGACACAGCTTGACTTCTTTCATGACCTCGCCGACACTTTCTCCCCTTAACCTTGCTCAGTGTCATGTATATTGCCTCACATCAGGCTTAGTTTATGAAACATGACACACACATCTTATTGTACATGGAGGAAAATCCACATTAAAAAGAGGGAACACTACATGAACACAATACATATTTAGCACGTATGATAAACAATGCTTAATTTTATTTCGGTAAATTTTGGCCTACGCTAAAGTTTGCTTTCAATAGACGCATTCATAATCACAGTGCATAATCATGTAAGTACACATTCGTGCATCGTCTTCGATCCACATAGCCTGATTTTAGCATTCAGCCTAGACTATAAATGTTTTCAGTCATATTGTTTGTCATCAATTCTGTCTACGCTAACCTGACTAAAAAAATTACCTCAATCCAAATCCCTTTGGTCATTCAAAGAAAGACACTGACCAATGGTATCCCTGCTAAACATGATTTACCATCCCACCCCAGCCAAGTCTACACCAAAGCAAGAACTAGCTGCCTGTGGCCAGACTTTGGGCCAAGTTAATCTCCTGAAATGAGAGTAATTGTGTGTTGTTCCATCAAATCTCATTAGGCACTGACCACGGGCAAATCAAAGTCTGAAACAGGGGGGAAGCAGCTGTTTGAGACAGAGCAATGGAAGAATGGAATTGCCACCTGATCTCCCATCTCCCAGGCCCACAGCACATTGAATCCAAACAGAAAACTAAAGTTTGATATGTTCTCCCACTACCCCATGACCTCCGCCGGGCACGAGTCTAGAAAGCTTCTTCTCTGGACGATGGTCTGCTGAAGGAAGTTCTTGGAGTGTCCATGATTTTAGTAAAGGGGCAAGAATCGTGAAATAAAACAATAACAGGGTTATAATTAAGTCAGGTTACACGGCCAGTCATAGAAGCAGGTGAAAACGTGACTGATGATTGTGACACCTGGCTTCTACATGGAGCTGAATTATGCGCTCTCTTTATCCACGTTAAATATCTGCGCTCTCTCTCTCTCTCTCTCTCTCTCTCTCTCTCTCTCCCTCTCTCTCTCTCTCTCTCTCTCTCCTCTCTCTCTCTGTCTGCCTCCTGTCTGTCTGTCTGTCTGTCTGTCTGTCTGTCTGTCTGTCTGTCTGTCTGTCTGTCTCTCTCTCTTCTTCTCTCTCTCTCTCTCTCTCTCTCTCTCTCTCTCTCTCTCTCTCTCTCTCTCTCTTTCCGTCCCCCCTCTCTCTCACTCTTTCCCTCTCCAGCCAGTGTGGGTTGAGGTATTATGTAAACTCAACCAGGGCACAACAAACAAAATGGAAGCCAGGTGTTGTGAAGAGCTAGAACAGAGTGCTAACACAGCTGGACCTCTGTCCATCACAGCTTCCCTGGGCCTGTGTCTTTCTGCTCATGGTAACACGTGTGCTGCCTTAGTTCAGGCTCTTTGGGACTTGATCATAGTTAGGGGATCAGCTCATGATACCAGGGAAGGACATCTGTTGTGAGTGGCAGGAAGAGCTCAAATGCAAGAAAGGGAACGAGAAAAGATCTGCATAAAAAGGGATTGGATAATGCTGAAAAAAACCAGACCTGTCCAATATCTTCCATACTTTATACTGATTGCAAACGTTTATTCTATAAAGACATACAGACTGGAGCATTATTCTAAATAAATCTGGAGTGAGAATTATAACAAAAGTGGAACCCCAAGGTGATAAATTCTTCTGAAGAAAATATGGGGAGAGAACTATGACTTTTTAGATTGGATTTGAGCGATCAGTGTCTCATTTCTCGAGAGAGAACTTGATGCTCTTGGCTACAAAGTTTCATGTGTTTAAACAAGACCATTATCATTTAGCCTGAAAATAGTCAAGTGGGGTGAGAAAACGTGCATAAATCGTAAATGCAAAGCCTGTTTAGAATTGTTGCTAATTGTTCTCTGCCCACAAGATTTTAAAGTAAAGCAGATAAACACATTTTTAACGTCCATTGATTCAGAAAAAAAAGAAATCCACTTTTCTAACGAAATTTCCGATTAACTAATCCGTTCTAGGTCACTTTGTCATCATTTTGTTCACACCCACAGCAAACAGACTGGCAACACGTGCCAAGTTCCCCACCAGAGAGAGACAATGACAAAGGGTTTCCCCAATCAATGTCATTTGCCATCCAATCTCAGTCAAGACTGGGAACACAGGGAAAAACTGCTTAGTGCCAGGCTTTCCTGGAAGCAGTAATGGAGGGGTCCAGTAAATCTCCTGTAATGAGAATGTGTGTTGTTGTGTCCAGTCCCCTTTGGCACTGCGCACAGACAATCACTAAGCCCAGACCAGGGGCAGACGGCGGCGATTTTGCAGAAACAAAATCAACATCTTGTCCTGCGCCCCATAGCAGACTGAATCCTAGGCTAGCGGGATCAAGCTGGGTAGTTTCTTCAACCCACATGACCATAAGTGGGTCAGAGGTTATTGAGCTCCATTCCTGGAAAATTGCCTATAAAAAAGATCCACACATGGTTAATATCTTTAGCCAGAGAGACTGAAGAGTGGCTAATGAAAACCACAATTGTCTCATGTGTTTTGATTTAGGAGGCCAGTTTGGGCAGCCTTAGAACCAGGGAGGCAGGAGGAAACCTGATCCTGCAGGCACTTGGCGGACATTTGGAGCGGAATCAGGTGCTCTTTCTCCGCGTTAACAGGCTGCACTTTTCTGCTGCACCTTACTTCTGTCTAGGGCACCCAGAAGGAGGCTTTGTGTGACGTCATTGCGGGCAGCCTGGAGTGGATGGAAGGCAGTTCATTCTGCTGCAGGAGGAGCCAATTTCTTTAAAAAGTGAATTTCTACCTTTTTTTTTTTTTTATTGAGATGCTAAATACAAAGCACACAAACAAAAAACCCCATTTTAATCAAATAAACAAACACTTGAAAAAATCCGCAAAGTAGTTATTTTCTTGTAACTATTCCGAATGCATAGCCAGTGAAAGCCCCTGCTTCTCTCCCTCTAGCACACAGCAAACTGACTGGCAATACCCAAACCCCAACGGTACAGGCAGCACTGGCCGTGCAGTGAGGGACCAAGGGCGTCTGTACTCAATGTCATTTGCCAGCCAATCCCAGCCTCGTCTCGGGGCCAAGGATATAGCTTTTTTGCTTCTGGCAGCAACAAAGCAGGCCAAGGAAGTCTGTGATGAGAATATGTTTGCAGTGTACAGTCCCACCTTGGCACTGACTGGGTGAAGTGCAAAGTCCATACCAGTGGGCAGGGCAGACAGTGTTTGGAATCCGCGATGTAATGGAGGGAATGAAATCACCATACATTTTCTTTTTCTTTCGTCCCCCACAACCGACTGAATCTCAGGCTATCGAAGTCAGGTTGAATCTTTCCCCCACTATTCTGTTCTACCACTGGGTCCGTCTGTTGAGCCTCTCTCTCCACTGAAGACAGTCAAGTGCACAGCTAGAGGCACTGGGAGGGCTAATGCCTTTGCCAAGGAGGGTAAAGAACTGTCGATTGACATCAAGATGAATCAGATGGTCAGCTGTGCAAGCCTCACCGGCGGAGGGGAGTGGGGGTGGAGGGCCATGATTTGATTATGCCAGCATTTAGCTGGTGTATGGAGCCAAATCAGATCCTCTTTCTCCACGTGAGTTGTCGACAGTTTCCCTGCCTCCCTGGCCTTCTGTCTGCGGTGTGTGGAGGGAGGGTGAGGTCCTGTGTGGTGTCAGGGACTGCACCATGGAGGGCATCAAAGCCAGCCCTGCCGCACAATGAACTCTATGTTCTCCTAACACAGCTGGACTTCTCTCGCTACTTTAACCCACCATTAATTTCATGGGTCATTATCACACCTGTATCACCTCATCACAGGCACTTTAGGACTTCATTACTGTCAGGGAATCAGCTCTTGATGTGCGGCCTGGCACATCTGGTAGGATAAATATAAAAGTACTCAATCATCTATTTTTTAAAAATCTACATCAGAAAGATTTCAACGTTAAAAAAACTTATAGTTTCTATATCTTTCTCATGTTGAAAACAAAACAACCCCCCCCCCCAAAAAAAAAAAACCCATAGTTTTCATAGCACGAGACAAGATCATGATTTGCATGAGACAGACACTCTACCTAAATTCAGGCTCAAATTAGACCAGGAATCTCTGGCTTCCTGGAGGGATGTGTTCTCTGCCCTCAAGGCCACTGGACTTATGTGGTGATGGCTGACCGTCATTGTTTAGCCCCAGACTGGTCTACAGAAATAGTAAACAAACAGTGGTAAGAGGAAAGAATTAAAATAAAAACCCACGAAGAACACCTCTTCACAGTGAGTGTGTGTGCGTGCGCGCGTGCGTGTGTGGTGTGTATGCCTTTGTGTTCTTGGTCAGTAACTGTGTGTGTGTGTGTGTGTGTGTGTGTGTGTGTGTGTGTGTGTGTTGTGTGTGTGTGTGTGTGTGTGTGAGGAGAGAGAGAGAGAGAGAGAGAGAGAGAGAGAGAGAGAGAGAGAGAGAGAGAGAGAGAGAGAGAGAGAGAGAGAATATATGGCGTGCGTGCGTGCGTGCGTGCGTGTGTGTGTGTGTGTGTGTGTGTGTGTGTGTGTGTGTGTGTGTGTGTGTGTGTGTGTGTGTGTGTGTGTGTGTGTGTGTTGTGTGTGCCTTGGCCTTCTTGGTCAGTCACTGTGTAATTATGTATGTGATGCTTGAAAGCACTTTGAGCTTTCTTGTGATAAATGAGGCGCACAGTTTTACTTACCTACCCACACCCACACTCACACACACCCACCCACACTCAGACACAGATTCATAAAGGGCCATCACTGTTTGGGTGTTTGATGGGATGCCAAACAACTACAAGTTCTTTCCTAAAACTGTTCTGAAGAAACGTTTATTCTAAATTACTGCATCTTTTATTTATTTATTCATTTATTTGTTTATTTATTCTTTTATATCGAGGATAATAGAATAAGCAATCATGTGCTTTTTTTTTTTTTTTTTACACATCAGTCCCCATGTGTATGTAGTTTTTGTAAGTTTTGTCATCTGTTCCCACCGGCACACAATGGCCTACTCTTACGAAAAGCGGAACAGAATTTAACGTGTGCGCCAGATGTTATGCGTGCGTTCGCACACGGGGCCTCGGTTTATAGTGTCATTCCGAAGGACTTGTGGGGAGAAATGGAGTCAGCATTGATGTTAACTCCTTTCATAGTTTTGTCAATTCATTCCTTCGGCCTGCAGCAGAGTATATTTAAACACTTCTCAAACGTCCAGTTCTAGAACCTGAGACAACTACAGTAAACACCAGTACCTCCTAATAAATATAACTCTTCACCCAAACCTGGGGGAGCCTCAGAGCAAGACTCCAGCGGTTCTCCATCACCAGCCTTCCCTTCCCTTTCCCTGACAGCAGCCACAGCCCAGACTGCTGTAGCAGCCTGAGCATCACAGGCCTTTGACACTGGCTGGCTGCTACCTACATAACTGACCACTACAGTACAGGAACACATCAGGAGTCCGGGCCACAGACAGCAGGCATATGTTTGAAAAAGTAATAAAGGGAATGGAATGGTTACCTCTTGTATTGTTGAAAAAATAATAAAGAGAATGAAATATTTAGTTATCTCTTGTAAGGTTGAAAAAGTAATAAAGGCAATGGAACAGTTATCTCTTGTATTGTTGAAAAAGTAATAAAGGCAATGGAACAGTTATCTCTTGTATTGTTGAAAAAGTAATAAAGGCAATGGAACAGTTATCTCTTGTATTGTTGAAAAAGTAATAAAGGCAATGGAACAGTTATCTCTTGTATTGTTGAAAAAGTAATAAAGGCAATGGAACAGTTATCTCTTGTATTGTTGAAAAAGTAATAAAGGGAATGGGACAGTTATCTCTCGTATTGTTGAAAAAGTAATAAAGGCAATGGAACAGTTATCTCTTGTATTGTTGAAAAAGTAATAAAGGCAATGGGATAGATCTAGTTATCTCTTGTATTGTTGAAAAAGTAATAAAGGCAATGGGATAGATCTAGTTATCTCTTGTATTGTTGAAAAAGTAATAAAGGCAATGGAACAGTTATCTCTTGTATTGTTGAAAAAGTAATAAAGGCAATGGAACAGTTATCTCTTGTATTGTTGAAAAAGTAATAAAGGCAATGGAACAGTTATCTCTTGTATTGTTGAAAAAGTAATAAAGGCAATGGAACAGTTATCTCTTGTATTGTTGAAAAAGTAATAAAGGCAATGGAACAGTTATCTCTTGTATTGTTGAAAAAGTAATAAAGGGAATGGGACAGTTATCTCTCGTATTGTTGAAAAAGTAATAAAGGCAATGGGATAGATCTAGTTATCTCTTGTATTGTTGAAAAAGTAATAAAGGGAATGGGATAGATCTAGTTATCTCTTGTATTGTTGAAAAAGTAATAAAGGCAATGGGATAGATCTAGTTATCTCTTGTATTGTTGAAAAAGTAATAAAGGGAATGGGATAGATCTAGTTATCTCTTGTATTGTTGAAAAAGTAATAAAGGGAATGGGATAGATCTAGTTATCTCTTGTATTGTTGAAAAAGTAATAAAGGGAATGGGATAGATCTAGTTATCTCTTGTATTGTTGAAAAAGTAATAAAGGGAATGGAACAGTTATCTCTTGTATTGTTGGAAAAGTAATAAAGGCAATGGGATAGATCTAGTTATCTCTTGTATTGTTGAAAAAGTAATAAAGGCAATGGGATAGATCTAGTTATCTCTTGTATTGTTGAAAAAGTAATAAAGGCAATGGGATAGATCTAGTTATCTCTTGTATTGTTGAAAAAGTACGGAAGGAAATGTAAAAGTTGTCTCTTGTGTTGCCCTTTTCTCTGAAGCAGGTTGAATGCAAGACTATCGAATTCAAGATGGACCTTTTTCCCTACTCCCCTTTCGATCACTGGGTCAGAGTCTATTGAGCCCCTCACCCCCAGATGATGGCTCATTGAAAGCAGATCTTGGTAAGGTTAATGGCCTTAGCAAAGGGGCAAAGAATTGTTGATGAAGGCCATGATTGCTAATATGATTTTGATTCAAGGGGCCAGCCTCGGCAGCTTTAGAACTAGGGAGCGAGGACGTAACCTGATTATCCGGGCATTTGGCTGGCGCTTGGAGCTGAATCATGTGCCCTTTCCCCATACAGGCCCTATCAGTGGTCTGCACCGTCCTTTTCTCTATGCTGTGTTCAGGGCAAGCCCTTGTGTGGGATGGATAAAAGCACTAGGAAAGGATGGAAACCAGGTGGGTGTAGGACGGACCATATGTCCCACTAACACAGCTGGACTTCTCCTGCTACCACTCCCAACCCTGTCCCTTTCGGCTCATCATGACGCGTGCATTGCTTCATTCTGGGTTCTTTAGGACTTTATTACTGTCAGCAAATCAGCCCTTGACATGCGACCTGGCACATCTGCTTGCCAAAGTAGGGGAGGGGTACAGGAAGAATAATATATAGATATATAAATCTTATATATAAATCATATATATATATTTCTAAATTACCTGACCAACACTGCAGATATCTGTATCTCTTGGGCCCGGTTGACGCCAGGATATATGATGACAGTAAGCGTAGTGTACAACCCTGTCAAGTAGTCTCAAAGCATATGCACTTCCATAGCATCCTCATTATAGCATCCTCGTTCTCATTGATCATCATGCAATAAAAGCTGCCTCATCTTCTGTGACATTCCTGTCTCTGTTGTTCCCACGCTGCTCTTTTCAATCTCCACACACACACACACACACACACACACACACACACCACACACACACACACACACACACACACACACACATGTGACACTCCACCACGAAATGAGTCGCTTAGCACATAACCCACTTTTCCGCTAGAAGCCATTAAAGGCAGGTGGAGTCAAGTTGGCAAATTTAAGATTTTGATTGATTATAAAACTATAGCCCTTATTCTACCTTGTAATGAAATATGAAGTCATAATTTTGCATCCTTTTGCTTTTAAACGTGCTTTAAAAATGCCCAAGCCCTCATTCTGTCCATTTATTATGATGCTAAACTTGTCCATTTCTCGTTGTGTCATTTCCTGCAGTCTATCATTTCAACTTGTAATAACTTTTCATAGAATTGTCCGATTTTCAATCTGTTTTTTCTATTGTATAGCCATTTTACTGCAGATTAATACAATGTCAATAACTAAAAATTGACTTGTGGTGCAATGCGACTCCTTATGTGGTGGAGCGTCACACACACACACACACACACACATATATATATATATATATATATATATATATATATATATATATATATATATATATATATATATATATATATACCAGCTCTAAAAAGTCAATAGTTCAGACCACCAGATCATAAGATATTGTTGTGAAATATACTTTCTTTACACCAGTTTAGTTTGAGCAAATGTCGATTCAGCTTATACCATAAACCTGAAGATGGAAAGTCAAAAGAAGAGGAACAAATCCTTTGTTGCCCGTTTCCGTAGCAGGAACCCCCCCCCCCCCCCACCTTAGAACACCAGAAAAGGTCTAAGAGACTAAGGAAAGAGCTCAACCAGGTGCAGTGCTCTTTTCCCTGGATCTTGTCCCTAATTTGCCAACCTCACATTTTCACCATAGCACTCAGGACGAATCTTTCTGTGGCAGCAATACAAACAAAGCTTCTGGAGCCAGATGGAGAGGGGGGGGGGGGGGCAATTCTGCTGCTGGATGGGCCTGTGTCCTCTGAACACGGCAAGGGCCGAGATCGTTCCAGCTGTGCTTCTCCTGAGCTGACCCTCCCCTCCCCCCTCCCCCCCCCTCTCTCTCTCTCTCACACACACACACACACACATTATTGTCACACACACACACACAACATTTTTGTCACACGCATCACCTCAATCGGATGGTTCAGGTCTTTATCAAAATCAGGCCAGGAGCTCATGATGATATATGGCCTGCACACCTACATGTTCACCGCAAAAAAACTCCTAAAAAATAATTAGATTTTAAATAGCGAACAACTATATCAACAAAATCTAGAGTGTGTGATTATAAAACCAAGAAATATGTTGTGTGTGCACCAATCGCCCTTAAACTTTAAATTTGCAAAATATTGGCACACACTGAACTCTGTTTTAAATAATCGTGCATCTACCTATGTGCATGTATACGTGTGTGTGTGTGTGTGTGTGGGGGGGGGGGGGGGGGTAGAGGGGCACACACACGCACACACATGTATCAAAGGAAAGGCAGCAGGGCGTTTGAGACATTCACCTGCCTTACAAGTAAACCCTGAGGTTGTGGGTTCCATTCCAAGCCTTGGCTTTTCTTCCCTTTTTGATAGGAAAATTGAACTGAATGTCCAGTCTTTGGGAGAAGACTTTAGAACCAGTTGGATCCGTGTGCTAAGCGTCTTATACACACACATAAAAAGAACTCACGACAGTGGAAAATCGGAAAGAGCAGGGCGGTACCTCCACACTGTCCTGGCAAAATTGGTAGGTTCGATTTTCAGGCCTCTCCCCAAAGTCAGAATGCGGCTACCTTAGTGGAGAAAAAAACGATGGCATGTGCAAAATTATCACCACTGGTGAGCCTCAGAGCTCGATCTGAGGAACGCAAAAAGTCTGTATAGACACCAACCTTTGACCTCCCTTGCATCCTTTTAACAGGATCTCAAAGCATCTGGTACAAAGATCCACTACATGGTTATTATCTTGTCCGTCGGTACACACACACACACATTATATATATATATATATATATATATATATATATATATATATATATATATATATATATTATATATATATATATATATATTATAGATAGATAGATAGATAGATAATAATAATAATAATACATGGAACTTATATAGCGCTATATCTTGTAAAACAAATCAAAGCGCTTGCATTCGACCTATACATCACACAAGCAATCAATAGCAATCTATGGTCCTAGCAAATCCCAACGTACTCACACACGCGCGCGCACACACACACACACGCGCGCGCACACACACACACACACACACACAACACACACACACACACACACACACACACACACGCGCGCGCGCGCACGAAGGCTATATTTATTTATTCATTCTTTTATATCGAGGATAACAGAATAAGCAATCATGTGCTTTTTTTCATCCGGTCCCCGTGTGTATGCAGTTTTGTAAATATTGTCATCTGTTCCCACCGGCACACGATGGCCTACTCTTACGAAAAGCGGAACAGGATTTAACGTGTGCGCAAGATGTTCTGCGTGCGTACGCACACGGGGCCTCGGTTTAAAGTCTCATCCGAAGGACTTTTGGGGAGAGTGGAGTCAGCACTGATGTTAACTCCAGGAAGAAAATTTCCTCGACCGGACTCGAACCCGGGTCTTCAAATTGCCAGCGCAATGTTCTGACCACTAGGCTATCCGCTCCCCCATATATCCGCTATACACTTTGGCAGTGTATCCGCTATACACTTTGGCAGGTAGATGTCGAAGGCGGGGGTGGACAAAAGAGATGGAAAAAAAAATCTTAGGTTTGAAATAAGTGTGTCTTGAGGTTGGATTTAAAAGTGTCATAAGTAGGCTTTTGCCGGAGGGAGAGAGGAAGATCGTTCCAGATCAATGGACCAGAAACAGAGAAAGAGCGGCGGCCAACGGTAGATAGGTTGAATCTAGGTATTCTTAAGGACAAAGTATCTGCGGCTGAGCGGAGGGAGCGAGAAGGTGTGTACAAGTGAAGGCATTCACAGAGGTAGGAGGGTGCAGTTTTGTGGAGACATTTGTAACAGATGGTACTGATCTTGTAGATTACTCTCTGTGCTACGGGCAACCAGTGGAGAGATTGCAAGAGAGGGGTAATGTGCTCAGATTTTTTCTTTCTGAGGACTAGACGAGCTGCAGAGTTTTGTATACGTTGGAGGGAGTGGATAGATGATGCTGGCAGACCAGCTAAAAGAGAATTGCAATAGTCCAGACGTGAAAGAATAAGAGAAGTGACAAGTTTGGATGTTGCATCAGTGGACAGGTACTTTCGAATTGCACTAATGCGCCGTAATTGATAGTAACATGACTGACAGGTCTGGGTAATGAATTTTTGCATGGAGAGTGTGTTGTCAACAACGACCCCTAGATACTTCACAGAAGTGGATAGCGGAACTGATGTATCACCGAATTCTATTGAAGTTGTTGAAATGGAGGAGAGTTTGTGTTTGGTGCCTACGAGCATGGCTTCGGTTTTATCTGCATTTAGTTGTAACTTGTTTTGTATCATCCAGTGTTGGATATTTTGAAGGCAGTTGGTCAGATTTGTCAAGAGATATGGCAGATTTTCAGATATATCACTGCTTTGAATCTGAGAGTCATCGGCATAAAAGTGATAATTGATATGATAGCGGTCTATTACATGTGACAGTGGAGCAGTATAGAGGGTAAAAAGAAGAGGGCCCAGAACTGATCCCTGAGGGACACCACATTCCAGTTTGGCAGGCGCTGATTGAATCTTGTTTACTGCAACTGTATGGACTCGACCTGTCAGGTAGGAAGTAAACCAGGTGAGGGCTGTGCCTTTAATACCGAACATGTTTTTGAGACGGGAGAGAAGAATTGAATGGTCTATGGTGTCAAAGGCAGCAGATAAGTCGAGAAGAGTAAGAAGGGAGATTTTCCCAGAGTCAGAAGCATGGAGAAGCATGTTTAAGGTATGGACCAGGGTGGTTTCAGTGCTGTAGTTGACACGATAGGCAGACTGGAAAGGGGGAAAGAGATTATTGGAAAGAAGATGGCTATTGAGTTGTTTCAGAACAACTTTTTCAAGGACTTTAGAGATGAAAGGGAGATTAGAAACAGGTCTATAGTTCTTCAGGATGTTAGGATCAAGGTCGTGCTTTTTGAGAAGAGGTGTGACTATGGCAGTTTTGAGAGCTGATGGAAAATTTCCTGAATGAAGAGATGAGTTTATTATTTTTGTGATAGTAGGTATAAGCTGTGGAATGCACTGAGAGAAAAGAGAAGCAGGTACAGGATCGAGATCGCATGATTTTATTGTCATTTCTTTCAGAATGTTCTCGATTTCATTCTCGCTTGTTGGGTGAAAGACAAGGAGAGGAGTGCTAGTGAATTGGGGATCAGGAGGTGCAGGTTGGAAAGAAGTCTGATCCAGTTTGGAGCGGATGTTGCGGACTTTGTCAGAGAAGAAAGAAGAAAATATAGCAGGAAGTACAGAGTGGCTGTGGACAGTAGGCAGAGGGCTAGCCTTTGCAGATCCGAGGAGAGTTGAGGTGAGGGAAAAAAGAGATTTCGTGGACGTGGCATCGAGAACTTGAACAGAATAATAGTTTGTTTTTGCTGAGTGGATTAAGGTTTTGACTTTGTTGATTTGTTTGTGAAAGAGCTGTTTGTTTATTTCAGTTTTTGTTTTCCGCCATTTTCGCTCAAGTTGTCGGCGTTTGCGCTTTGCAACCAGTATGTCATGAGTATACCATGGGGCGCAGGGCCTATCAGGAAGAACAACATCAGTGGGAGGTGCGTGCTCATCGAGCAGTTGGCTTAAAACAGTGTTGTAATGTTCAGAAGGGTCAGTATGTTCAGGGGGTTTAGATAGGCGTTGGGCAGCTTGAGAAGAGAAGGTTTGAATATCAATTGCCTTGAGATTGCGATGGGTGACGCGCTTTTTCTTTTTGATAGGCCTAGTGATGTTGAGAGAGAAGAGGATGGCAGAATGATCGGAAAGCAGTTCATTGGTGACGGACACAGATGTGACGAGATTAAGTGAAAGATCAGTAATGAGCCAGTCTAAGATGTGACCTGACCTGTGTGTTGGCTCATTGACCAGCTGGGAAAGAGAGTGGTTGGACAGAGAAAGAGAAAGACGCTTGACATCTGGAGAAGACTGGTTGTCAAAGTGGAAATTGAAGTCGCCGAGAATGATAAGTTTCTTGGGAGAGAGGCTGAAATGATCCAGGAGTGACTGAAATTCTTGATGAAAAAGGGAAGATGTCAGATTGTTTTTGCGACTAGGAGGAGGACGGTACAGACAGCAGAAAGTGATATAGAGTGGCCGGGTAAGCTGAGGTTGAGTTCACAGACTTCAAAGGATGCATGTGAGAAAGGGAGGGAGTGACAGAAAGAAAGAGCTGGGTGCAGAGTGTAGGTGATGGCAATGCCACCTCCACGGGAGAGTCTAGGGAAAGAACGAGTTTTATAGCCAGGTGGTGTCAGCTGTTTTAATTTTGGTTTGTTGCCTTGTGGTTTTAACCATGTTTCGGTAAGAAGAGCTAAGTCTATGTTCTGTTCAGAAATAAAATCAGAAAGAAGATCGGCCTTGCCATCTGGGCAGACAGATTGTACATTGTACAGACAGATGTTAAGAAGATTTGAAGGAGGTGGAGAGGTTGAAGTTGAAAGTGGTGAGTTGGGAAGAGAATCAGAGGAAGAGGATGAAAGC
>CM060318.1:13877195-13889695 GCA_030674155.1 Stramonita haemastoma
TTTAAAACTTCAAAGGGAAACAACACTTGCCAATACACAACTTAAACATGAGTATTAGTTATAGCATAATAATTATGCACTGATTTTTTTCTTACATTTTACTATCGATTTTGTCAGTAACTCTCAATCTTGTTTTAATTTGAGTAAGCTGTTAAACACTTCTATTACTATTTGAGGGGTATGAAAAATTCAGAAAAAATGGTTTGAGACACCCGATTGTTGTTGTTATGTCATTAGATACGGTAGATTCAGCAAAGCTATAAACGAGGCAATACCAAGGGAACTCGAAAAAAGGCACACCACCAGCTTCTCTCTTTGGCAACATCACCGAATCCTGTGGTATGGGAATCCATGAAGTCAGCAGGGCCAGCAAAGACTGGAACAACATTGATGGAGAAGAAGGGGCGTCGTAGTGTCCTTGAGGGCAGCAGCTTACACTGTACACAGTGACGTCGACAGGTGAGAGAGGTGAGACCCCCCCTCCACCCCCCCCCCCATCTCTCTCTCTCTCTCTCTTTCAACCTTGTTTACAGTATTTGTTACTTTGACATGTAGATTTCGGTATGTAATCAGACCTGACTGTGAGCTGAGAACAATTCTATACAATCTGACGGTGCACAGTTGGCTGTTTTGTACATGTTTAAAAAAAAAGACATTCAACCATAATTATCGTTAAATGAACAAGGAAACGTCACCCTGGCAAACTCCTATCCCCAGTCGTCAGGCGGCCCCCACAGCACTCACTATACAACCACTGAAGTCTCCCCCCTCACCCTAATACCCACAAGGCAGACGTGCCATGCTGCAGTTAATGAAGCAATGCCCTGAACAGACCCCCTTCCTTCAGCCTAGCCCTGGACTCTCCCCATCTCCCTCATCCCTCCCTGGAGCTGTTTGGATAGAGGAGTGGGGGGGGGGGCTGATGTCTGTGGGGGGGGGGGGGGGGGGGGGGGGGGGGGGGGGGGGGCCCTTAGGAAGGCGTTAGGAGCAGTTGTTATGAAATAGTAGCGGCCATCAGAGTTCTTCTCTTCCTTCCTTCCCTTCCTTCCTTCCTTCCTTCCTTCCTTCCTTCACCGTGACTGTCTTCTGTCATGGAAACTGCTAGTCTGGGAAAACGGCAGGTGGGTGTGGATTGGGTGTGGGTAAATGACAGAACAGTGTGTGGTAAAAAAAATAGAGAGAGAGGGAGGGATGGTCTGTCTGTCAACAATCATTTGAGACCTTCGCAGTCATTCTGATCGATATAAGAGAGAGAGAGAGAGAGAGAGAGAGAGAGAGAGAGAGAGAGAGAGAGAGAGAGAGAGAGAGAGAGAGAGAGAGAGAGGAGAGAGAGAGAGAGAGAGGAGAGAGAACACTGAACACTGAACACTGAAATGATTTAATTGCACATCGGCCTTAGGCCACAATACAATATGGAAAAGAAAAGAAAGTAGGAAAAATATCTGACATAACAGCACATATCTGTATTCTACAATCACTGTTTAACTTAAGCTTATACATCTCATACCAACTACAGTTCAAATTTTCAGGACAGTTGTCTAACCACAATTTACATCTCACTTTCACTGTCATGATTTGAATAGAAGACATTAGTATAGAAGTAGGAAATTAAAAAAAACATAGTCATGATACATTCTTGATAATACGCAATATAGATAAAGGTGAGCGGGTTTAGACAGACGTACATCACAGAATTACGCAATTAAGGTTTAATGTACTCCCACTTAATAACAATGTACATCGGTATAGTGAATCTGTTCATGAAAAATTATGTCCATTTTGTAAGAACCAGATTGAAAATGAAAACCTTTTGTGTTTATTTGTGCCGTTGCGTCTTCTCTCATGTCCCCCCTACGTCCTTTGGGACATGGGACTGAGTGAATGAGTGAGAAGAAGATTTAAGAGTAAAATTCCTAAGAGAATCTAAAGAACTTTCTTTGCATTTGTTACTCAGAGCCACTAATCCTATCCACAGATACAATTTATCTAAATTTGTGTTCCATGCAATCAATAGGCGGAAAAAATACTGCAAGTCTATTAGGTAATTCTGAGAGAGAGAGGAGAGAGAGAGAGAGAGAGAGAGAGAGAGAGAGAGAGAGGAGAGAGAGAGAGAAGAGAGAGAGAGAGAGAGGAGAGAGAGAGAGAGAGAGAGAGCGAGAGAGAGGTGCATGGGTGTGTGGTGAATCAGAATCAGAATCAGAATCAGAAAACTTTATTGCCATTAAGTCAGAACGAGACTTATTTGACACCAAACGTAAACGTATTTAACATTCTTAAAAGATGTAGATTCTTATATATGTAATGTATCTATGTTCTTGCTCTTCTGGAAAAAGAATCATGCACATATTTAATCATATCTAGCAGACAGTCCTCGTTGTTGAAAACCTTACTCAGATTCTTGTAGTTATTCATATTATTCATTTCCTTAATATTGACATTAGATAGAAATTTTTTTCTTAAATCATCATATAATGTACAAACATCAAGTAAGTGATACTCGTCTTCTATTTTGTTACACCATTTGCATTTTCTTTCTTCTTTTGGTATATTCATATATCTCCCTTGTTCTATCATTAAATCATGGGAGCTGGTGCGAAATCTGCTGAATAGGCGCCTATAATTTTCATTCCTGCATATCAAAAGATACGGCTCCAATCTGTAAACATGTGAAACAGAGTTGTAAAAATTCAGCTTAGAAAATAACTTTTTTTGTTGATTCCAAAACAGTCTGTATAATTCTTCAAGTTTTGTTTTTATAGCATAGCATAATCTTTTCATATTTAATGTACTATGGTTATTCCACACATGCTTGAATCCAATCTTATGAATTATTGTTTTGATTATATAAATCCAGTGATCTTTTTCATTGTTTTGGTGCATTTCATTATATAACAATTTCAAATAGCTATTTTCTTTTGAATCTATTATGTGAATCCAAAAATTGATTAAATGACTAATAACTTTTAACGTTAATGGGTATCTGCCTAAGTCTCCGAAAACTGGCAAGACCATTGTTTTTTTGTGAACTCCTAATATCTGTCTGCAAAATTTTGCGTGGGTGCTTTCAAAAGGAAACTGACTGGTGTGTGTGCATGCGTGCGTGCGTGTGTGTATGTGAGTGTGTGCGTGCATGTGTTTATTTTATTTATCAAATCTTATTCTTTTATATCGAGGATAATGGAATAAGCACTCATGTGGTTTTTTACACAAAGTCCCGTGTGTATGCAGATTTTGTAAATCGTGTCATCTGTTCCCACCGCAATAATGGCGAGAAAGACTGATGACAAAGGACAAAGGCTACATGCTACATCGAGTACGCGGTTATCGCCAGTCTCTCCGTGAGATAGCCTGTAAGACATTCTGACAGAACGATACGGAAAAAGAGCACACTGATGGTGTTCGGCTGGAGTTGGCATGGTCGTGTACTAGTTTGGTTTGGTTTGGTTTGGTTTGGTTTGGTTTGGTTTGGTTTGGTTCGGTTTGGTGTGTGTGTGTGTGTGCGTGCGTGCGTGCGTGTGTGTGTGTGTGTGTGTGTGTGTGTGTGTGTGTGTGTGTGTGTGTGTGTGGTGTGTGTGCGTGTGCGTGTGTGTATATGTGTGTGCATATGTGCGTGCGTGAGAGAGAGTGTGTGTGTGTGTGTGTTCGATTTCATTCTAAGTCTCTTCCCTAATTGTGATATGAGACCTGACCCCCCCCCCCCCCCTGCAAAAAACAAAACAAAAACAAAAAAGAGGGGAGGGGGGGGGGGCTGGGATCGGGATTTGCGGGGTGGAAGCAAACAAACAGACACACGCACGCACGCACACACACAAACACACACACGCACAGTGGCAGCAACACCAGGCCACATCCCCTTCCTAGCCTCTTCCAACACAAGCAGGCGCGAGGGAAAAGTCCATTAAACCCATAACCCTGAACTTCAGTAACAAAAAAAAACACAACAACAATAAAGGCGATCTCTTCTCAGAAAAAAATAAAATCAGAGACGAGAAGGGGGTGTCTGGGAGTGGGATGGGGTGGGGGTGTGTGTGTGGGGGGGGGGGGGGGGGCGAACAATCTTTCTTGCCTGGATGGAGCGAAGAGCAATTACTGTGAAAATGGTGAACCCAGCAGACATCTGCTTGACATTAATTTCGCTTATCTGAAACACGATTGATCAGTAGCGCAGGAAAGCGCTGGAGGTCCGGACATCATCAAGATGGCCTACTGCTCCATCCTCACGTTTAAAGAGATAGAGAGAGAGAGAGAGAGAGGAGAGAGAGAGAGAGATGGAGAGGAGATGGGAGAGAGAGGAGAGAGAGAGAGAGAGAGGAGAGAGAAGACAGACAGAAGAAGACAGACAGACAGACAGACAGACGGAGACAGACAGAGACAGACAGAGACAGAGAGACAGACAGAGAGAGACAGACAGAGACAGAGACAGACAGAACAGACAGACAGACAGACAGAGACAGACAGACAGAGAAGACAGACAGACAGACAGACAGACAGGACAGAGCAGACAGAGACAGGACAGACAGAGAAGAGAAGAGAAGAAGGGAGAGAGAGAAGAGAGAAGGAGAGAGAGAGAGAGAGAGAGAGAGAGAGAGAGAGAGAGAGAGGAGAGAGAGGAGAGAGAGAGAGAGAAAAAAGGGAGAGAGAGAGAGAGTTCGAAGGTTGGCTGTTTATTAGCACCAGTGGACACTTTGATGAAAAGGGCTTTTTTTTCTTCCCCTTGGCTTGATGAAGTGGGTATTTGAAGTTGATTAATTGGCTTGTCTGGTTGGTTGTTTCTGAGCAAAACTTGCAAGGGGTTGGGCGGGGAATAGCTCTGGCATTGATCAGATTTCTTTTTTGCCCACTTGGTTACAAGAAGGGCGTGCCCCCCCCCCCCCCTAACACACACACACACATAAACACACACACACACATAAACACACACACACACAACACCACACACACACACACACAATTGAATAAGCATTGATTTGCTTTTTTATCAAGCCATCTATCTAAGGAAAAAAATCAAAATTAAAATTAAATAAAAATTATTTACTAACATGATTTCAACAGCCTTAAAATATAAAATATACCTAGACTCTAGAGATAAAAACAAGAACCCCTCCCCCAAAAAGAAGAGAAAAAAAAATGCACTAAAAAGTCACACACATACACATACACATACACACTCATACACATACGCGCGTGCGGGCGCTTGCCCACACGAGCACGTATGCACATTCGCGCGTGCATACATTTAGAGTTTAAAACTTCATAAAATGTCAAACAAACAAATTTATCAATTACAATAACACACACACCATTCCTTAAGAGTTGAAAAAACCCCATGAAATATCAATCAAACAAATTACCAGGTTACAATTTTTCCATACTTCAATTAATACTTGAATGGACTGACTTGACTTGACTTCACCCCCCCCCCCCCCCCCACACACACACACACTCACACACATTCATACATAAGGATACAAGTGCAAATTCCCCTAAAGCCTGTTTGAATATCTGTAGACAATCAAATCACATCTCCTTCTTACTAAAATAAAGGGAACGACTACTTTCTTAGAAAAAAACCCTATAACATGCAGCTCGAACCATTAATGTCTGTATTGCTAGTACAATTATAGTGTGTGCCTATGAGTGTGGATGGGTGGGTGGGTGTGCACTTCTGTACACACTACTAGGCCTACTACTGCACACACACGCGCGCGCACGCACGCATACAAGAAAGCAAGCACAGAGAGAGAGAGAGAGAGAGAGAGAGAGAGAGAGAGAGAGAGAGAGAGAGAGAGAGAGAGAGAGAGAGAGAGAGAGAGAGAGAGAGAGAGAGAGAGAACGAGCGAGCTGTCCAGATCTCCCATTTTTAAAAGTAAGGCACATTAAATAAAACAAGAAAGGCAACACTTTATATCTTCATGTTGAGAAGCAGCTTTTTCTGTGTTCTTTTTTTGTTCTTTCTGTATCGCTTTTCTTTCTTTCTTTCTCTCTCTAACCATCCCCCTGTCTGTCTCTCATGCTTTTTCTGACTGCCTTTTAGCGCTAATACTGTCCTACACACGGGTTTGTTTTTCTCTTCCTTGCTTATTTTTGTACAATGTTCTTCTTATTTCTC
Source organism: Stramonita haemastoma (assembly GCA_030674155.1). NCBI lineage: Eukaryota > Metazoa > Mollusca > Gastropoda > Neogastropoda > Muricidae > Stramonita > Stramonita haemastoma. Next base: position 13,883,305 of record CM060318.1, read on the forward strand.
ATCAGAGTCCATCATTTCCAAATTAAAATGAATGCACTCTTCATCCACAGAGAAGATTCAGTGGGTTTTTTTTCACCCCTCCCCTTTTTCTTCCTTTAATTTTTTTTTTTTGAGGGGGGGGGGGGGGGGGGGTGGCAAGCCAGCCAGCCTAGCGTGCGCCAAGATGTGCCGATAATAACGTGCTGGACGGGAGTGGGCGAGAAAGGCCGGATGCATGGGATCATGGGACATGACAAGGAACCGGAAGTTAATGCATTTTACTTGATGGAATGTACGCAGTCTGCTCCTCCTGCCATGTGAGGAAATCAGTTTTCTGGGGAAGGAAAGAAATAAAAGTGGGGTTAGATGTGAGCTGAAATGTTCCTCATACGCTACTGAATCCACTCTAGATGCTCATGAGGTGTTTCTGTAGAAACGACAAAGTATCAAGACATGGGGGATTAGAACGTGTGTGTGTGTGTGTGTGCATTTGTGTGTGCGTGCGTGTGTGTGTGTGCGTGCGTATGCGTATGTATACGTGTGTGCATGCGTGCGTGTGTGTGTGTGTGTGTGTGTGTGTGTGTGTGTGTGTGTGCGTGTGTGCGTGTGTGTGTGTGTGTGTGTGTGTGTGTGAGTGAATGAGACTGAGAGAGAGAGAGAGAGAACACACTGAACACTGAAATGCTTTAATGTACATCGGCCATTGGCCACAATACAAGCAACAAAAAATAAAGAGGGTGGGTGGTGGTGTGGTGATGACACATATCCTCATAATAACTGTCAACATTTACATATATAGAAATAGTAGTGCACATACATAGTATCATCATCATTATCATCATTGACCAGTTGTCATCTTCCTCATCTCATCATTATTACTCTTATAATGTTGTTAACGAGAGAGATATATGTGCACTCGCGCACGAGCACGTACGCACGCACACACACACACACATGCGCGCGCACACACGCACGCACGCACACACACACACACGCACACACACACACACACACACACACACACACACACACACACACACACACACGTGCATATAATCTTAGCCGATAAGACTCCATACTTCCTTTCATTTAGCATGTACAAACGTCAAAGGTTTTCTTCATATCCCGCGACTTTAACAGATATCAGTTTTTTAACTGTTGCATACATCAAGCCATATGTTTAAAAACCTTACCATTGAACTGCATCACAATCAAGCAATATGTTTTTACAAATAAACATCGATTAAGCAGCAGCACACACCAATCAATCTTGCCACATAGTTATTATGGTAAACACATTCATTTTGAACAGCAATTACAATATGATTAAACGCTTTTTCCTTAGATTAATTGAATGGAAAATATACCTGGACAACTGATGCATCTCATGATGAGTTCTGACCTGTAGCAATTGGTGGATCGGGGTTCTAACTAACTCCTTCAGGAATTTGTCCCTTAAATGAGAGTATGTAGGGCAAACAAAAAGAAAATGCTGTTCATCTTCCCTTGATGTCTCGCAAAATGGACAAGCTTTTTTCTGCTCTAAATTACTGAAGCGATGTACATTTGCGTTCAGTGGGAGAACATTAAATCTTAACTGTGCTATAGCAACCCTAAAACAATATATATCAACATTGCAAACATATTTATCTTTTTCAAAGAGTATTTTAAAGGACCGGTAGCAGTCATACCTTTCGCGATCTCTAATTGTGCCTGTCCATTCTTGAATGAAAAAATCAATGAGCCTTTGTTTGAATACTCTCAAAAACATTTTAACATCACCTACGCCTTGCTGTAACCAAACAAAATTAAACCCGGTCTCACATAAAATTTCTCTAATTTTAGACACCCAGCAGTATTTTCCCATTCTGTCAAGTTCAAGCAGCATTTGGTATGCCTTGTATGGCAACCTTTCCGTACACATTTGCAGCAATCTAAACCAATATCTTAGAACAGATACAAAAGAATTCACATACAGAGGGTATCGTCCCAAATCGCCATAGACCATTTTATTTGGTGTTTTGACTGGGACGCCTAGGAACCTTTTACATGCCATCAAATGAACTTTTTCCACATGATCTAATTTTGTTAACCCCCATATTTCAGATGAATAAAGCAAAATGGGCTGCATTTTTGCATCAAAAATCTTGAAGAAAGTATTAGCAGTCATTTCTTTGTACTTTTGGAAAGCTATATTTAATTGCACAACTGCTTTCTTACCTTTAGTTACTAAGTGCTTTGTGCCTCTCTTCATACTAAGCATTGTTGTAAACTGAAAACCTAAATAGCAATAACTATTAACTACATCTAGCTTTTTATCATCGAAAAACCATTGCTCATGGCGACCTAAATATCCCCCCTTTCTAAAGACCATTATTTTTGTTTTATCCGTGTTTACATTTAGTTTCATATCATTACAACACTTGTATAGGATATTAAGCTGATTTTGTAGACCACCCACTGTTGTTGACAATAATGCTACATCGTCAGCAAAAAGTAGGATGAACACTTCCATTAGACCTGGTAAAAACTGTATACCATGTTTTCCCCTGCATCTATGTGGTTAGCTAACTGATTTATATACACAGAAAATAATGTAGGAGACAGGACACAGCCTTGTCTGACCCCAACCGGGCATTCAAAAAATTCTGTAAGTTCCCAATTTACACGCACACATGAAAGCAATGAAGAATACATAGATTTCAAAGATGCTAAAAATTTTCCCTTTACCCCCTGGTTTTTCATGCATCGTAAAAGTTTATCATGGTGGACAGAATCGAATGCTTTTTTGAAATCTACAAAAGCAACATACAATTTCTTACCTTTCTTTAGCATACACTTTTGTACAATTGCATATAAATTATATATTTGATCAAGTGTGGAATAACCCCTACGAAAACCTGCCTGACTCTCAGAAATCATTTCATTATCTTCTAACCAACTGTATAATCTTGTATTTAGCACTGTGGTATAACACTTTGATACTATACTCGGTAAAGATACTCCTCTATAATTGTCTGTTTTTTCAGGATCTCCCTTTTTATAGATTGGTATGATAATAGCTTTGGACCATTCAGACGGATATACACCTGAGGTAAAGACAGTATTAAAAAGTTTTACCAGGAACCCCAACACACTCTTTCCCCCATTCTTTATCATTTCACCAGAAACACCATCCATCCCACTTGCCTTTCTTAATTTAAGTTTTGCAATTGCACAAGCTACCTCTTCTTCAGAAATATCTTTGTTCAAAAAATGATCCACATCATCCAAAACATCAACAATGACATCATCACTCTCACCAGTCTCCTCATTCTTACAAAAACTTTTTTAAAGTGGTTAAACCAGTCATCATTGCTGATGTTGTTGTAAATTTTGTCTCTATTGCCATATCCCATCCTTTTAATTTCTTTCCAGAACTGAGAAGAGTCTGCAATGTTTTCAGCTAAAAATTCTGTTTTCTTTTTCCTATAATTTAGTTTTTTTGCTTTCAATAACTGTTTATACTCTTTCCTTTTTTTTCACATAAATCAACCTGTCTTCCTCATTTCTGGTTACTCTAAAACATTTTAACTTTGCTCTACTTTCTTTTTTTGCTATTTCACATTCCACATCAAACCATTCCGATTTTATAGTCTTGTGCATGGATACTTTTCTAGACATGCAGGCGCTTGCCTCTTTTAAGCATTTAACAAATATTTCCAGAGCAGTTTCTATATTGTCTTCTAAAGCATTTGTGGCGAATGTAAGTTTTTCTTGAATGTCTTTGCTATTTAGTATAGTTTCAAAATTATTTTTCTTAGCTTCATCCACACTACTTTCTGACAAACTTTTTTGTTTAATTTCTGTTGAAATGTTGTTTCTGTATTACTGCTATTAGTTTCTATCTCCATACAAACTGGCAAATGGTCAGATTCTGTTAAGTTTTCAACCCGCAAACAAAGAACTCTAACTGAACTAAATAAACCCAGAGATGCAATGAAATAATCCACAACACTTGAACCTGAAGGTGAAATAAACATATAGCTTTCATCAAATCCTGGATCACAAAGACCATTTAATATGACACAGTCAAACATGTTGCATAACTCAATCAGCTGATTACCAAAAACATTTGTGTACATATCATGTGACTTTCTGGGCACTTTTGAATTTGAATAATGATGTAAATTCTGAAAGTTATCATAGTCATCATCTACACTGTAATTTTCACAAGCGGTTCGTGCATTAAAATCCCCATCATCAGCAATCCAAAATCACCATATACATTCTGAAGATCTAATATACACTGCTCCAAAACTTCTAAGCCATAGATATCTTGTGTTGTTTTCCAAAATGTAGATTCAGAAGGTGGAATGTACATGCAAATTAACATAGTGCCATTAGTGGTACCAAGCAAATCCTTGTGGAGTTTTATAACCACAGTATTTTCTGTGTCAACATGAACTTTTTCAAGACATGAAATAAATTTCTTTTTAACCATGACAATTACTCCACCAGAGTATCTCCCCTGATGAGATAACTTTTTTGCTTTAGCAGTAAAAATGGAGTAATCATGAAAAATGTGAGACTCAAATTCAGTCCCAATAAAAGTTTCTGTTAAACAAATAATATCATATGCAAGAAGGAAATTAATAAACTCTTTATTATCCAGTTTTGGCAAAAGGCCATGCACATTATAGTTGAGAAAACTTATATACAGTTTATTTACATTAAGATTGGTTCTTGTCATCCTGATAGTTGGGCATTCAATACTAGGTCTGTGATCACCTGTATTACTTTCACAAACTGTGGCCTGGCCGAATCCCTATTTAGTGCCACTAAAGGCATCATTGCCTTTAGACTTAGTCCGAGGATGCATGTTTGAATTTGCATGTTCTTTTGAGCTACAACAAGAATGTTGTTTGCTAAAAGAATCAGAGATGCTGGACTGACTTTTTGACCTTTCTGGTATTTTGCGACCTCTTTGTCTAGAGACACTTTGGGTTGTGTCTCGTCTTGGTCGCAAACCCTGTTTAGTGGACCTAGATGGTCTTTCCTGTCTTGTGGTTTGCTTTGGTCTTGTAACAGTGTTACCTGTGTCAGTGGATTCTTTGTTGCTTAGACCCATGAGTAAATCACTGTTAGACATGTTGTCTGCATTAAGTCTGCGGTCACTAGTAACAACTTCACTTGGTTCAGTAATGTCTGTACTTTCTGTTTTGTTTTCAATATGAGTATCGTCATCTGTCTTGTCATCAACTACATCTCTGCGAAGATTTGCTTTCTTTGATCCATCTTCTGCTATGTTTGTGTCAGGTATGTCTTCATCAGTCCCTCTATGTTGTTTGTTTATTTTCCTGCAAAATGTGTCACCTTCATCTTCTTTGTCAGACATGTCAACACTGCTCTCATAATTATCAGGTATGTCTTCATTGTCCTCTACTGTATGTGTATCATCCTTGTCACTGTCTTCATCATTGTCCTCTACTGTAATTGTATCTTCTTTGTCAGTGTCTTCTTCATTGACCTCTGCTACATCGGGATACTCCCTTTCACTGTCTTCAGTTTTGTCTTCTAAGGTCCTCTGTCCTGTCATATGCACATTTTCACTAGGGAGCCAAGTCCCACCAAGTCTTCTGTTTCCCTCGGACATGACCCTTTCATGGTCATTGACATCCCATTCTGTGACTGTATCTGCAACAGATTCGCAGATTTGACCTGAAGATATAGGAGATCTTCTGCTCCCATTTTTCACAAAAATGATTCTTTTGCTGGGCTGGGCTATTCTCCCTTGTTTTACTGCTTCACTGTTGGAGTAAGGTCTTGGACTGACCTTCTCTTGTCTGTTTGCTCGGCTAGCAGGATTCCTCTGCACAGTCTGCTTGTCGTCCCTCATTGCAGTGTAGGGGTAGCTGGCAGGCTGCCCTCTGTGTGCTGCCTGGACACCCTGATGTGCCTGTGGTGATGCACTCCGTCGGGGTTGCCCTGGCCATGTCCTGCTGTACTGCAGTCGACTCCGGGGATTGTCATGATACAACTCTTCCTGATGGCGTGTATATAGCCTGCCTTGTTGCCTCTTCTGCTTCTCAGAGTGGTTGTTGTTCAAACAACCTGTATCAGCTGTTCTGGTATATCTGCTATGTCTGCCATCTTGACCTGGGGGCCAGTGTTCTTCTTGGGCAAGAGTCGGTTGGCTGAAGTGTCTTCTTCCCTCATGGAATGATGAAGGCTGCTGCTTTTCTCTGACATGCAGCTTCCCATGTCGGTAGAAGGCAATTTGTCCTTGCCCCCGATGCCAATCCACAGTTTCTCTCTGGTGCACGGTTAGGTCAGAGGCTACTTTGATGCCACTCCCTCTGAGGTTGTCTCGAAGCTCCGGGTCTCCCAATATGGCCATCTTGTCTGACCACCTACAGAAGTGGACAATGAT
>CM060318.1:13892195-13914695 GCA_030674155.1 Stramonita haemastoma
AGAGATGTCATAAAAAAATAAGTTCTAGGTCGAGGAGTAACAAGGATAATTTTATCTCGAATGCTTTTTACTGTAAATCTGTCACAAAGGTAATGCGGGGAAAGGTTGCTCATAATTTTATACATAAGTATGCCTTTATTGTAACGACATCTCATACCAAAAGGGAGAATATTACGCTCTTTGTAATGACTTATTTCTAAGGAAGAAGATCTAAGAAGTATTAGCTTTAGTGAACGTCTGTATACAGATTCCAAGGGTTTTAAGCAATTCTTACTAGCCAAGTCCCAACAAGTTGATGCATAGTCAATGTCAGGTTGGAATAAAAAAATAATTTTCTGGTGTGCTGGTCAAGAAAATGCTTAATTCTATTGAGTTGGAAAACTTTTAAAGCTATTTTCTTGGACAGAGTATAGACATGACTTGACCATGATAGGTTATTATCTATATTAAGCCCAAGAAGTCTGTGTGAATTTACTTCTTCTAATACATCATTACAAACTTTTAATATATTTAAGTCACATATTTTAGCTTTAATGTTCTGACGTTTCTGACGTGTTGTAACTAACATGAATTTTGATTTATTTGGATGTAGGGCCATATGATTTGAGCCCGTCCATGTTACAAGTCTATCAATATCTTTTTGTAGATCTGTGCATACCGTTTTCACATCTTTTCCTGAACTGTGCAAGGTTGTATCATCAGCAAAAAGTTCACAGCAAGAAGAAAGAGGTAAAGGAAGATCATTGATATATATTGTAAACAGTATTGGACCTAATACAGATCCCTGGGGAACACCAAATCTTAAAGGCATTAGTGAAGATACTAAAGAATCTTGAAGGACTGCTTGTCTTCTATTAGTTAGGAAAGAGGTCAGTAGTTTAAGTGCTTTGGGGGCTAAGCCATAGATTGTAAGTTTCCTTAACAGAAGATTGTGATCAATGGTGTCGAAGGCTTTGGCAAAGTCCACAAAGACTATTCCTGTTAAAAGATCATTGTTTACATTTAAGTGCCACTGTTCTAGAAGGTTACTGAGAGCTGTATGGCATGAATGATTTTCTCTAAATCCGCTCTGGTTTGGGTGGAACAAGTTATTGAATGTAAAGTGTGAAAGCAGATTGCGCTTGAGATGCTTTTCTAGAGGTTTGGACAAAGTAGATAGAATGGATATAGGCCTGTAGTTAGAAGGGTCATTAGTATCACCAGATTTGAAGACAGGAATCACCTTAGCATCTTTAAACATTTGAGGGTAAGAACATTTTTCAATGGAAAGGTTATAAATATATAACCAGAGAGAGAGAGAGAGAGAGAGAGAAGGAGAGAGAGAGAGAGAGAGAGAGAGAGAGAGAGAGAGAGAGAGAGAGAGAGAGAGAGAGAAAACCTGAGAACTTAACTTGTACATATTTTTCCTTCCTCCATGCCCCCCCCCCCCCCCCCCCAAATGTGAACCATCCAAGTCATCATTCACTCTGAAGAAACCCATTGACTCCATTTGCAAACTAGTGTTAGAAAATTGGGGAGTTGGGTTAGAACATGAAATACTTTAAACAGTAATTTGGTGCATTGTTTTCAATGAAAGTGAAAAATAGGCTCTTCAAACTGCAGATGAAAACAGAAGCAACAATGCAAAGATGTGGTACTACAAAACACTTCTCAGAATAAGCTGAATGAAAAGATATTTTCTGTTGCCATTCCTTGCCTGAGTAGCCTAGCCGCTGTGACAAAGGCAGCTGTACGCTGCAGGTCCTCCAAGTCTTCACAGAGCTTCTCGGCCACTGGGGTGATAGGGGTCAGGCCAGATCTTCTTTCGAAGTACCTCATGTAGTGGGCAGGGCATACTTATTCTGTTGTTTGGCTTCCAGTCTTGCAAGGGCAGTGCACTGTGTAGCCTGTGTGTGTACATAGTAGTTTAGGCAGTTCCAGCTTGACCCAAGTCTGAATGTAAAGACCTGCTCCTGTTAAGCCAGCATGTAGCAGGGGTCTGAGCTGCTCAAGTGTGGATGTTGTGTTGCTGCTTGGCTTTGATGATGATCTTGGTTTCAGAAAAACTGACAGACCTATCCACCTGCTCTTGCTTTGTGCCCTCCTTTACCATGGATTCAGCAGTCTCCTTGCCAAGCACATTGCAATGGTAAGGGATCCACTGCAGGACTGACCACTGTACGAACTCCTGCAGAGGGAGGTAAGAGTGGATGACAAGTCATTTAGGTCAGTATTTCTGCTGGACTGTGAGGCCTGTAAGACAGACATGGCGTCAGTCAAGAAGACTGTCTTGTGTGTGGCAAGTATACAAGCTGTGCATGATGTGGGTTGCTGCTCTTTTAATGGCTTCTGCCGCCATTTTGTAGTTTGTCGAGAGACTGATCCTCTCTTCTCTGCCTTCAGCATACTGGATGTAGACCCCTGTCCCTCCCTGTCACACTGCCCCATCCTCAGCACAGCCATCAGTGTAGGTATAGTGGGTTGTGGGTCTGGAGGTGTTTAAAGGTGTAGGACTTGGGGGGGGGGGTCCAATCTGCGAGTCTGTGTATTTTGCATGTGTATTTTGGATACACTTAATCATGGCAGATTTTTCTGCATGAAATTCGAGCTGCTCTATACGGTGAGAGCACGTTGCCACAAGAGCAGCATCACCCAATATTCTCTCTTTTTTCTTTTTCTTTCCTGTCTGCATGTGTATTTGTTTCTCTATCACAGTGGCTGTTTTCTACAAAGTTTTGCCAGGGACAGCCATCTTGTGCTGTGGGTCCGTTTACACGCACTGAGTGCGTGTTGCACAGGGGACCTTGATTTATTGTCTCATCCGAAAGAGAAACACCCAGACCACCACTCATGGTCTAGTGGATGGAGGAAAAGTTTTGGGCACAAATGAGGATCAAACCCAGACCCGGATCAAATGCAGACTTTTCACTTTCTAGGCAGGTGCGTGTTTTTACTTCTCGACCACTGACCCACCTTTCATTTGGTTTTACACTCAGGAAGGTGCACTGAATGAAGGCAGAAGCCCCCCTCACTCCAGGCCGGGACAGCTGGACATCGAGGGATCTCTTTGGGGTCATGGTCCTGATGCTGTTGCAGTATCCTGCTCTGTTGAGCGAAGCTGCCTCTCTTTAGTCGTCCCCTTGTTGGTGCAGACAGACTCCTGTCATGGGGTAGTATTGAAGTCTTGAATTTGGCCAACGAATAAACTAAAGCATTTCGAGAAAACTGAATGAACACCTGCACTTTTTGCCTTGGTTGGGGAAAGGAAAGTGGAATATTTTCTGGACGCCATGAGACATTAAAGCTGCCATGTTCTGAAGACCCGGGCAAAATGGAGGGCAAGAGATGACTAGGAAGACCATCAACTTCCCACGCAGTCAAGTGGACGGAGTTGCTATAAAATGGTGAAAATCAATCCACAGAAGGAATCAAGACAGAAGGGATGGAAGCAACTGATGGGGCAAGGCATGCATCAGTGGCACCATCAAAGTGATGTCTCCAACAGGTGACAGGTTAGATCACATATCCATAGGTGACACACGTGCTCACAGAACATGAACCATTAATTTTTGTGTACACGGGGTATGATGGGGCTGCATCCTCTTGGTGACACAGGCAACATTTTCCCTGATCAATATTTCACTATTGTTGTTTAAATCATGAAACTGTTTACAGTTATTTTATTTTACATTGCATTATTTTCACAACCCTTTTTGTGTGAGAACATTTAGAAAGCAACCAAAAGTATCTTTCAGTGTCATACTCATACATTTTTGCATTTAAGCACACAAAATAAGCAGGTCATTTCAAGAACCATTTTCATGGGACACTGAGTGTTGATGCAGGTCTTTTTGTCCTTTTTCTGTCAACCTCACAGAGAATCTTTAAATTACGGGCAGTCATGTCAGCAATGGCAAATATTCTCTCTGTGGCCATTGTTTTTTTCCATTTCCTCAGGGAGAATTATGGAATTTAAACAAAATGAAAACCAAACAAAAAAGAAAAGATTGCAAAGAAAAAAAACTGAAAGAAAAGTGGAAAGAATGAAAGAGAAATACCAAAGAAAGAAAGTAGTGTCCAGACAGAAAAGGAAAAAAAAAAGAGAAATGTCAAAAACAGAAAAAGAAAAGTACAAATGGACAAAGAAGGAGTAGGGTCAACAGAGGAAAAGAAAGAAGGAAAAAGGAGAAACACGTTGAAAGAAACAATGAATATAAATAACCGTCACCATCATTATCATCATCACCCCCTTAGCTTCCTTTTTCAAGAAAAAACAACTATTATGATGATGTAAACTGCTTACAGTTTTAACTAAATAAAAATAGATCTAGTGGGCATCATTGATGTTTCTGTCCTTATTATGACCATACCTTTGATGGTTGATATACAGACGAAAAGCAACTTTTCCCTCTTTTTTCCCTCATGCCTCTCTCTCTCTCTCTCTCTCTCTCTCTCTCTCTCTCTCTCTCTCTCTCTCTCTCTCTCTCTCTCTCTCTCTCTACCCTTGTTTAACTTGGTCATTGTTTCCTGTTTCCCCTTCATTTCTTTCTTCACTTTTTTCTTTTATTATTTCTGCTGTCTGTCTGTATGTCATGCTTTTTTTGGCCATTTTTTAAAACAAAACAGACAGCATATAATCTCCCATAAAACTTTTTTTTTAATCATTTCTCATCAGAGTTCATCACTCACAAATTAAAGTGAATGCACTCTTCATCATCCCTCCAGAGGGGAGAAACAGATTTTCTTTTATCTCAGTTTTTGCTTTTAAGCTTCTCACATTTTTTTGGTGGGGAGGGGATTTTTTAACGCACCAAGCCAGCCAGCCTAAAGTGCGCCAAGATGTGCCGATAATAACGTGCTGGACGGGAGTGGGCGAGAAAGGCCGGATGCATGGGATCATGGGACATGACAAGGAACCGGAAGTTAATGCATTTTACTTGATGGAATGTACGCAGTCTGCCCTCCTGCCATGTGGGGAATGTTTTCTGGGTAGGAAGGAAGGAGGAACACGTGAAGGAGGTTGGACGGGAGCTCAAATGCTCGCCCTTCATCTGCTACTGATTCCACTACAGATGCTCCTAATGCTTTAGTTCATAATAATTGTTCAGCTTATAATCATACACATAAAATGCCATATTGCTATGTAACAGGGAAGCGAAAGTTGCGGGATCTGTGTGTGCATGCATGTGTGTGTTTGTGTACGTATGTGTAGTAGAAGGGGGTGGGTCCATACATGCGTGCGCACGTGCATGCGTGCATGCACGTGTGTGTGTATGTATGTGTTCAGACACGTGTGCACATTTATTTGTGAATGAAAACTGCAGATGTTTTTGAACGTGAAAAGCAGCTGCAGGTGTTTTGATTTAATACTTCATTCAAATGCTGTTTAAAAAAAACAACCACCCAGGCTGTCCACGTAGAAACGACATGGGGTTGACCCGTCCCACTGAAAAGAAAAAGAGAACAGAGAAGAAAAAAAACCTAGCCTACCTTATTCTGACCTGCACTTCGAAGCTGTTTCTCCAGTATATTCAATTTACATGTCTGTCACATTTCTTTCCCCCCATTTTTCATCTTTATTTCTATTTGCTGTGGTTGTTTTAACATTTTTTAGTCAATGCCGGAGAAGGGAGAGAGTTAAATAATGGTGAACGGAAAGGAACAAGTGAGCAGACTCGGGGAAAGTGGAGTGAGAAATAAAAGAGAAAAAACAAAAACAAAAAATACAGATAGCAAACAGAGACGCACAGAGAGAGAGAGGGACAAGATGATGGGCAGGGAGGCAGACGGGCAAGCAGGCAAGCAAACACAGACCTACAGATAGACATACAGACAGGCAAACAACCAGTAGAGCAAAGTGAAGTTCGCATGAAGCTAAAAACTTTCTTGTGGTTAGAAAACCTGCTTAAAAGTACATATAGGGAACGCTCATTCCTCATTCCTTCCCCTCCCTCCTTCCCGGCTGTTTTTCCTCTTTAACCACACCCTGTAATCAGCAATTTTTAGCTAAAACTCCATCGTCATGTAGCCTAGTGCTTAATGTGAGTGATACCTATTGCAAGGAAGTGAGTTTGATTCTGTCAATGAAACAACATACTTGGCACATTTGTTGTTGCTGCTGCTGTTACTACTGTTTCTGCTGTACTGTTGATGTACTGGCCTGGAGTGGATGGTTAACTTTCAGGGAAAAGGTTGTGAAGAAGGTGTCATCGTGTCAGCCACCACTTTTAAATATTTTGGGGGGGGGCTAAAGTGTTACCACTGCTACACAACACTACATTACACAACACTGCGCTACACTGATAATGGTCGGGGTGGGGGTGGGGGCTGCATAACACAGCACAGCACAGCACAGCATAGCACACATCACAGCACAACGCATCATAGCACAGCACAATACATCGCACCACAACACAGTACATCACAGCATAATGCAAATCCTAGGTGTTGCTTGTTTTAACCTACAGTGTGTCCAGAGACCATGAATTCAAATCCGAGTCAGAACTCACCACATACATGAAGGGCAGCAGAGAGACATCCAGAGTCATGAACTGGATGTGGGCCGGCCTCCCTAGAGTGTAAGGAAGATTAAAGGCCCGAAACACTTGTTTGAAGGGGCTTCTCCTCTGAGGACTCTCTGCTGCCATGCTCTACGCGAGTTTCTTACCACTGAAGGACTTTCCTTTCACTTCCAAACCCAATGACAATATCAGTTGATGGCTGCATTGGAAGAAAGGTTGATGACATAAGGAAATGCGCCGATCTTGCAAGCCACGCAAAGAACATTTCCACTAGGACACTTTGAAGTGACAGCTACGTAGTATTGCACTGTATTGAATTGTATTGCACTGTATTGCATTGTATTGTACTGTACTGTATACCATTTTAAATCATGGCAGATTTCTCTACGTGGAATTGGGCTGCTCTCCACAAGGAGGGGTGTCACCACAAGAGCAGCGTCACCCACTGTTCTTACCTTCTTTTCCTGTCTTCATGTGTATTTGTTTCTCTATCAGGGTGCCTTTTTCTACATAATTTTACCAGGGACAACTCTCTTGTTGGCCTGAGTCCTTTTACTTGCGCTACATGAGTTGCCTCATCTGAAAGACTAGACCACTGTTCACGGTCCCGGGGGACGGGATAGCCTAATGGTCAGAACATTGCGTTCGCAATTTGACGACCCGAGTTTGATTCGCGTTGGAGGGGGTTTTTCCCCTGGAGTTAACATCAGTGCTGACTCCACTCTCCCCAAAAGTCTTTCGGATGAGACTGTAAACCGAGGCACCGTGTGCGAACGCACACAGAACATCTTGCGCACACATTAAATCCTGTTCCGCTTTTCGTAAGAGTAGGCCATCGTGTGCCTGTGGGAACAAATGACAAAATTGACAAAACTGCACACACACGGGGACTGGACGAAAAAAAAGCACATGAGTGCTTATTCCATAATCCTCGATATAAAATAATAAGATAAAAGAATAAAGTAAATGGGGGAAAGTTTTAGGCACAAACAGGGATCGAACCATCACACGCTGGAATCCGGACTTTCAGCTTTCTGGGCCGATCCACACTTTACCAATCTCTTGATCAATGAAAGCAAATTTGAAATAATGTTGCAAGACAGTGAAGTACAATCCTTTAAAAAAGAAGTCTTGACAAACATACCATCCAAATGTATGGGAAAAACAGGTTGTGCAGAAGCCGAATGGTGTTCAGAATGTACAAGGGAAAGGCCACTTCAGCCAGAGGTGTTGTACATTGCGTCATCACGGTATAGTAGCGCTCATGGCTCTCAAAATATCACATCAGACTCTAATTTCTCCGCATTCGATTTTTTTTTTCTCTGAAAATAGTCAAATAGTCTATGTCTAAACTCTCATTGTTGAGAACCCCCTTTGTCACTGCATTGTCAACCAATAAGCCTAGTGTCCCTCTGAACATCGACATCTGCTTGAAGGATCTGATGGAGGAATAACCTTCACTGAGGAATCAGTGGAGGCGACATAGCCAACGTACACATCAATATGCTGCTAGCACTTTTAGGGGACGGGATAGCCTAGTGGTCAGAACATTGCCCTCGCAATTTGACGACCCGGGTTCGATTCTCGTTCGAGGAGATTTTTCCCCTGGAGTGAACATCAGTGCTGACTCCACTCTCCCCACAAATCCTTCGGATGAGACTATAAACCGAGGTCCCGTGTGCGAACGCACGCAGAACATCTTGCGCACACGTTAGATCCTGTTCCGCTTTTCGTAAGAGTGTAGCGGTGGGAAAAGATGAGAAGACTTACAAAACAGCATACACACGGGGACTGGATGTAAAAAAAGCATTAGTCCGATATAAAAGAATAAATAAATAGATCAAAAGATCAAAAGGACTTGCAAAAACAATACTGCAAAGCACAGTCCAAGGAGGAAGAAAAAGAGGCATACCAAGGAAGAGATAGGATGACAACATCAGCGAATGGACAGGTCTAGAACTCAACAACATTTTGAGAAAGGCAGAACAGAGAGGAATACTGTCAAGTCTTAAGGGGTGCCCTCACCTCCAGTCCCCGTGTGTATGCAGTTTTGTAAATGTCATCTGTTCCCACCGGCACACTAAGGCCTACTCTTACGAAAAGCGGAACAGGATTTAACGTGTGCGCAAGATGTTCTGCGTGCGTACGCACACGGGGCCTCGGTTTAAAGTCTCATCCGAAGACTTTTGGGGAGGGTGGAGTCAGCACTGATGTTAACTCCAGGAGAAATATCTCCGGACTCGAACCCGGGTCTTCAAATTGCCACAGAGAGAGAGAGAGAGAGAGAGAGAGAGAGAGAGAGAGAGAGAGAGAGAGAGAGAGAGAGAGAGAGAGAGAGAGAGAGAGAGAGAGAGAGAGAGAGAGAGAATTTAGGGTCCCACAGTCCTACACCATCTAGACATGAGAAATCAAGTATGAGAACAATGTTTTGGGAAGGGAAGGTTTAAAATGACTAGGGATTGAACTATTGACCTGTAGAATATACACACCGTACTCTGCCATTGGAACTATTATATCTATTCTCAAAGATAAAGAAACAAACAAAACAGACAATAAGAAAGAAAATCATTCTTTCACCCCCTTAACCCCTATCCCCCCCCCCCCCCAAAAAAAAAAAAAGAAAAAAAAAGCACAAAGTAAAACCAGCATTCTTCTGCTCCCAGCTCTGCTGACAAACCAGCTCCCCCCCCCCTCTCTCCCTCCCTCCCTCCCAGTGTTCCCCATTCCCACACACAGCACGTTGCGGCCTCCAGGGGGCCTGGAGAGGGACATCGGGCGGAGATGGCAAGCACCGACAGAAGACATCCAGGCCTGGCAGGAGCCCCAAGACACTTTAGGGGGCGGGGGTATCGAGAAGACATTTAGAGTCTGCTGGCTCCGGCCTCATCGGGACCTCGACAATTTGACCACTTGGATGCCGGGCGACCCCGCTGATTAGAACCCCACTCTCAGGAGACCTGCAAGCGCCTACCGGCGGGTCGCTAAAGGCGGCAATTGTTTCGCGAAACGCATATGTCTCCTTCAAACGCGGATGAGACTTAATTGGGCGGCACAAACACTGAGAGGTCTCGATGCAGGAATTCCATGAGAAGGAGTAAAAAGGGTGAAAGGGAGGGAGGGAGAGGTGAGAATGGAGATGGGGTGGGGTGGGCAGATCTGAAGAGCTGAGACAAGCAAAGGCTGAGAGAGAGAGAGAGAGAGAGAGAGAGAGAGAGAGAGAGAGAGAGAGAGAGAGAGAGAGAGAGAGAGAGAGAGAGAGAGAGAGAGAGAGAGAGAGAGAGGCTTTTTACAGCGTTCTCAACCCTTCAGGTGCTGAGAAGAAGAGGAGGTGAAGTGGGGGTGGGGGTGGGGACTTTCTCTGATTGCTTGCAGGGGGCTAAATTAAAGGGGACGATGTCGGGAATAATTTCATCAGGCCGGGTCCAGGTCCCGGCATTTTATGGGGCCTAATTCCATTCCAAGGCAACATGGGACTTTAATGGAGAAACATTTGTTGTTAAGACAATATGTTCTGGAAAGAGGGCGGAATTTATCGCCGGGGAAACTCGTGATACGTTGCCAATCCACAGCCCCCAATTTGGCCACAAGAAGACGAAAGGAAGAAGAAAAGTTTGTGTTGAAGACGAACTGGAGGGAAAAAAAAGACTACAAAAAAAAAGTTTCATTTCCAACTTATTCCACAGCAGAATGCAAGAGGGGATCACTCTGGCCCAATTGATTTGGGTTCCGAGTCAGCACAACACATACAATCAGGGAAAACTCGCCAAGAACAGCTCGCGCTTTTTCGCGTCACAAGATTTACAGCAGAGGGAGAGTTGAAAGTGGTGTGTGTGTGTGTGTGTGTGTGTGTGTGTGGTGTGTGTGTGTGTGTGTGTGTGTGTGTGTGTGTGTGTGTGTTGTGTGTGTGTGTGTGTGTGTGTGTGTGTGTGAATAAGAAAACAAAATATCTGAAGACGGGGGAGGAACGGATAAGATTTGCATATAACGGCTATTTTCAACCTGTCACAAAATCAATTGGCCTGTGGCAAAGAGTGGGAATGTTAGCTGAAGTTTTTGGGTTTGATGGTGGTGGGTTTTTTTTTGTGTGTGTTTTTTTTTTACTTTATCATATAAACTGAAGTATTCTCATCTTGACAAAACAGAAGCAACATTCTTATCAGTATCAAAATCATTATCATTATAACAGGCGTAATAATGTAACAATTATCATCATAAGTACGAAATAAAATGATAATGATAGCGCACGTGAATGAGCGTGCTCGTGCGTTCAACACACACACACGCGCGCGCGCGCGCGCGCTCGCTTAAAGAGTTTAACGAGAACGAACAACAATAAATTATTAAGTAGAAGAATGAGTGACAGTAAATAAGTTAGTGAATGATAGACAGAATGAATGAATGAATGAATGAATGAATTGATGGTTGAATGAATGAATGGATTTATGCGCATAATGTTTACCATCAGCTCCTTTGACCTTAATACAGAATTCATTCGTAAGGGTGCGTCCCCTTAAGTGCAATGTAAAGGGAAAGAAGTCAGGAGGAACAGTATCCCCTTGAAAGGTTGCATGCATATGAGCCACCAACACTGAAACAGGTCGACACAGAGAGAAACCAACACTGAAACAGGTCGACACAGAGAGAAACCAACACTGAAAACAGGTCGACACAGAGAAAAGCCAACACTGAAACAGGTCGACACAGAGAGAAACCAACACTGAAGCGGCTGGGGACGGGATAGCCTAGTGGTCAGAACATTGCGCTCGCAATTTGACGACCTGGGTTCCATTCCCGTTCAAGGGGATTTTTCCCCTGGAGTTAACATCAGTGCTGACTCCACTCTCCCCAAAAGTCCTTCGGATGAGACTAAACCGAGGCCCCGTGTGCGAACGCACGCACAACATCTTGCGCGCACATTAAATCATGTTCCGCTTTTCGTAAGAGTAGGCCAGTGTGTGGCGGTGGGAACAGATGACAAGACTTAAAAAACTGCACACACACGGGGACTTGATGAAAAAACCCCACATGGGTGTTCATTTCATTATTCTCGATATAGATAACTAACTAACTAACTAACTAACTAACTAACTAACTAACTAACTAACTAACTAACTAACTAACTAAAGTCTGGCTTATTTGTCTCGGACTTGGAGGCACGGGAAAGGAGTCAGAACCAGGGGGAAAAGTCCTCTCTCAGAACACTCCAGGAAAGACAGGGACCCCCCCTCCCCCCTCACTGCTGCCGGCCAGGTGCCGAGTTGGCTGTTCTCGTCACCAGGCTAGCTAGCTATCGTGCCTCCAGCAGGCTCATGGCTCAGTTGCTGCGGCATGGAACTGTAGTGCAGGACATTGGGGCAGAGATGGACAGCAGAAGGTTTCGGGAAAGAAGTCTTCATCATCTAGGTTTGCTTCAGACGTTTTCATGTGTTGCTGTGTTGCCGTACACGCTACGCCACATTAAAAAAAAATTCAGTGACAGAAAAAGGCGCCATAGAATAAATAAAAAAATTACACGAATGTGTCGAGGGGTGCACAACGCCACATACACAGCACATCCCAGTTAGCACAGGAGAACAGAACACCACATACACAGCACATCCCAGTTAGCACAGGAGAACAGAACACCACATACACAGCACATCCCAGTTAGCACAGGAGAACAGAACACCACATACACAGCACATCCCATTTAGCGCACAAGTGCAGAACATCAAATATTGACCATATCCAATTGATCACAAGAGTGCAGAATACCACATATTACAGACCACATCACATTATTTTAGCTTCTACCCCAGAATCTAAGAAGAACTCTGAAGCAGTGTCATCAGATTCACATAATAGTATTATTACAGTCTTCATAACTATTATCAGATTCATATAATAGTATTATTAGTCTTCATAACTATTATCAAATTCACATAATAGTGTTATTACAGTCTTCATAATTATTATCAGATTCACATAATAGTATTATTACAGTCTTCATAATTATTATCTGATCGTTAAAGCAGCATAGCCTTTCTACAAGCTGTGTCTCTGCTGATTATTCATTTATTTATTACCACTTTATGTCACAGCAGATTGCTCTGCGTGAAATTTGGGCTGCTCTCCCCGGAGAGAGCGCGTCGCCACATTTGCAGCGCCACCCATTTTTTTCTGTCAGCAACTATATTTGTTTCCCTATCAGAGTGGCTTTTTTCTACAGAAATCCAGAGACAACCCTCTTGTTGCCATGGGTTCTTTTACCTGCGCTTAATAATAATGTGTAACACACGGAACCTCGGTTTATCGACTCATCCGAAAGACTAGCGCCCAAACCACCAATTGGGCCCAAACGGGATTCGAACCACCGCACACTCGACCCGGATTTTTGGCTTTCCAGACAGGCGCGTTACCTCTAGACCACCGCTCCATTGATTCGAGGACGGGCTTTGCTGCACAGAGCCCTCAGTCACTGGGGCTGTTTCCTTGACGCTGTGCCAAACCCCGTGACAGCTCTGTCTGACGCAGCGTCAGGGTCCATGGCAAGTCCATGAACATCCAGTTCAACATCACTGACAAAACCACCCCCACTGTGCTGCACTGCTTGGCAACACAGTTGGTTGATTTTCATCCATACCCCCACCGTCCACATAATTCACGGGCAGACATGGTGTGCTGCTCAGCCAAGTCAAGTGTAATGGTTTGTAGACGCTCTGTCACACACACACACACACACTCACACGCACACGCACGCACGCACGCACGCACGCACGCACGCACGCACATACACACACACACACACACACAGTTGTTCGTCATCACCACTGTTGCTGTCTTGATGGCTGCCATCAGCTAGGTGTATCTTCTGCTGCTGTTGTTGCTGTTGCTGTTGCTGCTCCTGCTGTTGTTTTTGCTGCTGCTGTTGATGCTGTTGTTTTTGCTGCTGCTGTTGCTGCTGTTGCTGCTGTTGTTTTTGCTGGAGCTGTTGCTGCTGTTGCTGTTGCTGCTGTTGTTTTTGCTGGTGCTGTTGCTGCTGTTGCTGTTGTTTTTGCTGGTGCTGTTGCTGCTGGTGCTGTTACTGCTGGTGCTGGTGCTTTTTTGTCCTCTCCTGGTCATGATGGACTTGCCTAGCCGTGTTTATTAACACTGTGCTGGTGGGCTTCAGTCTGAGAATGAACACGATGTTCTGCTCTTCTCCGGCAATTTTCCAATCGCTGACTGTGTTTCAGCTGTCTCAACAGTGACTGGATGGCCAGTCAGTGACATGTTGGAGATGGAATTTGGTAAAAAAGTATTTTGCTGCTAAAGAAATCAGTTCCCTAATGCTTCGCTTCATACCATATGTGACCGAGAGAGAGCGAGAGCGAGAGCGAGAGAGAGAGAGAGAGAGAGAGTCCATAGGCCTACCATCCTGCAACCATATAATAAGATCAGCATCAAGCAATCAGCAATCACGCAAAAAACGCAAAAGGGAAAAACATCATACTATCACCACAATCCCATAACAAAGAAGAATTTCAAATAACATGAAGAGGAGACAGCCAAACATAACTAACGCACCCTCCTTTCTTGAAGCAGCAAAAAGACCACGAAGAAAACGAAAAACTAAAGTGGAAGGAGCTAGGGGAGGGGTAGGTAAGGGGGAAGAGGGACGAAGGGCAAAGGGGGAAAATGCCCAAGACAGTAGCAGCTCTGTGGCGGGTGAGCGAGTAGAAAGCGATCAGACAGCAGATGCCCTAACAGCCCAGGCCCCAAATCAGGCTTGTACGCCGTGATTACCTCCCCTAGGTTGGGTTCAGCTGCGATGATTCTGCCATCAGCACACAGGAAACACGTCATCGGAACCTCCTCCAGAAACCGTCAAGGCGACGTCTGCTTCAGCAGATGGACTGGAGGAATTGGCAGCAAGGATGAATCGTCTGGAGATGAAAATTGAATCAAGGAACAAACGACAAAATGGCGGCCGTTGCGGCTGACGAACGAGGGCAAAGCGTATGGCCGCAGGCGGGAAAGGCAAGATGTGGGATGAGGATTCGATGAGGATGAGGTCAGAAAGAGGGCTTGCCTCATCCCTGCCTCTCCGTGTCCCCTGTCACTTTCCTCTGCTGTTTATTCTCCCATCGCTACCAGGGCACGGCACGGTTTCCTTTGAAAGATGTTTTGAAGGATTCCTTTTTAATGTCAGTTCCAACCTCCCCTCTGCGTAATATCTTTCCCCCCTACCCTCATAGATCTGCGGTATGGTCTAACGCGGTAGGAGCCATGTCTGGACATCGGTTATTAAAGCCAGGGGCAGACGCGATGACGAGGCTTTGATGATCACAAATTGCTTCAAACTCCGCTTGAGGGGGAGAAGGCGGGTAAAGGGAGACAAAAAACTGCACCGAGTACCGTTTCTTGTCAGGGTGACAATGATGGAGAGTGGCGGAAGAGCGAACGAGTTTTGATGATGTCTGATGACAAAATGTGATCACAACACACACACACACACACACACACACACACACACACACACACGCACACACGCACACACACACGCACACACACACACGCACACACGCACACACGCACACACACACACACACACACACACACACACACACACACACACAGCGCCACCCTGTCTTTAGGGCCTGGGGTGACAGGTAAGTGATGAAAAAAGGGCTGACTGCTTACCCCCCCCCCCCCTTCGCTCCACCATTCTTTGGCAGCTAGTATACTCATCTTCTGATTTTCCTCATATTTTAATCACATGATTTTTTTTTTAATGCTGATTTTGCTATGTGTTGATGTGGTTGCTGGAAAAAGGATTTAAAGATTTAAGGGATGCAATGGAATTAGCGAAACTAAAGTTTTAAAACACACTTTTAGATGTTGCTACATTTCTATTCGTTGCATTTATGGCAAAGTACTTTGGGGGCCTTGGACTACTGCTATAAGTTTCAAAGGCCATGGATTTGTGCAGAATCGTGGATCGGTGGTCTAGAGGTAACGCGCCTGTCTAGAAAGCGAAAAATCCGGGTCGAAGTGTAGGGTGGTTCAAATCCCGTTTGTGCCCAAGACTTTCCCCTCATCCATTAGACCATGAGTGGTGGTCTGGGTGCTAGTCTTCAGGATGAGACGATAAACCGAGGTGTGTTACACATCGTTATTTAGCGCACGCAAAAGAACCCACGGCAACAAGAGGGTTGTCCCTAGCAAAATTCTGTAGAAAAAAGCCACTCTGATAGGGAAACATGTACAGTCGCAGACAGGAAAAGAAAAAAACTATAATGGGGAGCGGTGCACTTGCGGCGATGCGCTTTCCCCTGGGAGAACAGCCCGAATTTCACGCAGAGAAATCTGCTGTGACTTAAAATGGTGTAAAATGTAAAGAAATCACTTTGCTGATTTCATAAATTATTTATTTATCTATTTGGACATTCAATTGATCATTTATTCTTTTATTTCAAGGATAATAAAATCAGGACCAATGAGCCTTTTTATATCCAGTCCCCGTGTGTATGGGGTTTTGCAAAGTTTGTCATCTGCTCCCACCAATGGCCTGCTCTTTCGAAAGTGGAACAACGTGTGCGCAAAATGTTCTACCTCGTTCACACACAGAACCTAGGTTAATAGTCTCATACACAGGACTTTGTAACACACACACACACACACACACACACACACACACACACACACACACACACACACACACACTCAGCGCGCGCGCGCGCGCGCGCGCGCGAGAGAGAGAGAGAGAGAGAGAGAGAGAGAGAGAGAGAGAGAGAGAGAGAGAGAGAGAGAGAGAGAGAGAGAGAGAGAGAGAGAAGAGAGAGAGAGAGAGAGAGAGAGAGAGAATAAAACATAGACTTTGAGCATGACAAAATTACACAAACTAAATCAAGATTTCTGTAAATAAACATTTCCTGAACCGAACGCACACACTAGGAGCTAGACGGCAAAGCAGAGAAACTGTTGGAAATGAAATGACGAAAGTAAGCTACAGACAGCAACTACACATTTCAGTTCAGAACAGCGGCAGATCCAACAGGAGGTTAGGTAGGGTGCCATCACTGGCCGGGTTCAGTCAGGAAACCCTCATGCCACCTCCAGAGTGGAAGGGATCCAACACAACGCCTTCAGCCCCCACACCCATAACGCAGTCAGACATCGTGTCAGGACCTGTAACGCGGCTTCCTGAAAGACTCGTGCCAATCCGTTTAAACAGAACCAACGTGATTGCCATGTCGCGGTAACCACAAACAGCTCAATCCAAGTGGAACAATTTTATGAAATGTAACCCACCCTACGCATCAATTCAGTGGGACCACCCATTTCAACTAACATGTTGCAAAACCAGGCATTGGCATCGCGCTATCTGATCCTGCAGCGGAAAAACCCGCCTCACGAATCTCACGCACCGCTGCAGCTGAGGGTAGCTGGTGTGTGGTGAGGAGGGATTCCTGCCTTTGATCTTTATCCTGACACCAGCAAGTCCTCACATCTCCATCCCCAAGACGACTGACTCCTGGCCGATTGTCATCGACACAACAACACCTGAAACCTGTACAGAAAAGTCAAAGTCGTTACTGAAGCCGTCCCTTGTAACAGAACCGGGGCAATTATCTCTGGCTTCGGGCCGTCTGAGGGGAAACGCCCCTGTGTGTATGGGGTTTTGTCACTGGTAGTGACGGTGATTGCTTTATCGCTGATAGTCGGGGCTGACATGTTGCTTGAAGTCCAATGGTGGTCGTTAGTTTGGGATGATGGTGGGAAGACTGAGGCCTTGTGTCTCATTAGATAGAGGGCCTTTGGTGCCCTCGGCAATGGTTTCAGAGATCTGTGCAACTGTTGAAAATGTACTGACTGCAGGAACACGCGTTTCTTTTTCTTAATGCTGTGTTTCGTTTGAATAACCAACAAGTTTGTTTAAATTTCCAATGGCAGATTCAAAACAGATGAAAATACCTGAAAACAACTCCTACCCCCAAAATCATATCAATAAACTGTCAGGGCAAACGATACTTTCAAAATTAATCAGATTCGCGCGCGCGCGTGCGTGTGCGCGCGCGCGCGCGCGTGTGTGTGTGTGTGTGTGCACGCGCGCGCGCGCGCGTGTGTGTGGTGTGTCTGTCTGTGAGGATTGTGGTTAAAAAGAAGTAGTGTAAGAAACTTGTGGTTAGGTGATGAAAAATACAGCACTCTCATTCATGGCTGTGGGTGCTCTGCCTTTCATGGACTGACGTAAAAAAAATAAATAAAAAAAAGCACATGAGTATTCCATTATCCTCGAAATGAATGAATGAATGAATGAATGAATGAAGAATGAATGAATGAATGAATGAATGTGCATGAGTGAGATAGAGTGAGAGAGTGTGCGTGAGTGCGTGTGGTGTGTGTGTGTGTGTGTGTGTGTGTGTGGTGTGTGCGAGTGTGTGGTGTGTGTATGTGTGGTGTGAGGTGTGTGTGTGTGTATGTGTGGTGTGAGGTGTGTGTGTGTGTGTGTGTGTGTGTGTGTGTGTGTTGTGTGTGTGTGTGTGTCTGTGTCTGTCTGTCTGTCTGTCTGTCTGTCTGTCTGTCTGTGAGGATTCTCGTTAAAAAGAAGTAGTGTCAGAAACGTGTGGTTAGGTGATAAAAAGTACAGCATTCTCATTCATGGCTGACAGGTGACTATTTGTGGGTGCTCTGCCTTTGATGGACTGATGTAAAAAAAAAAAAAGCACATGAGTACTTATTCCATTATCCTCGAAATAAAAGAAAAAATGAATGGATGAAAGAAAGAAATGAATGAATGAATGAGTGAATGTGATTGTGTGAGAGAGAGAGAGAGAGAGAGAGAGAGAGAGAGAGAGAGAGAGAGAGAGAGAGAGAGAGTGTGTGTGTGTGTGTGTGTGTGTGTGTGTGTGCGTGCGTGCGTGCGTGCGTGCGTGCGTGCGTGTGTTGTGTGTGTGTGTGTTGTGTGGTGTGCGGTGTGGTGTGGTGTGGTGTGGTGTGGTGTGGTGTGGTGTGGTGTGTGTGTATGTGTGTGTGGTGTGGTGTGGTGTGGTGTGGTGTGGTGTGTGTGTGTGTGTGTATGTGTGTGTGTGAGGATTCTCGTTAAAAAGAAGTAGTGTAAGAAACATGGTTAGGTGGTACAAAATTCAGCATTTTCATTTCATGGCTGACTGGTAACTATTTGTGGGGGATGGATTATTGTCTGCTGCCTTTGTTGTAGGGAATGGCTATCCACATGTGTCAGCATCATTTCTATATCTGTATAACACGTGAACGACTGTAATCATTCACTCACCATTTTGTGTACAGGCAGACAGTCTTATGCCTGGCATTTATATTTGACTTCTCTGTTGGACCTAAGGTAAAAAGTAAAGGTAAAGGTAAAGGTGTCCCATAACCTATATGGTCGCTGCTCTACCTTCTCTGACCCTAAAGAGAGCAGGTACCCATTTTACAGCTGGGTGAACTGGGGGGACTGTACTGAAGCCAAGGAGTGCAAATGGTCACCCTTCCCATTGGTAACTACGTTCGACGCTGCTTAACTTGACTTGGGGAATGCCAATGCCTATCCGCCCCCTGTTGGACCTAGGTGTCTATAAATAGCTGTGTCGTTGGGGATTTCTGTGTTCAGCTGCTGTTTGTTATGTCTCTTTTTATGTTTTCTATACATCAGAGAGGATCCTGCCGTCCCGTGATACACCTAAGTTCCAAGGGGAAAAACCCAGGAAGAGCAGCACTTCCGTCATTCAAAACTGGCAACTACAGCGGAACTTGTCTTTGTACTGTCATTACGTCATAGTCTATAGCCATAGTCGTCTCATATCAAACATTTTGCAGACAAGTGGATCCAAAAGCTAAAGGTAAGCAACAATTAATGGCAAAACAAATTTTTGGAAATGAAAAATTCAATGTTGGAAACCAATGTATTTATCATAAAAAGGGGCACTAAACAAAATATTTTTTGTTAAACACTTGCTGCGAGATAATAGTGATTTTATAATTCATGAGAATTTAGCACCCAAGTTAGGTACTAACATTAACTTTTTGCATAATGCTAGCTGTATCCGATCGATTCAAGACTATGCGAGAATAAAAAAGTATAAAACTAGATGGCAACTTAAGTAAAGGAAGGAACGATATGATATCAAAAGCTGGTAAAGGATCCCGTACTTATTATGACGAAATGATTATAAAAATAGAAATTCTCAACATTTAATCTTTTGTGAATTGGCAGAGACAACTTAACATTCCAATAGACTGGCACAGTGTACTAAAACAGATACAGAAAATTAAAGAAATTAATTTGAAATGGTTTCAAATAAAGATCTGTTATATAATATCAGTTTCGAACGAAATATTAAAGAAAATTAAAGTTATAGATAATGACCATTGCAGTTTTTGTAACAAGGAAAAAGACACTATAAACCATTATTTATGGGAGTGACAGTTTGTACGGAGTTTCTGGAAAGAACTTGAAGTGGCATTAGAACACAACTACTATCATTGCGAGAGACTGAACCTTAATGTGGAAATAGTGCTATTTGGCACTGATGCAATTACAAAAACTGATGAAGCGTTGGCAAAGTTTTATGTTCACAAATGTCAGGTTAGGAAAGCAAAACCTAATGTTGGTTTGCTTTTGGAATGAACTAAAATACAAATAAAAAATGGAAAAGCTGGAGCACTGCAAGCAAATGCAGTTTACTGACTTTTCGATAAAATGGTTTCAGTATATAAACTTAGTAGAAAGGTAAGTACCATTTCAAAATATTAGTAAAATTCTGTATGCATTCTATAAATCTTGATTTGACATCGAAAATAATGACTGATTATTTGTACTTAGTAGTTAGCCTGTTAAATAAAAATGATGAAATGTCTGGACATGAGTCATTTTGTTTCTTTTGATTGATTGATTGATTTATTCCTTTATATCGAAGATAATGGAATAAGCACTCTTGTGCTTTTTTACATACAGTCCCCGTGTGTAAGCACTTTTGTAAATGTCATCTGTTCCCACCGGCACACGATGGCCTACTCTTACGAAAAGCGGAACAGGATCTAACGTGTGCGCAAGATGTTCTGCGTGCGTTCGCACACGGGCCTCGGTTTAAAGTCTCATCCGAAGGATTTTAGGGGAGAGTGGAGTCAGCACTAATGTTAACTCCAGGAGAAAAATCTCCTCGACCGGACTCGAACCCGGGTCGTCAAATTGCCAGCGCAATGTTCTGACCATTAGGCTATCCGTCCCCTTTTGAAATGCTTATGTGTGCCAATAAAAAAGATTTTTTTAAAAAGTCATAGTCCTATTGGCAGGATAGCTTAGTGGTCAAAGCACTCGCTTTCCCCAAGTCAAGTCAAGTTAAGTAGCGTCGCGCGTGGTTACCACTTCGATGGGTGATCGTTTGCGCACCTTGGCTTCAGAAGAGTCCCCCCAGTTCACCCAACTGTAAATCGGCACCTGCCCTTACTAGGGTCAGGGAAGGTAAAGCAGCGAGGGGAGAGGAGATGGGCGCCGCCCTCAATATGCTGGCTCATAGAGAAGCTGAGGTCTCTGATGCCTCGCTCCCCTACGACCACAAAGGTTATAGAACACCTTTACCTATTACCATAGTTCATAGTCCTAAGACCGTTACCTATTACCATAGATTCCTATGGTATAGTGATATTTACTGGTTACATGAATTGCAAAGTTAGTGTTTAAGCTGTTATTTCTTTCTTTCAAAATTTTCGTTTGTTTTTTGGTTGGGTTTTGGTTTTTGATTTTGTTGTTTAATTTTTGTTTTTATAGTTATTGCGGATTCAAGATTCAAAATTCAAGATTCAAGGTTCCAAATATTTTATTGCCTTGTAAACCATACAGATAATTGGCGGATAATTAGCCATTTGCACCCCCTCCACCCATACACACACTGTCCTGTCTGTGGTATCACTAATTAGTGGAAGGATGCTAATTTGAAGATCTTACTTGTCCTTATTCCGTAGCTCATAGATACCTTAGTCATAGAAAATAGAACATTGCTATTTTTGTCATTTCAACATGGTTTAGAACGCTGATGTTGTTATCGCTTTGTCACTTTGGACTTTGCTTGGCTGCTGGTAATGTACAATGCCAATGCGCCCCCCCCCCCCCTCCCCTCTCTAACCCGTTAAGTACTTCAACAGCACAACTTGGAGCAATCAACCGATCAATCGATCAATATGAATAAGTAACAGTTACAAAACAAAAGGAAACTGATAGCAATCAGATTGTTTTCTCTCCCCTCCCCGAGCACTACAGCACCAAGTGTCAGCTGTTCTCTCCCTTTCTACAGCACCAAGTGTCAGCTGTTCTCTCCCTTCCTAAAGCACCAAGTGTCAGCTGTTCTCTCCCTTCCTAAAGCACCAAGTGTCAGCTGTTCTCTCCCCTTAAACAGCACCAAATCACAACCCAAACTACAAACCATGTTGAAATGACAAAAAAGTGACAAAGCTGTTCTCTCCCCGACTACAGCACTAAGTGTCAGCTGTTCTCTCCCCTTCTATGAGAACAGATGACAGTATTTACAAAACTGCATACACACGGGGACTAGATTAAAAAAAAAGCACATGAGTGCTTATTCCATTATCCTAGATTTAAAAGAATAAATAAATATAGCACCAAGTGTCAGCTGTTCTCTCCCTTTCTACAGCACCAAGTATCGGCTGTTCTCTCCCTTTCTACAGCACCAAGTATCGGCTGTTCTCTCCCTTTCTACAGCACCAAGTATCGGCTGTTCTCTCCCTTTCTACAGCACTATAGCACCAAGTATCGGCTGTTCTCTCCCTTTCTACAGCACTACAGCACCAAGTATCG
Source organism: Stramonita haemastoma (assembly GCA_030674155.1). Lineage (NCBI taxonomy): Eukaryota > Metazoa > Mollusca > Gastropoda > Neogastropoda > Muricidae > Stramonita > Stramonita haemastoma. Next base: position 13,914,489 of record CM060318.1, read on the forward strand.
GCTGTTCTCTCCCTTTCTATAGCACCAAGTATCGGCTGTTCTCTCCCTTTCTACAGCACTATAGCACCAAGTATCGGCTGTTCTCTCCCTTTCTACAGCACTATAACACCAAGTATCGGCTGTTCTCTCCCCTTCTATAGCACCAAGTATCGGCTGTTCTCTCCCTTTCTATAGCACCAAGTATCGGCTGTTCTCTCCCTTTCTACA
>CM060318.1:13929695-13934695 GCA_030674155.1 Stramonita haemastoma
TAGCCTTACTGATAGGCAGCCATACTCCGACTTCATATTATGATCTCTTTTCTTTTTATTGAAGGGTAAAAGTTGGTGTGCTAGAACCTTGTTGAGGATGAAGACAATCTGAAAGTTACGTTACAAAGCATAACAACAGTTGCATTTAGGTTTTGGCACATTGCTGGCATGAAGAACTGACAACGCTTCACTGATGAAAACATAAACCGGTGCCATTGCTTCTGTGACCAAAACAAAGGTGAATGACTAAGTCACTGTGTAATGCTGAATTTGAGTATCCAGATCAGTTCAAAGAATTAAAATCAATATCTATAGTCGATACAAAAAAGGAAAAGAAGACCCCCCCCCCTCCCTTTTGGAAAAAAAAACCCACCAAACAAACAGAGAAGAAAAAACAAAAGGAACAATGAAACAAATAAACAAATATGGTTCAAGCAGATGAACTTCATTTGGAGAGAGAGAGAGAGAGAGAGAGAGAAGAGAGAGAGAGAGGAGAGAGAGAGAGAGGAGAGAGAGAGAGAGAGAGAGAGAGAGAGAGAGACGAGAGACAGACAGACAGACAGACAGACAGACAGACAGACAGACAGACAGACAGACAGACAAGACTGCAGACAGACAGACAGACAGAGACAGACAGAGACAGACAGAAACAGAGACAGAGAGAGCATCACGAAACAATGGAATGATTCCAGCGAAAAAGACGCCACTTGCAACAAAAATCCCACTCTAAGCTCACCAGGGATAAAAGAGAAAACGAACAACAAGAACAAGAACAAAAAACGAATAAAAACCAGCTCAGAGGACAAAAAAGATGAACGAGGGAGGAACACCGCCCAGCATACCTGAGGGGATATAGCGTCCCACAAGTGTGGTCTCCGCGCATGTCAGGAAGTGAATGATAGAAGCTTCTGGAGCCGCCGAGCGAACACGAAGAGCTTGCTTTTTTGCCGATCGCGGCTCGCTATCGTTTGCCAACATATTGCCCCATGCTCGTAAATCGGCGGAGATGCAGTGGGGCTAAGACAGAGGCCTGACAGTGTAATATGCGTGAAATAAAGCTTCAAACAGACCATGGTCATGCCATGCTCATGTTCGTTCAGCTAATTGTACTTGTATGCTGTTTGACACTTTTCTGTGGTTTTTAACATTGCTTAGCCTTTAACAGGCGTTGCTACAAAAGCTTTGTCTACGTTAAGCCAGTTCTGTTTCTGATGGGATTACATCGTAGCAGTTTTCCCGCCGCTCAATTACCAGGAATAGCAGTTCTGGTGCTCTTTAACATTCGTGAGTTTTTAATTTCTGAATGTTAAGCTAGAAAATGTGTTTTTTAATGCAATTTCATACTTGTGTTTTTACAACACTGAGCAAACACTACGTCCATTTTCAAGTGACACTAACAACCTTCTGACCATTTAGTTGGTTCCCAAACTGAACACAAGTCTGATAATGCAAATGCTACGCATAAACAGTGCTGAACACTTGATCTTTTATGTGAACTTCAGTTGATTAAAAAAAAGAGCAACATCTAGCTACAACCAAGTGATAAAAGTACAGTAGTCGGTGCACATGTAACGCTCATACAAATGGCACCCATGTGAATGGTGTAACACGGAAAAAATACTTAGGCCATATGGAATTTTCTATACAATGCTCTCTCTCTCTCTCTCTCTCTCTCTCTCTCTCTCTCTCTCTCTCTCTCTCTCTCTCTCTCTCTGGTCATGTGCCAAGAATCAAAGTCTGGTATCCAGCTGGACGATAGCTGGCCAGAGTCAAAATACTACAGTCCACGTATTAGGACTGAAACCTGTGGATAGCCTGTGTTGATCAAAAACACACAGGTTCACAATTTTCAGGAAAAGGCCCCCATCCACATGCGGTGTTGCCGGGGTAAGCAAGACAGTTTCACTGTCACAGAGCCACCAGAAAGAATCCCTGTCACAGAGGCACCAGAAAGAATCACTGTCACAGAGGCACCAGAAAGAATCACTGTCACAGAGGCACCAGAAAGAATCACTGTCACAAAGACACCAGAAAGAATCACTGTCACAGAGGCACCAGAAAGAATCACTGTCACAGAGGCACCAGAAAGAATCACTGTCACAGAGGCACCAGAAAGAATCACTGTCACAAAGACACCAGAAAGAATCACTGTCACAGAGGCACCAGAAAGAATCACTGTCACAGAGGCACCAGAAAGAATCACTGTCACAGAGGCACCAGAAAGAATCACTGTCACAAAGACACCAGAAAGAATCACTGTCACAGAGGCACCAGAAAGAATCACTGTCACAGAGGCACCAGAAAGAATCACTGTCACAGAGGCACCAGAAAGAATCACTGTCACAAAGACACCAGAAAGAATCACTGTCACAGAGGCACCAGAAAGAATCACTGTCACAGAGGCACCAGAAAGAATCACTGTCACAGAGGCACCAGAAAGAATACTGACAACAGAGGCACCAGAAAGAATCACTGTAATAGAGGCACCAGAAAGAATCACTGACAACAGAGGCACCAGAAAGAATCACTGACAACAGAGGCACCAGAAAGAATCACTGACAACAGAGACAGAAGAATCTGAAAGAGGATCTAGAAAAAAAAATCACTAACAGAGGCACCAGAAAAAATCTCTGACAGCAGATGATCTAGAAAAAATCCCTGACAGCAGATGATCTAGAAAAAATCACTGACAACAGAGGATCCAGAAAAAATCACTGACAACAGAGGCACCAGAAAAAATTACGGACAGTAGAGGTATCAGCAGAAAGAATCAGAGAAAGAAACTGACCCCGCTGTCACCAAAGTCGTGTTCAGTCAGTGACCAAGGGCAGCTGTGATGTGCCACATGGAAAGAAGGAAAACCTGACATAAAACTTCTCTTCCACGTGCACCTGACTTACAACAGCAGCAACAGCTAGGTCTCTTCAAGCCAGCCCAGGATTGATGACTACACGGTCGCAAATTTTGACTAAACCAGCGCGGTGTTTTCTGTGACAGTCTGATGTTATGGGAATAGCTGATATTTCACAGTTGACTGTCCATCTAAACAATATTTCATGCTGCATATTACGTGTCATTATTGTCATCATGTCGCAGGTGACGTTGCTTTGTCTGCTTTGTCGTGACTTAGTGCCAAATGAATTAACAATGAATACAATTCAGTTTTTCCATTGCGCTCTCTCTCTCTCTCTCTCTCTCTCTCTCTCTCTCTCTCTCTCTCTCCTCTCTCTCTCTCTCTCTCTCTCTCTCTCTCTCTGTGTGCAAAAGGCACTCATTCCAAAACGGACATAGGGCATCTAAAAATGAACCACTTTGCTTGCGAACCCGAGTCTTATTTTTCTTCAATCTTTAGCTAGTGAAAGTTGCATTTGTAACCAACTTTTTTCAGATTACCATTTACATCTTCTTCATGCGTATTTTCAATATACATTTGTTTCTTTATTTGACTGCTCAATGTAGCATTTACATGAATAGCCATTTTGTAAAGGGAAACAATCTCTGAATAGGATTTTTTTTAAAGACAATGTTACTGGTCTGACCTTTTTACATTTTCACTGTGTGTATGCATTGCTGTAAAATATTCATAGCTCTCTCTCTCTCTCTTCTCTCTCTCTCTCTCTCTCTCTCTCTCTCTCTCTCTCTCTCTGCCACTATTTCTCTCTATACCTTTCTCTCTGTTTCTATGTCTGCCTCTCTATCTTTCTCTCTGCTCTCTGTTTCTCTGTCTGTCTGTCTCTCTATCTCTGTTTCTGTCTCTCTTTCCACAATCTCCAATGTGTGTGAGCGATGCCCTTTCCTTCCCAGTGTCACAGCCTGGTTGTTAATGCCTTTTCCACAGCAGTGAAGGGGGGAGTGATGGCACTGAGGCTGTCGCTTGTTTGTTCACCGATTTAAAAGTCCATAGTTCTCACAGCACGATCAACATGGCCGCCATAAATCAGGGCGGATTTTCTCAGGGAGACTTCCATCATCTCCTCCCAGCCATTTATCTGGATCGCACCAAGTGTGTCGTCCCCATGATTCTGGAAAGAGGTTTATCATCTTCAGAGGCGTGCTGAAGAGCCAGGACAGCATGAAGGAGGTGGGGGACTGTTGGAGAAGCTGGGGTCTTGCGTGCCTCTTATACTGCCAGGGCTTGAGCACACAGACACAGGTATGCATTTTGGAGCAAAATGTTTTAAATGCTTGGAGTTTTTAAGTGTGCAAAGTTGCAGTTACACCCCCCCCCCCCCACCCCCCGTCACACACACGGATGTGGTTTTCTGTCTCTTTCTGAGAGGCAAAAAAACTATTATTTGTTGTAATTTGTTGTAATCATACTCAGATTTATATATATATTCGTACCCAGCCTCACCCTTTCTTCCCAGTTTGACGAAAAATCGAACTGAATGTCAAAGTCATTCGGATGAGACTATAAACCGAGGCCCCGTGTGCGAACGCACGCAGAACATCTTGTGCACACGTTAAAACCCCGTTCCGCCTTTCGGAAGAGCAGGCCGTCGTGTGCCGGTAGGAGCAGATGACAAAATTTTATATATATATATATATATATATATATATATATATATATATATATATATATATATATATATATATATATATATATATATATATATAACCAGCATGCACACAGGTGTCGTGTTTAGACACCATCCCTGAGGAAAAGTCGGGGAGTTGGAGTCCCAGGGCGGCTCGGGGCTGTATATGGCAACGTTCTGGAGGCTCCTGCGACAGCACTGGAACCATTCGTATCGGCCATTGCCTTTCCAATGGATCATTCTAGTGGTGTGGAGAGGGAGGGGTCTGCTGCATGGGTAACAGCTTGCCCTCCATACTTACTTACCCAGGCTTTGCGTTCTAAAGACTAGAGCGTAACTCCAGTCTTCGGAGGCTGATGGGTGCCTTCTACTACTACTACTACTACTACTACTACTACTACTACTACTACTACTACTACTACTACTAGAGTCTACTACTACTACTACCACTACGCAGATTTA
>CM060318.1:13937195-13977195 GCA_030674155.1 Stramonita haemastoma
AGGTGCTGGCTGAACAGCCTGGCCGGCAGGCACGTGAAGGGGGTGACAGTGTTTTTAGCTTAGAGCCAGGGGCCAGAAGACACTGAGCGCTGGAATGTCAGGATTTGCAAGTAGACCTGCTTCTTCACAAAACCTAAGGCGCTCCAGCATGTTGACTGGTCTAGAGGTAACGCGCCTGCCTAAAAAGCGAAAAGTCCGGGTCGGGGTGTGCGGTGGTTCGAATCTCGTTTGGGCCACAAACTTTTCTCCCATCCATTAGAACATGAGTGGTGGTCTGGGTGCTAATCTTTCGGACGAGACGATAAACCAAGTTTCCGTGTATTACGCAAATATCATTTCCATATTCCTATATGCCTGTGAATCGTGGATCCTGACTGCTGATTTGGAGAGAAGAGTACAGGCGGTAAAGATGAGATGCTTCCGGAGACTCTTTGGCATCTCCTACAAAGACCACATAAGCAACGAAGAGGTGCGTAACAGAATCCAGCAAACCATTGGTCCCTACGAAAATCTTCTATCAGTTGTAAAGAAGCGTAAACTTAAATGGTACGGGCATGTCACAAGATCGAAAGGACTTGCAAAAACAATACTGCAAGGCACTGTCCAAGGAGGGAGAAAAAGAGGCAGACCAAGGAAGAAATGGGAGGACAACATCCGCGAATGGACAGGCCTAGAACTCAGCCCAATTTTGAGAAAGGCAGAACAGAAAGTGGAATGGAGGGAACAGGTTGTCAAGTGGTGCCCTCACCGTCGCCAGACTAAGGGATGGACAGGATAGCTAGAAATGAACCCACGGCAACAGGAGTGTTGTCTCTGGCAAAAATCTGTAGAAAAAAGCCACTCTAATACGGAAACAAATACAGTTGCAGACAGGACAAAAATATTGGGTGGCGCTGCACTTGTGGCGACGCGCTCTCCTCGGGGAGAGCAGCCTGGATTTTACGCAGAGAAATATGCTGTGACATAAAGTGGTACAGTCGGACCCGCTTATAAGAACCTCGCTTACAATGAATCCCCCTTATAAGAAAGCAAAAAAATTGGTTCCGTCGAAGGTGTTCTTTATTATGACTTACGAAAGCTCGGATATAAGAATCTCACTTATAAAAACCCCTCTTATAAGAACGTCAATTTCTGGTCCCACCCAGAATGTTAGCTCGGATATATAAGAAAGCCTAGTCGGTTTTGAGAACTTTACTTTGCAATAACGAGACCTCCTTCAGTCAGTTTTCTGTAAGGGAGCTCGCCAAACCGAAAGCATTTCCACGAAAAACCCAACTTGATTCTTTCAGGAAATTCTGACGTCACACCAGAGGTGGCTGGCAAGTTTTGAAGACAGGCACATAAAAGCAAAATTTCTCCAATAACATTGTGCTTCTTTTTTATTCATTCGCATTACATGGACTCTCACGCACAGCGTGTATCTTTTGCAACAGGCCCCTTCTTTTCCCTTTTTGATTGCTGGAATCGGAAAGGCGAAGCCAGCCTCAGATCTCAAAATTTGTGCCAGCACTTCGAACGTGTTGTTGCTGTGGCTTGAATCCTCATAGTGAAGCCCCCAAGTTTCTCTTGTCAAACCGGTGGTAAAAACCAATACAAGCATAAAATTTGAACAAGTCGGCCTAAAAAGTACAGCCTCTTATTTTATCTTGTTGAGCATATGGCATTGTCATTCAAGTGTCAATTGTGTCCAGTAAATGACGATACATTTATTTACTTGTGTTAGTTATTGTGACTTTATCTTCAAGCAAACTCATGAATTACGGAATCCTGTTGACAGTTTTTTTTGTTCCCCTGCCGTTTCAGTCCTAGGCTTTCAGTAACATCCAATCAAAACTTATTTCGAGCTCGTTATCTATACCAGTACCAGTCAGGTGTCTGGTAGTAAGTTTTTATTAAATCTTTTCAAGGTTCCTGTGATAAGTGATACACCGAAGATCTTGAGCCACAGTCAAGCATTGATCACTTTATATTCTCTTTCGGAAAAAAAGTTTCTGCTTTATTTTAGTCATGGTTTTTCAATTATAATTACAGAAATAAAAGTTGTTGAATCCTCAGAATTCCTCTGTGTGTGTGTGTGTGTGTGTGTGTGTGTGTGTGTGTGTGTGTGTGTGTGTGTGTGTGTGTGTGTGTGTTAAAAGTTGCTTTAGATTTTGAACATTATACCGTTGTCGCTGAATTTCGACTAAAACATGGGGAAGGCTACAGTTTAAAATCTCATTCGTATGTAGACGGAACGTGACCAGAACGAACCAATTTAAGAACAACCACAGCAGCAACAGCAGCAGCAGCAACAGCAGCAACAACAACAACAACAACGACGACGACAACAGCAACAACAACAACAAACTTGATGAGTAATTGTAGATAGGGTGTGTTTTATGTTTTTACCATTATGAAATGTCCAATTAGCTATTATTTTACTCATTTACACTTTTGCTCGTTTATAAGAAAGCACATTCAAAATAGTGTTCAGGTGCTCGGATATAAGAAAGCCCGCTTAAAACAAAGCCCGCTTAAATCTAAAATCTTAAAACATAAAATCGGGTCCCCACGACTTTCTTATAAGCGGGTCCAACTGTATAAAAAAATTTAATACTTGCACCCTCATACACAAATCTCTCTCTCTCTCTCTCTCTCTCTCTCTCTCTCTCTCTCTCTCCTCTCTCTCTCTCTCTCTCTCCCTCTCTCTCTCTCGGATTTCGATGAACTGACATCGTGGCGAGCGGTCACATTTTTTTGGCTCTCTCTGCAAGCAATGAATTGAAATCAGCCTTTGAATTTTTGGACTTAGAAAAAATCTAGCTGCGGAGCCAGGGAAGATTTCCCCTTTCTTACCCAAAGTATTTACATATTAGTTGTAATATATCGCCATTATGTCGACAACTGGACCTGAGGCACAGTATAATACTGTATTTCAAGTCATGGACTGGCGTTTAGGACAGATGCTACATTGCTTGCAGTCTCACACAGCCTCTATCAACGCTACTCTGAACAACAAGTTTGACAATCTAGACAGCACACTCCGCCAGATGGTCTATGATGTCAACAAGCTGAAACAGTTTGCAAGTCAAGGGGCAGAAGACATCAGAAACCTGCAAGAAGATTGCAGTTCAATACTACAGAGACTGGACACGCTGGAGCAGGTAGCTGAACAGACAGAAACAGAAACGAAAACTTTCAACCTGAAATTCTTTGGAATCTATGAACCATCAGGAAGATACGGAACAACAAGCGAGGATCAAATCCTAGACATTTTGTCAGTGCATTCCAGACGTACGTGGACTCACTGGGATATAAAGAGGGCATTCCGTGTGGGAGGAAGAAGACAAAGTGATGAAGAAGCCCGCCCACTAATTGTACAGTTTCAGAGGTGGGGGGACAAAATGGAAATACTGAGGGACAGAGAACTGCGAGACTCACTTAGAAGTGAGAACATCAGAGTGACTTCTGATTTAACAACAAGGCAGAGGCAACTATTGGACTTCTACAAGCAGCAGGGAAAAACTGCGTTTTACAGACATGGAAAATTACAGGTCATTGATAAGGACAGATATCAGCCCAGATCACGATTTCCAGATCGGCGAGATTCAGAAGACAGCTATGATGAAGACTGGCCTGAACCTTCAAGGAAGAAGAATAATTATTACAGGACGTCACAGAGAGGGGCATACGGAAATCGTAGCCATGGCAGAAATCACGGGAGTCGTAAAAGTCAGAGGGAAGAGGTGGACAACTACGTTTCAAGGTACCATTTCAGGAGAGAACAAACAGCTGATCGCCATGAAGACCACGTTGAGACTGCACAACCCAGGAGAATCAGAAACTACCATCATGATCAAAATGGCTCATCCCATGATACTCAACTTCCATATGGCAGAATATCAGGAGAATGGACAGAGAGAAAACAACGTCAGGAAGTACAGGGAGATCAACGTCACGATTTTAGGGACTGGAAACTGGATTCGAGAGGGTCAAATGGCAATCCTATCTGTCAGCACGTGCCCAGTGGTGACCACGTCCAAAGAAGACAAAAGAGCAGAAGAAGCTTCACGACTGGCTACCAGCACGCTGCTAACAGACTGCCAGTGGCTCCAGGACACCAGACTTACAGCCAGGCAGTCCTCTCGATGCCCAAACCACACAGACGGCAGGCCTCCAGACAGGGGGAGTACAGCAACAACCAGCAGGACAGGGGGACAGGAGGCAGGAGGACACAGTCAGCAAGCTCTGCACACTCTACAGAGACACAGTCCAGTGAACTGCTGCTGCTGCCAGCAGTCACACATTCTGCTGAGTGTGCGACAAATAATGACGTGGACAATGATACTGACACAGACACAAGGGATACAGAAAACAGTAGATTTGGGCAGACTGAGGACAAACAAACAGACATAAGGGAAATAAAATCATGTCAACAAAATGACAAACACTACTGCAAAGTAACTACTGATAGAGAACTATATGCTGAACAAGACAAAGGTATTATGAACATGACTTTAAAACAATGCAACGTTAACAGCATGCAAGCTGACTTGGATCAAATAGCTGACAAAGACATGGACACACAGCGGACTGAAAAAGGGATGGGGGAACCAGCATCAAAAGACTCTTCTACAGAGGAACAACAGGAGGCGGAAGGCGAATGTTCCGGGCCAGCCAAAGGGGGCAGTCGCTGGGAGTCCAAAATTCCCCAGCCTGCCAGGTCACGTTCTACGCGCAAGACAGGAAGGAAAGTGCAGGCAAGAAGCGAATCACGACCAACAACAAGGACACTTCGCTTCTGGCAGCAAGCAGAAAAGAACACTAAGCCAAAGCAGCATCGCTGATGCTTTTAGGCGGGGCCAAGACAAGGTAGTAGCTGACAGTGTAGTCAGTGAGAAACAGGGAAATGACTCTGGGACCCCTTCACCTGGGAGGGAGAATGAATAGGGGTGTGGCCGGGCATCATACCATAGTAAGGCAAAACATGACGTAAATATGCTTCTAAACCATAATGAACTAAAACATGCCTCAGATAAAAGTAAAAGTAAACATAGTGAAGTAACATTTTTATGCTACAATGTGTGTGGGTTAATTACTAAGTTAGAAGACCCAGATTTTGTTGATTTTGTCACACAGTATGATTTTGTTTCCTTAACAGAAACGTTTCTTTCTGGTAATCTAGAGACAACCTCATTTTCAAAGTTTAACAGTTATATTTCTAAAGCTACAAAGCTTACTAAACACGGCAGACGCTCTGGAGGTGTAGCGGTTCTCGTGAGGAAATGTTACTCTGAGTATGTAAAAAGAATTCATACCGAAATTGAAAATGTTGTTATATTGAAAGTTAGTAAAGAGCTGTTGAACACAAAGAAAGATGTTATTTACATATCTGCATACATTCCACCATACGACTCACCATTTTGGAGCAAAACAGACAATGGTTATGGATTGGAATTAATAGATAAATGTGTTATAGACCTTTATGAAACACTTGATGATTTCTATCTGATGGTGTGTGGTGACTTTAATGCGCGAACTGCTTCCAAAAATTATGATGACTTGTGTTCTGATGACATTCAGCCTTTTGATCTACATAACACAAATCATTTTCTTTCTAGAAAATCGCATGACAAAGATGTTAATTTATTTGGTAAACAACTTTTGGAGTTTTGTAATGTGACTGATTGTGCAATTTTGAATGGTATGTCTGATTATGGTTATGATGGCAGTTGCACCTATATTGGTAGCTCAGGTGCTAGTGTTGTTGATTATTTTATTGTCTCTTGTGATTTGTTTTCCTGTGTGGAGATAGAACATTTGAAAGTGCTAGATGCAATAGACTCGGACCACTTACCTGTAGAATTAGTTGTTAAGCTCTGTATAAAACAGAACAGTGAGGACAATGTTGGTACTGCTGACAAGGAAGAAAGAAAATCGTATGTGAGGGAGAAAATCATTTGGGAAAAAGAAAAGGAGGGGGATTTCAAAAAGGCAATTAATGAAAATGCTATCAGAATTAAGATAGAAGAGGCTATTTCATACACTAACAATGATGTAGACAAGGCCCTTGAGTTATTTGTTGATGGCTTACTAACGGCAAGTAAGTGCATGGTTAAGGCAGTATAACCTTGGTAAGAAGCATAGGCGATCACCTTGGTTTGACGCTGAGTGTCGCAGAGCAAAACAACTAACAAAGAAGCAGTTAAGAACATTTAGAAGAACGGGGAAGGATTTTGACAGGAAAACGTATTTAGAAGGGAAAAAGCAGTATAAACTGTTGCTAAAACAAAAGAAGAAATGGTTCAGGAGAGATCTTGCTGAGTTGTTGACAAAGAAAAGCAACGATTCAGTATCATTTTGGAAAGAACTAAAAAAGATTGGAGGGAGTGAAAGTATTGGCATCAGTGATAGAATAAAACTTGAAGAGTGGCATGAACACTTCAAGAACGTGCACAATACTGGAAAAATACAGCCCATAGATAATGCTGATTTAGATAGTAGTTTGGAAGAAGACATAGATCATGTACTGAATATGCCCATACTAAAAGAAGAAATTGAACGTGCATTAAAAAAACTGAAATGTGGCAAAGCCCCAGGAATAGATGGTGTTACAGCAGAGATGTTAAAGGCTGGTAATGGAATTGTGATAAAATTTTTGGAAAAATTCTTTAATCATATATTCAGTCACGGTATTTATCCTAAAGAATGGGCAAAAGCAATTGTAGTTCCTATCTTCAAGAAGGGTAATGCAGACAACCCAGACAATTACAGAGGTGTTTCATTAATTAGCATATTATGTAAATGTTATACATCAATTCTCAACACACGACTGTACTTGTGGTTGGAAGACACGCATAGCATTGTGGAAAACCAGGCTGGTTTTAGGAGAAGCCGTTCCACGGTTGACCATATCTTTACATTGTATTCTGTTATACAGAAATGTCTTAATAGCGGGAAAAGAAAACTGTATGTGACATTTATTGATATTAAAAAAGCTTTTGACTCTGTACATCACCAAAAATTACTTGAAGCTCTTATTAATGAAGGGGTCAGAGGGAAGTTCTTTTGCTCCCTCAAAGCTATGTATAGCTCACTTCTATCCTGTGTCAGAATTAATAACGAATATACCGATTTTTTTCATTGTCCTACAGGAGTTCGCCAAGGCTGTGTTCTTAGTCCTACTCTTTTTTCACTGTTTATAAATAATTTAGCTCAGCATATTAATGAAGTTGGTGTTCATGGTATTCAGCTTCTCCCAACTGTGACAGAATTGTTTATTCTATTATTTGCCGATGACGTGGTTTTGTTATCAACCACTCCAAGAGGACTGCAGACTCAATTAAACCTTTTAAAGACTTGTTGTGATAAACTAAAGCTTAGAGTTAATAAAGAGAAGACTAAGGTTATGGTTTTTAGAAAAGGTGGACACCTATCAAAAAATGAAAAATGGTTTTATGATGGTGATCTTGTGGAAGTTGTAAATAGTTACACGTACCTCGGATTCACATTTACTACAAGACTAAGCTGTAAACTTGGAACTGCTGCTTTTGTCACTAAAGGAAAAAGAGCGGTGCATATCTTAAGTAGAGCCTATTCAAAATGCAAAGAAATGACACAAAAAACTTTTTTCAAGATATTTGACGCGAAAGTTCAGTCCATATTGATGTATTCCTCGGAAGTCTGGGGAGTTAATAGACTAGATAACCTTGAAAAAGTACACCTCTTAGCTTGCAAGCGATATCTGGGGGTACCTTTGAAAACACCGAATAAACTAGTGTACGGTGAGCTAGGAAGATATCCTCTTTTTATTAACACAACAGTCAGATCTGTTAAGTACTGGCTTCGTATACTGCAGATGGAAGCAGACAGACTTCCAAAACAATGCTATCAAATGTTGTTGTCTTTGGATGATCGGGGGAAAAAATGCTGGGTGACAGATATTAAAGACATTCTATGTAAAACAGGTTTTCAGTTTGTATGGACAAATCAGGGTACCAGTAACGTACGTAGTTTTATTAATGCTTTCAAACAAAAATTAGTTGATGTATACATGCAGGAATGGTCATCGACCATATGTGAAGGGAGTAGATATGAAATGTACAGAACTTTTAAAGATTCCTTTGGCAAAGAAAGATATCTCGGATGCATTGACATAGTATGTTTTAGGGTCGCTTTCTCACATATAAGGCTAGGCGTGTTACCAATAAACTGCAACATGTATAGGTACAGTGAAAATCCGATGGATAAGCAATGTGCATGTGGTTATCAAGAAGAAAATGAACAACATTTCTTACTTGCTTGTCCATTATATAATGATATGAGAGAAAAGTTCCTTCAAGATTTTCTTCATTTACCTCTGTCAAGACTGCTAGCTGGAAAGAGTGAAGAGCTCTGTCGCCATGTTGGTAAATATGTATTTCATGCCATTAAAAGAAGACAGGCAATTTGTGAAAGTTAGTTCATCTTCAGTTTGACACTCCCACCCCCACCCCCAGCCTTTTCGGAAGTTAACATGAGGTTTGCCCAGCGATTGTCTTTTTTATTTATGGTATTATTTGGTGTTGTTTTTGTTGCTGTTGTTTAACAGAAATAGTTGTGAGTTTGGAGTATCTAAATGCTTTTTTGTACAACCAAAAATGTGTGGTACCTTTGTATGTTGATTGGGAATATGTTACATTTCAGTGTTATAAATTACATTAATGGACGACCCAACCCCTACCCTCCCACAATGTGTATGTATGCCTATGGCCAAAGCACATTAAACATTTGAATCATTGAATCTCTCTCTCTCTCCTCTCTCTCTCTCTCTCTCTCCTCTCTCTCTCTCTCTCTCTCTCTCTCACACACACACACGCACGCGCGCGCGCGCGCACACACACACACACACACACTAGTTTGTGACATGCTGAATGTATGTTTTCTTTAGGTTGAACGTACCAAGCCATTCTGAGCTTTTAGTTTAAATGCTTTTCATGCACGTGGTATGCACATGATAAAGTGAGACAACGGGAAGTTTGTGTATTCTTCAGTTCTGCAGTCTCTCAACACAGCAAGACGAGCCGGTAAGGGGAGACAGAGCTCCATCTTCTGGTTCTCCATGAAGTTGTTGGGTTGGATTTTTGCCCAGTTATGACCTTGCTATGCTGGTGTAAAAGATTTCACAATAATAATTTGTTGCCGAGAGGTTACTGAATTTTCATTTGTGCAACATTGCTGGTCATATGATTATTCTGGCTCAGGCCAAAAGCTGTCGGTAGTTGGTATTTAAAGCGCCAATGCATACATCAGCATGTTAATATCCCAAGAGATATTGTCTTCATGTATGACACGCATAGCAACCTGCAGTCCCCATTACAGGAAAAAAAATCTTCTTAAGTTGAATATGGCTACCTATGTGGTGAGGTGATTGAAAACAGCCACACCCGCAAACTGCTCATCCAGTGTGTCTTCTTCTTCTTCTTTTCTCATGACCGGGATGGTCGTGGAGGAGACATGAGAGACGATTCTGCAGCCAGCCGTCGCCATCCAGCCCTGTCCTCCGCCTTCCGAATGAGTGTTGGACTGTCCAGGTGGTGTACTTATCCAGTGTGTACTTATGTATGATTTAATTGTATTGTATAACACACAGTGACACACAGTCATAGACAGTCTCTGCCAGGCGGGGGGAGAGAGTGGAGTGCATATTCTGAGTAACGCCCTAGGGGTTAAGATAGGGAACGCACAACAACAGCAAAGGCCCCAATAACAGCCTAGGTGGCAGGGGGGAGGATCATGATCTAACACGATATTGTACCACCAGAAAAACACACGCAGGTGGACAGTGAAACAACTATCTGTGCGCGGGGTGACAAGAGTCCAACTCTCAACATTTGGAAGACAACTGGTGCTAGCTTGTCGGATGTGGGGGTAAACACATTGAGGGCAGGGAATACAGCAACAAGAGAATATGTCGAAAAAAGCCACCCCCAGTGGAAAACAGAAGTGCATTAATACACACGCAGACAGGAGGAAAAATAAAACAAAAGGAAAAAGAACCAACAAAAAAAGGGAATGGCGCTGCTCTTACGAGCGGGCTCTCCTTAAGGAAAAATCTCCAATTTCACCTACAGATATCTACCATGACTGGAAGTGGTACACAATACAATTTAATCATACAACACAATACTAAAACAGAACTTATCCAGGAGTTGCTCCCGAAGGCGGAGTGTGTTGGCTGAGGGCAGACCTGCACAGCTAGGAGCACAGGAGTGAGAGGGAAGACAGGCACTGTGCACACCCCACCCCGTGTAGTAAGTATATAATTATAGAGACCGGCAATGGCCATCTTTTCTGGCAGGAGAAATCAAGCAGG
The DNA here is from genome assembly GCA_030674155.1 of Stramonita haemastoma. Taxonomy (NCBI): domain Eukaryota; kingdom Metazoa; phylum Mollusca; class Gastropoda; order Neogastropoda; family Muricidae; genus Stramonita; species Stramonita haemastoma. The sequence continues at coordinate 13,947,529 of CM060318.1, forward strand.
GGGGGGGGGGGTAGCTAAGAAGTGAACAACTAAAACTTACAGCCCATCCCCTCTCTCTCTCTGTCCTCTCTGTCTCTCTGTCTCTCTTCTCTCTGTCTCTCTCACACACACACACACACACACACACACACACACACACACACACACACACACACACACACCTGAAAACCAGGTTCAGCTTTTGTTATACCAGCACTCAACGTAGAAAAATCATATTATATTGGTGTAAATCGGCCAGTATTTACAGCAGAACTGGTTGCAATTTTAATGGCTTTGACATACGTGCTAGATCATCCATGTTGCTTTTTTCCATGTCTTACTTTGTGTGGATTCTAAATCAGTTTTATATGCCATAAAATCTGCAGATTACAAGAATCATTCAAAACTTAGTCCACCTTTTAAGTTTAAGAGGCATATTTGTTACTCGTCTTTGGGTACCTTCACACATTGGATTGTACTCTAATTGGACTGCTAAGAGAGACTGTGCAATCAATGGAAGTGGAAACACTGAGCTACGTATTCCTTTATCTATCCAAGAAGGATACCGTTTGTTAGAACAAGCATCCTCAATTTCAATGGAATAATACAAAAAAGGACAGTTTGCAAAATGGGTTCCAACCAGAAAAAATGTCTTTGAAAGCATACGTCAGTCAATGACTTATACAAATATTGTCAAAGAAAGACAACTTCAGGTGATATTATTTAGAATCCGATTAACGTTTTTATCACAAAATTTAGCAAGGATGTTAAATGCTTATGTGGAAACAATAATATTTCATATAAGTACCTATATTGTACTTGAATGCAAGACTTTAAAACCTTACTTACCTAGTTTTACTGAAACTTGCTTGAACAAGTTCTTGATGATGTCAAGTTAGTGTTTGCTATTGCTAAGGGTTTTTTGTTAAGACCTATAGGGCATTTGTTGTAGTTACGTCATTGATGTTCTATTTTGAATTTTATTCTTCCCTGTTACTTTGATGTTTAGCACACAGTTTCGCTTTATGTAAGGAGAATAACTTCAAGCACAACTGCAAACGTGCACAAAATATTCGAACACAGACAGACAGACAGGCAGGCAGGCAGGCAGGCAGACAGACAGACAGACAGACAGACAGAACAGACAGACAGACAGACACACACACACACACACACACACACACACACACACACCACACACAATACCACACAACATTAACACAGAGCTCTTACACACAGAGGCCAGATTTCCTTTTTAAATTGATATATAAATATATATATATATATATATATAATATATATATATACAATATATATATATATATCATTCTAATACATACCATCCCCCAAGTCTTTCTCTCCCTTTCTGTCTTGATTTTATCGACATTCCATATTTATAGTTTGTGTTTGTTTTTCTGTTTTGTTTTGTTTTTTTGTGTGCTAAATTTGCATATAATTATTTCCCATTTTGGATCCTATTCATTCATCCATTTATCTATTCATTAATTACTCTGTTTATCATTTTTACTATTGTTATTATTATTATTATCATCATCATCATCATCATCATCATCATATTTTTTCTTATCATTATTATAATAATAATTATTATCAATATTATTATTAATATTATATTTACTATTATTATTTAGTATTATCCCCCTCCCACCCCCGTCGGGTATTACTTTAAGTGGAAGGATGTAAAGCTGAATACTACTATACCTGAAAACAAGCGAACTATTTTTTTAAACAACAGAAACACAAACTAACAGCCCTCCTCCTCCCCCCTCCCCAAGCAAACAACAGAAAACAAAAACAACAGCACACATAAACCGGCCACATGAGCAAACAATAACCTGCATCCCAGATACGGTAGGTATTGGTGAACCTATGTTATTGTCATCATCATGATGTTCATATCAAAGCTGGTCGTTGAGGGCCCAGCACGACAGCCAACAGAGGACCTCCCTCCCTCCCTCCCTCAGCTGAAGGCCAAACCCAGTCAGTCAGTCAGTCAGTCAGTCAGTCAGTCAGTCAGTCAGTCAGTCAGTCAGTCAGTCGGGAGGGGAGCCTACGCTGCTCCTGAAGTGGAAAGACGTGCGGAGGGACACTAACGAACAAGGAATATCCCTCCCTCCCTCACACAGCCTGCCGCCTTCGCCCCGAAGGACAGAGAAACATGAACTGCCCTCGACAAGCCCAAAATTAGGCTAATGGGGCGGCTAATGCCCGCCCCGCCTCCTCTCCCCACCCCCTCCCAACTCGTCACCTCTCCTCCCCCCCCCCCAACTCCGTCACCTCTCCTCCAGCTTCCCACATCCCCCCACCCTCCCTTTTCTTTCCTCTAGCTAGCCCCCCCCCCCATTTCCATCCCTCTTTCCTTTTCCTCTAGCCTAACCACCCACTTCCTCCCCCCCCCCTGCCCCCTCCCCCTTTTGAAAAAAAATAACAACCCCCATTGACTGAGGGAGTACAGGAGGAGGAAGGGGGTATAGTTGATGAATGTTGTAGTGCTCACACAGCTCTCAGTAAGGGACGTGGGGTAGTTTTTCTCGTGAAACGAAACACTGTGTTTCTGTGCATTGTAAACATTTTTAGTGCGCGTTAAAGAATCCACAACATTCAACTTTTTATCATTCTGATGACACACTAAAGACATGGATGGCAGCAACCTCCAACTTTTTATTTAGTTAGTTATTTATTATTTATTTCTATATTATTTATCTCTCGAGGCGGGGGGGGGGGGAGGGGAGAGAGAGAGAGAGAGAGAGAGAGAGAGAGAGAGAGAGAGAGAGAGAGAGAGAGAGAGAGAGAGAGAGAGAGAGAGAGAGAGAGAAAGCCTTCATGAGGAAAGCGGAGGTTCTGCAGAATGCAGTGAGGGCCAGTGTGGAAACTTAACGAATGGGTGTGTGGGAGGGAGGAAGGGAGGGAGGTGGTAGGAAGGGGAATGAATGAATGAATAATCTTTATTTTTCAAGGGTAACAGAGTAAGTAAGTATTACATACTTTTTTTCATCCGGCCCTTGATGGAGATGGGGATGGAGAGTGAGGACAGTAAGGCGTGAATGGCAGAGTGTTGTGTAACCCACACCTGTATTCTCAACCTTTCCAACCAAACAATGGCAGCTAACTTATCCTACATGACAACAGATTGCTTTTTGTTCATCCCCCCACCCCCCCACCCCCACACACATACACACTATTCCGTCGATTTTGGCCCATAAAAGTCTCCTGATGATATCTATCACTTGAACTATCAGAACCCAAATAATTCCAGCCAGCAGAAGAATCCTGAAGAATAATGACGATCATGATGCTTTCACAGCACTTTCTTTATCCTGCAGGGGTATCACCAAGCACTTTACATCGCAAAATATCTTGGCACCACACTTCTCTACCAACATAACAGAAGCAGTAAAAAATAAAAATTTAAAAAAGAGAGGGGGAGGGGGGGGATGTGAGTGAATACATTGAAATATACAACATGTGACTGAACGCATCAAAATAAACATGTGACTGAACACATCAAAATAAACATGACTGGACACATCAAAATAATCAACATGTGACTGAACACATCAAAATAAAGAGAGTGAGTTAACACATCAAAATGAACGTGTGACTGGACACATCAAAATAAAAAGTGTGAGTAAACATAAAATTTTTTTTTAAACCTGTATATTAGTACATTGAAAAAAAGTATCTGAACACATCCAAATATACATCATGTGACTGAACACATCAAAATAAACAGCGTGTGAGTGAACACATCAAAATAAATAACATGCGAGTTAACACATGAAAATAAAAAAGTGTATGTTAGCACATTGAAATAAACAAGGTGTGACTGAACACATCAAAATAAAAAAAGGTGTGAGTTAACACATTGAAATAAACAAAGTGTGATTCAAACACAATGTACGTAAACATCGCTTTCTGAACTTCTTTCTTCTTCTTCGGGCGCACTAAAACCAGATCTATAGTACAAATACTTAGCAAGTTTTACAGAATTTTACCAGGGGTCGGGATAGCTCAGTGGTCAGAGGGCTCGCTTTCCCCCAGTCAAGTTAAGCAGCGTTGAGTGTGGTTACCAGTTGGATGGGTGACCGTTGCGCCTTGGCTTCAGTACAGTCCCCCCCCCCCCCCCCCAGTTCACCCAGTTGTAAATGGCTACCTGCCCTCTTTAGGGTCAGGGAAGGTAAAGCAGCGAAGGAGAGGAGATGGGCGCCGCCCTCAACATACTGGCCCCTAGAGAAGCTGAGGTCTCTGATGCCTCGCTCCCCTACGACCGCTTAGGTTATGGGACACCTTTACCTCTATAGAGATGAGTCTCCAAACTGGTTTTCAAAGAAGAAAATAATGAGGCAGATTCTGAGGCAAAGCGTTGGCTCACTGTGACAAGCTAGGACAGGCTGCAGGCAAGAGGTCGTGTTTGTTGGGGGCGTTAGAAAGAGGTGTGAATCACAACCTGACGGCAGCCGTCTTATACTTAACTCAATCATCTCAGCCGCATAATGTGAACCTACACTTAGGATAGAGTTCAAAGACGCAGTGTCCTATCCAGCAGCTTTAAATTCATTTCATTGTGATACTTTATGCCTACACTCCCAAGTTTGAAGTCATTTCATTGTGATACTTATGCCTACACTCCCAAGTTTGAAGTCATTTCACTGTGATACTTTATGCCTACACTCCCAAGTTTGAAGTCATTTCACTGTGATACTTTATGCCTACACTCCCAAGTTTGAAGTCATTTCATTGTGATACTTTATGCCTACACTCCCAAGTTTGAAGTCAGTATTTCAGAGTTTTGGCATCGTTGTTTTCCCTTGCCTCAGTTTCTTCGTCATTTGCTGTGAATGGCACTGTGATTTAAAAAGTGCATGAATCATTTCCTATCAGTTTTCATCAAATACACAATGCAGATGTAAGTACCAGAACATGTTTGCTTTCAAGTTTCACACTGGATGCTAAAAATAGCTTTAAGTTGTGGCCTATCAAATACAGTCTGAAAATAATGTTGCAATGAAGAGAGAAACAAACACACCAGGTGTTGCAATGAAGAGAGAAACAAACACACCAGGTGTTGCAATGAAGAGAGAAACAAACACACCAGGTGTTGCAATGAAGAGAGAATCAAACACACCAGGTGTTGCAATGAAGAGAGAAACAAACACACCAGGTGTTGCAATGAAGAGAGAAACAAACACACCAGGTGTTGCAATGAAGAGAGAAACAAACACACCAGGTGTTGCAATGAAGAGAGAAACAAACACACCAGGTGTTGCAATGAAGAGAGAAACAAACACAACAGGTGTTGCAATGAAGAGAGAAACAAACACACCAGGTGTTGCAATGAAGAGAGAAACAAATACACCAGGTGTTGCAATGAAGAGAGAATCAAACACAACAGGTGTTGCAATGAAGAGAGAAACAAACACAACAGGTGTTGCAACGTCACGCATCTAAAATTAAAGTTGTATGGTTGAAAACAATCAAGCAAAATCTTTATGGTGTGTCATCATACCAAATGTTTTGCCTCTGCACTGAGAAAAGAGTGCTCAGAAAATATCCATTATTACGATTGTTATTATTATCATTATCAATGTTACCTATCTCATCAAGTGATAATAATAATATAATAAAAATAATAATAAATAATAATATATAATAATAATAATAATAATATCATTCATCATTAGTTTTTTGTTTGTTTTTTGTTGTTGTTTTTGCTGCTTTGGCTTCTGTGACGCCCCCGTCCTGCTGTTCCGACACCGCTCATTTCAATCTCCCCGCCACAGCCATACCCTGATTTGTTATGTGTCATCCTCAGGGTCGGGAGTCCACAGGGAGCCCATTAATATTAGGCCGCCATGGGGCCACCAGCCAGAGGGGCTCTGCACTTCTGCTGGGCCACTTTGGTGGTGTTCAGTGGTGCCTGTTCTGATCTAACATACGCAGGACACCACCTACTAATCCCCCTACTAAGGGCAGTATTAGCTCAGTCGCGGAGCCAGACTGAGTAAGTCACCCACCTGAGATGGCGACCACCACAACGTCCCTTCAACGATCGTCCCCCGCGAACCTCCAACCCCAAAGGCTTTGACACAAACTCACCACAGGCACAGAAGAGTATGGGTAAGCCGAATCTGAGGTCACATGAGACCAGAGCAACTGTGACCACCGAATCAGAGGCAATTTTTATTATTGCGTGATAATCAATGCTAATGAGGATGATGTAATGCTGCTGCTGTGGAAGTGCATCCGCCTTGAGACTACTTGACAGGGTTGTACTCTACGCTTACTATCATGATATAGAACCTGCAGTGTTGGTCAGGTAATTTGAGCAACTCTCTCGATCTAAAATTCGCATCCGTACAGTAGATGAAGCTCGACTGTGTGGTCCCAGTCTCCCACTGAGCCCACGGCACACCCACTCTAGGTAGGAGCCGGCCAGAGTCCGAAAAATCCCTATGACTCTTATGGGATTCGAACCCGCGACCTTCCAGTCCGGAATTTGTTTTTCTTTTGTAATGAATATGTGTGCCAATTAAAAAAAAAGCACCATGCGGCTGGTTTCGTTTATTATTATTTTTTATTATATTATTATTATCATCATCATCATCATCATCATCATCATCTCTCATCATCATCATCATCATCATCATACATTATATTATTATTGATCATCATTATTAATTCTCCTCCTCCTCCTCCTCCATTATTCATATATATTATTATTATTATTATTATTATTATTATTATTATTATTATTAAAATAAAAACAAAAAGTTATGAAATTGTTCGACCAAGATATTCATCAATCGCTTTGAAATATTATCTGCATCTGTTTACGTATCTTCCGCTTAACACACACACACACACACACACACACACACACACACACACACACACACACACACACACACACACACAAGAACATCTTGCGCACACGTTAATTAAATCCTGTTCCGCTTTTCGTAAGAGTAGGCAGGCCATTGTGTGCCGGTGGGAACAGATGACATTAACAAAACTGCATACACATGGGGACTGGATGTAAAAAAGCACAAGAGTGCTTATTCCATTATCCTCGATATAAAACGAATAAATCAAATAAATCAAACACACACACACACACACGCACGCGCGCGCGCTGCGCGCGCACACACACACACACGCGCGCACACAACACACACGCGCACACACACACACTATCGATTTTGAAAAAGTTGTCTTTCAAATCTTATTTTGTGCTCTCAAAGTCAGTAATTCAAGCAATTAGCTCAATGCAAACAAAAGTTAGATGAGATTTTTCATTTAATCCATCTTTTCACTTTAAAAGGCTCGGACTTAACTTTTCGTTGGATTCCATCTCACTCTGGTATATACAATAATGAAAAAGTATACATTTTAGCAAAACAGGGAGCAACGGGTTTAGTAGATATTGCAAATTTGAAACTCCATCTATCACTACAAGAATGCTATCAGATCGTTCAAAAACCCAGCAAAAGTTATTTCAGTGTGAGAAAAAGAGAATTGGTTGTTTAGATGTATTTCGGGAAATAATACAATTTGTATCTTGTGTTTAAAAACAAAAAACAGATTGCTACCGTATAGAACAGATTGTTTCTCTTGCTCTCAGATGGAAATTGAACTGTTTTACGACTAAGTATGTTGGACATGTATTTTGCTTATGTGATAACAGCATAACTGTTGATCATATATTAATATGTCAGATGCTGAAAGACTACATACCTACTCTTACATCATCATGTTATCCTTAATTATAATTGATGGTGTTTTTTTTTCAAATCGCTATTGCACAGTCCAGTTGGTTCCTTACTATGATTATAACGGACTTTAAAGACATTCTGTTTTAGTGGAATAGTTTTCCATTTCTTGGTTATTGTTTGACATACGGTTTTTACTGTCCACATGTTAGATCTGGTTACCAATGTGATTTTTTGTGGTTGTTATTTAATCTGAAATTGTGTTGTGTTGTTGCCTGTTGTTCTTAATTATCATTCAGTAGTTGCATTTTGTAGCATTCATAGTAGGTCAGACATCTTATTTCCATTTATTTGTCTACAGGTATTCAAAATATGTGGGCATCCACCTCCAAACAATGGTCCACACTCCCCCCTCCCCCCCCTTTTTTTGTCCGTCTGATATCACAATTTGTGAAGAAACTTTAAATGAATCGAACACACACACACACACACACACACACACACACACACACACACACACACACACACACACACACACACACAACCGAGATTCCATGTAAAACAGTATCAACAAGTGATAATCATCAGTGCGGTATGAGACACACAGAGCACGGCAGATAATGAAGACATTCATGGGGGTAACTAAGGGCCTGAGTTCAATCCTCCTCAGGTCGAGTAGTGCTGAAGTCACCCACAACAATGCCCACTTCCTAATGGAAAAAAATATAACTTTTTCATTTATATCAAGGCGGGGGGGGGCAGCATATATCAATTCCAAATTATTTCACGTACGTTTAGAGGTCAACTTTTTCTGTAAAAAAGGGGGGGACAGGGGGTGGGGTGTAATGTTGATGTGGACACTCTCTGAGTTGATGAGGACTGACGCTGACCTGAGGGTCTGCTTGCCACAGTGGGGTCAGGCTGAGGTTTGGAGCGGGCTCCACTTTCTTCTCCCCTTCATGTCATGTTAAAAATACTTTAATCATCCCATAAAGGGCAATTACAATACCGACAGTCATATTGATACGAATCATAATCAAACGACACAAGATAGCTACATTAACAATTTCATATTTTTTCAAACATTATAATTATCATAGATTCAAATAAAAAAAATATCACACGCTCACATACGTACACGCGCGCGCGCCACACAACACACACACACACACACACACACACACAACGAACGCACGCACGCAAGCGCGCGCGCGCACACACACACACACACACACACACACACACACACACACACACACACACACACACACACACACGCACGCACGCACGCACGCACGCACGCACGCACGATTTGACGACCCGGGTTCGATTCCCGTTCGAGGATATTTTTCTCCTGGAGTTAACATCAGTGCTGACTCAACTCTCCCCCAAAGTCCTTCGGATGAGACTATAAACCGAGGCCCCGTGTGTGAACGCACGCAGAGCATCTTGCGCACACGTTAAATCCTGTTCCGCTTTTCGTAAGAGTAGGCCATCGTGTGTCGGTGGGAACAGATGACATTTACAAAACTGCATGCACAAGGGGACTGGATGTAAAAAAGCACAAGAGTGCTTATCCCATTATCCTCAATATAAAACAATAAAACACACACACACACACACACACACACACACACACACACACACACACACACACCAATGTATTGATTCAATGTTATTAGGACCATTAACTAGAAAAGACATAATAACCACTATGATTTACGCATGTACGCACGCACTCGCACACGCACGTATACATGCACGCACGCACGCACGCATGCTCGCGCGCGCGCACACGCACACACATAAACACCACACACCAGTAAATGCACTGTTTTAAAATCAATGGCTAGAAAGACACATGAACTTACAAGCAATTCAAAAAATAAATAAATAGCCCAAAACAATACATACTTATTTCATAAGTACATGTGCATGTAATACACACCTATATACATTGACTGCATTCATAACAGTCAACATTTGGGTCGGTGGTCTAGAGGTAACGCATCTGCCTAGAAAGCGAAAAGTTAGTGTCCAAGTGTAAGGTGGTTCGATCCTGGTTTAGGCCCGAAACTTTTCCACCATCCATTAGACCATGAAATGTGGTCTGGGTGCTAGTCTACGAATGAGACGATAAACCGAGGTGCCATGTGTTACACATACTTATTTAATGCACGTAAAAAAACACACACACAAAAACACAACACCGCAACAGGAGAGTTGTTCCTGGGAAAATTCCGTTAAAAAAGTCACTCTGATAGGGAAACAAATACAGTTGCTGACAGGAAAATTAAGAAAAAAATACTGGCTGGCGCTGTTCTTGTGGCAACGCGCTCTCCCTGGGGAAAGGAGCCCGAATTTCAAACAGAGAAATCTACCGTGACTTAACTGGTATGAAAATGAAGATGAACATTTTCAGTGACTCCTTGGATGCAAGTGGCTGGGTTGGCACATTGGAGCATGTGTAACGTGCATTGGCGGCAGAGGAAACCACTCGGGAGAAGTTGACGGCAAACTACTGAAGACATCACTTTTACCATCAGCCAGTTCATCAGCAACACAAAAACCATTTGAACATTAAACAGCAAAGGAGGGGGGGGGGAGCCTAGTGGTTAGAACGCTGCACGTGTGATCCCACAGCCCGGATCACCACCACGGAGGCGCCTGTTTCAGGGACGTAACCCTGGAGTTAACGTCAGTACTGACGCCACTCCCCCAAAAGTCCTTTGGCTCCGAGGAACGAATGTACGCAGAACATCTAGTGTACAGATGAAAAACCTGTTCCACCTGTTAGAAGAGTAGGTCATTGCATGCTGGTAGGAACTGATGACAAAATTTAACAAATGTGTGCCACACGGGCGAGTGTCGTCTTTAGACACCATCCCCGAAGTCGGAATGCGGCTACCTTATAGGTGAGTAAAAACAGTCACATATGCAAATTCTCAATATTGATGGAACCTCACAACTCCAGCCCAGAAACGAGAAAAAACAAAACAAACAACAACAACAACAAAACATGCAAACAAGAACAAAAAAAGAGGGCGCCATTATCTGTGACTGTTGTCTTTCCTCGTGAAGGGCAGCCTGGACTTAAGGCACAATATTTCTGCTGTAACTGCAGACAGCACAGCACAGCACAGCATAAAACGAAGCACCGCACACAGCACAATATAGCACAGAATATGGCACAAAGCAGCACAGCAGCAAAACATAATACAGCACAACACAGCACATCACAGCACACCATAGCACAGTACGTCAAAACAGCACGGCACAACATAGTACAGCACACCATGACGCAGCACGGCACAGCACAACACAACGCAGCACAGTGTCGCACAGCATGGCACAGTACAACAAACCCAAAATGAGCCAAAAAGAAAAGAAACTAAACAAACAACATGCATATAAATGAATACATAATCAAGCAAACCAACCGGCATACTCGAAGAAAAATGCAGACAAACCATAGTCAGCAAAAATTCGAAGCTGTCTTTTTGATACTTTCTTTTTATTAGAAACATTGGAACTATATAAAATAAATAATGAAAAATGAAATAAAAAGGAGGAAGAGGGGGGAAGGGGGGGGGGGGGGGGGGGGGGGGTGAAAACTGCTTTCTGTTTTAAAACTCTTCTATGACCATCATAATAAACAAAAAAAACCTGTCTCCTTCGCCCGCTGTAGTCAGTAGGAGCTCCACGCAATGCCAGCAGGGTTTGCTATCTCTTTGTTTCCGCTGAGTTCTACATTTCTATCATTGTGTCAAACAGATGGTGATGTTTCAATCCAATAATGGTGCTTTGAGCCCCGCCGACCACATAGGCCATATCAGGGCTAATGGTGATGTTTGACACTGTCGGAAGGCTGACTATAGTCAATGGTAGTTATGAATGCCTCATCTTCAGTGTTTCTCATATTGTCCGTGTCTGAAGCACAAACAGCATGTCTGTTGTTCCTGTATCCTGCCCGACAACCAGAGATCTCTATTTCTACTGTATTCTTCTGAGGAGAATGATCAGCAGAACTTTGTTTGTGTGACTTATCAAGATGGTTGTGACTGCCTCAGTCTTTAGTATCTTCACCCTTGTGGAGCATGACCAGTTCTTGTTGTCTCTACTGGCTGGGCCACTGGCAGCTTTCATAAATTCTTTTGCATAATTATTTTAGGTAAAGCTGTAAAACTGGAATGGACCTAGTTCTTCAAAAGCCCATTTGGTATGTCATCCAATCCAGGGGATTTGCCTTCTTTTAGTTGCTTGATGGCATCAGTAACTTCGTCTTTTAGCGGCAAAGGCTCCAGCTCTTGTGGGTACATTGTGTGTCACTTCACCAAGCAGTGCTGCTGTTGGTGTCTATGTTCATGCCACCTGTCTAATAAATGATTCAGTTCTGTGAGTTCTGCCCCCTGTCATTGAAGCTTTGATTTTGAAATGACATGGGTTTTTTTCAAACCTTTTTTAATGTTCCTTTTTTTGATTTACAAACAATAAAAGCAAACGTTTCTAAACAAAGCAAAATAAGCAAAAAGAAAGTACAAGTACAATTTTGTTTCATTTGAAATGACAAGTTATATCCTGTTATTTTCTTTGGATTTGCAGGAGAAATTCCGTTGTCTTTCTCTTGCCAACCATAATTATTTTTTCTTCTGATCTTTGTATTTATCTATTGTTTTAGTTTTCTGTAGTTATCTTTCCTGTTTTTCTTTCTGCCCCCCCCCTCCCCACCCCCATTTCTTGTTGATGTGAGAACTTCATCAATAGTGACGGGTTTTCAGTTGATTCTGTTCATTGTTTCCCCTAGTCAGTTTGGGTTGTCTCTGTGTACCCTTTCTCCATGTCTTTCCAGGTCTCTTCTGGTGAGCCTCATTTTCATTCCACTCTTTCTACCCCTGAGTGGGTGCTCAGCCTTTCGTGAACACTTTGAACCCTCTCTACTTAATTAAAATAAAGACCATTACCTACATCAGTAAACTGCTGCTGCTTTTTAAAGAGACTAGACTTACACATGCCACAACCAGTTTTACCAAATTTAATATAGAGGCTTTACACACACACACACACACACACACACACACACACACACACACACACACACACACACACACACATATATATAGATATATAGATATATAGATAGATATATATAGATATATAGATATATATATGTATATATGGAAAAGTCACAAAAAGTCAGTTACTGCCCCAAACTGTTTGTATGTTAACACACTGTCAGCGTTACCAACATCTCAAGAGATGATATAGGGTAAAAGTCATAAAATGTCAGTTATGAAATAGGCTTGAGAAACTGTAGAGATTGGAATTTGGATCACATTGCTGTATTTCATGCCAGACCTCTGCAAGAGGAGTGCTAACATCACTACAGAACCAGTCAGTGGTAACGGTAAAGGTGTCCCATCACCTGTGTGGTCGTAGGGGAGCGAGGCATCAGAGACCTCAGCTTCTCCAGGGGCCAGCATATTGAGGGCTTCGCCCATCTCCTCTCCCTCGCTACTTTGCCTTCCCTGACCTTAAAGAGGGCAGGTACCCATTTACAGCTGGGTGAACTGGGGGACTGTTCTAAAGCCAATCTTAATTTGTCAGCTTTTTCAATACAGTTCCCGTTGCTTATTACAGAGAGCTAGATTACTAGCTAAAACTGTATCTGTATGTTAACATTTACTTTGTACATTTGTGACCTAAATGAGTATGTTGCCATTTGTTCAAGCACCTCTTAAAGCAGGCCTTGGCGGCATAGGTGTGTATCTTCAAACAGCCATCGCTCATTGCTTACTGGCATGAGAAGATTGCCGTTAGTGTGCTTGTACTCAAAATTGCCTATAGAAGTCATTGCAAGAGAAATATTGTTAGGCCTAAGCTTTTTGTTCTGTGTGCAGGTTATACCTTTAGCTTCCAGGCCAAACAGTGTCCTCTACAGAGCGCTAGTCTGAACATTTATTTTTTTGGGTGCTGATTTTCAGAGATTTTTAAAGGTATGAAAAATGCACTGTGTATTTTGTTTTTGGGATTCAAAACACACCGCAATACCAGGTAGTCATGAGAAAGTTAAAAATGATCATCAAATGAGGATTGCTTGTGTTCCTACAGCGTTCTGCTTCCATATTGTAGTTAAGCAGCTAGCAGACGACCAAGGACTGAGGGGTTCAGTGTTCGCTGAAAACTGGAAACATTCAAACCAACCAAAAGCGTGCAAAATCACACAGGGTTCGAGTCAGAGACTAGTCTTTCAAGAAAGGTGGTTTTTGATTTGTCAATACCTGGGTATGTACGGTATGAATGCAAGAATGGTATAGAAAAACAGAACAAGACAGTCCTCCTTCAGCCATTGCACATTCTGTACATGTTTAACAGACTTTGCCTTTCCGGTTTCTATTTTTTTCGCAGAAAACCAGCCACCCACCCACCCAACACACAACACAACACACACACACACACACACACACACACACACACACACACACACACTCACAACACACACACACTATATATATATATATATATATATATAATATATATAATATATATATATATATATATATAAACTTTTTTCACTTTTGCTGTATCACTGCACACACTTCTATGTCTGTCTTTTGTGTGTGTGGGTGTGTGTTGTGTGTGTTGTGTGTGTGTGTGTGTGTGTGTTGTGTTGTGTGTGTGTGTGTGTGTGTGTGTGTGTTGTGTGAGACTGTGTGTGGTGTGTGTGTGTGTGTGTGTGTGTGTGTGTGTGTGTGTGTGTGTGTGTGTGTTTAAGAAAAGGGTGGATAAACAGAGGGCGGACGGGGACTGTGAAGTAGTATCACAGCATGGAGCACTTCTCCGAAACAAGAGTTTAGATTTCACACATGTGATTTTGTCGAAAGGAAGGTGGCACGATGGTTAAGACGTTCGCCTGCCAATTATGTAAACCGCGAGTTTCTGTGTTCGTACCCAGCCTCGCCCTTTCTTCCCAGTTTGACGAAAAATCGAACTGAATGTCAAAGTCATTCGGATGAGACTAGAAACCGCGGCCCCGTGTGCGAATGCACGCAGAACATCTTGTGCACACGTTAAAACCCCATTCCGCCTTTCGGAAGAGCAAGCCCTCGTGTGGCGGTAAGAGCGGATGACAATATTATTTTTTTTAAAACCAGCATGCACACAGTTGTGTTTAGACACCATCCCCGAGGAAAAATCGGGGAGTTGGGGTCCCAGGGCGGCTCGGTGCTGTATATGGCAACGTTCTGGTGGCCCCTGCGACGGTACTGGAACCATTCGTATCGGTCATTGCCTTTCCAATGGACCATTCCAGTGGCGTGGAGAGAGGGGGTCTGCTGCATGGGTAACAGCTTGCACTCCATACTTACCCAGGCTTTGCGCTCTAAAGACTAGAGCGCAACTCCATAGTCTTCCGAGACTGATGGGTGCCTACTACTAAATGAATTTGTCGTGATGACACAACGAAATCTAACCACATAGGAAGCATGTAGCATCACAGTCTACAAAGACCCGCCAGCTTTAAGCTGGACCCCGACTCTTCATTTCCACCTGACCAAAATTAACCTTTCGGTAAACAAAGCAGCCAACAGTTTCACCAGCCCCTCTCTATCAGACAGCTCAGTTTGAAGACGATTACGAAGGCAAAGTCGAAGGCAGAGAGAGAGAGAGAGAGAGAGAGAGAGAGAGAGAGAGAGAGAGAGAGAGAGAGAGAGAGAGAGAGAGAGAGAGAGAGAGAGAGACAAAGACAGAGACAGAGACAGAGACAGAGAGACAGAGACAGACAGACAGACAGAGACAGACAGACAGACAGACAGAGACAGACAGGCAAGCAGACAGACAGACAGACAGACAGGGAGACAGACAGACAGACACAGAGAGAGAAAGACAGAGAGAGAGAAAGGGCGCAAAACAACAAATAACCCCCACAACCCAGTTTGAAAGAGTTCTGACAAAACTAATGAAAACCAAACGCAGAGTGGTTTGGTGTAGACGGTCAAACACCAAACATTGTTTTAAAAAGTATGAAATAGTATCGTCAACTGCCAGTATTACAGAGAAACTGACAGAAATATTGATAGACAGGCCGGCAGTTTCTACTGATAGAAAGAATGAAAGAGAAAAAGCTATTGAGGAAGACAGGATTTTTACCTAGAAATAGTGATCTAATGTATTATACATATACCATACATACATACATACATACATACATACATACATACATACACACACACACACACACACACACACATATATATATATATATATATAATATATATATATATATATATATATATATATATATATATATATATATATATATATATATATATATATGTATTAAGTTAAAGTCTGTCCCGAGCCTAAGGCTCATCAGGCCGGTGCTTATCCCGGCTTCTGTGGCGTTAAGCCACTGAGAGTCATAGACTCCACCCTGGATAGGACGCCAGTCTATCGCAGGGTTAACCCCCAACACCAGGTTGATACCCCTTTTACACCTGGGTGGGGTGAGAAAATAGCCGTCAAGTGCCTTTTCCAAGGGCACAACGCCATAGCCGAAAGCTGGGATCGAACCTGCGACCTTCAGATTACGAGTCCAACGCCCTAACCACTAGACTACAGCGGCTATATATATATATATATATATATATATTAATATATATATATATATATATATATATATATATATATATATATATATATATATATATACATACATACATATATATACTCACACACACAAGGCCAAAATCTAGGGCCTTGGGTCATTCGGATGAGACTATTCCCCGTGTGCGAACGCACGCAGAACATCTTGCGCACACGTTAAAACCCCGTTCCGCCTTTCGGAGGAGCAGGCCATCGTGTGCCGGTAGGAGCGGATGACAAAATTTAAAAACAAAAACAAAAAAACAGCATACACACAGGTTTCGTGTTTAGACACCATCCCTGAGGGGAAAAAAATAATAATGGGTAGGCGCTGCAATTGTGGCGACGCGCTCTCTCCGGGGAGAGCAGCCCGAATTTCACGTAGAGAAATCTGCTGTGACATAAAGTGGTATAAAATTTAAAAAATAAAATAAAAATAAAATAGGGAGAATTCGATTGTACCAGTTATCCTGTTAAAAACACTAGATCTATGTCTATCTATATACATCGATATTTCTAACCTTCGAATAATGACGATGATAGTAGTATGTTGTACTACAACTACTACTACTACTACTACTACTGATAATAATAATAACCACAATACTACTACTAACAACAACAACATGATAGGAGGAAATCTTGAGGAAGAAGGAAGAGTAAACACATTAAAACACATAAGAACAGATCTATGTAGTTAAATGCACTGTTTCGTACACAGCTATCAGATAGACAGATAGACGCATGTTCGTCTAATATCACTTAGAGTGAACAGACGTTAAATTGAAGACAACAACAACAACAACAGATAGACACACTCTTGAACACATAGATAGATGAGAGAGAGAGAGAAGAGAGAGAGAGAGAGAGAGAGAGAGAGAGAGAGAGAGAGAGAGAAGAGAGAGAGAGATCAGAGATAGATGATACAGCAAAGAGGCAGAGAGCAGACGACAGATTGATGGAGAGAGAGAGATTGAGATGAGATGATGAGATGAGAGATTACTTTAAGATTATATAGTTTTTCTAAATCGAAAAACAACACCGGCACAAACACAAACACGATGCGCAGAAACACAAAACAACATGCTAAGAACAATTATTATTGGAATGATGATTGAATTGATGATGTGTTATAATGATATATGATGATTAAATTATATTATATTATAGATAGATATTTACTTAAAGATTATGTAGATGGACGCTTTTTTCTTATAAAAATCGATAAAAAACAACAATAAATATCCATATATATAAATAAACAAAACAGATGCAAAAAAAATAACATAAAACAACGATGCTTAAACTAATTATATTATAGGGAATGATGCAAATGCAATGTGATAAGATAAAGCGTAACAGAATGAAATATGATATAATAATTATAATATATAATGTACGTATATATTTGTATGCATGCATGCATCTATGTATATATATATAATATATATATATATATATATATATATATATATATATTATATATATATATATATTATATATAATATATTATGATTTGCTAAAACAAGATATGACATAATCATAACGTTTATCATGGCATAATATTTATAACAATATGATTTGACCTTAAATGACATAACAAAATAATAGTATAATATAACATATAAATACATTATATGTTAATTATAGTACACATCATATAATATAAAACATAGCATAACATAGCATAAGAGCTTAATATGATATGATACATAATATAATATAATATAATATATATAATATAATATAATATAATATAATATAATATAATATAATATAATATAATATAATATAATATAATATAATGTATTATAATATAATGTATTAATATAATATAATGCAACGCAACGCAAGCAACGCAACGCAACGCAACGCAACGCAACGCAACACAACACAACACAACATAATATAATATAATAAATACGATACGATACGATACGATACGATAGAAAAGAATAGAATAGAATAGAATAGAATAGAATAGAATAGAACAGAATAGAATAGAATAGAATAGAATAGAATAGAATAGAATAGAATAGAATAGAATAGAATAGAATAGATCTATCCCTTAGTCTGGCGCCCGAAGACTTCACCAGTTCTCTCCATTCCTCTCTATATAATATAATGTAATGTAATACAGAATAAAATTGTATAGAATAAAATGAATATAAATTAATATAATATAATATAATATAATATAATATAATATAATATAATATAATATAATATAATATAATATAATAATATAATATAATATATATAATAAAAATATAATATAATAGACATGATATGATATGATATGATATGATATGATATGATATGATATGATATGATATGATATGATATGATAATGATATGATATGATATGATATATGATATGATATGATATGATATATGATATATGATATGATATATGTATATGTATATAGTATAGTATAGTATAGTATAGTATAGTATAGTATAGTATAGTATAGTATAGTACAGTACAGTACAGTACAGTACAGTACAGTACAGTACAGTACAGTACAGTACAGTACAGTACAGTAAATACAGTACAGTACAGTATGATATGATATGATATGATATGGTATGGTATGGATATGGTATGGTATGGTATGGTATGGTATGATATGATATGATATGATATGATATACATACAATACAATACAATACAAAGCAATTACTATAGTATAAGACAATGCTACACCACACTAACATAACCACCCAAACAATCCATCAAATACCATTTATATGCTATACTCTTCATAACTTTTTTTATCGATTATGCCATTATTATTATTAATTATTTACTATTACTATTACTTTTTCATTTTATCATCATCATCATCATCATCATCATCATTATCATCATACTTATTATCATTATCATTACTATCATCATCATGATCATAATAATTATTATCATTACTGACTAATGACTAAGAAGCATAATTATGTATCAATGTTATGGGTCACAGTGCGTTATGTTGGTTAGGCCTATGTCGATTGTTTGCTTTTAACAAATTCAAATCTTATACTTTCCTGGTGGGAAAAACAAACAAAACAACCAAACAACTTGTGCTTCAGTTTGAAGGAGTAGGCCCAGAAAATCAGTGACGACACTATGCTGGTGTCGCCTGGTGAATAAAGATAGGCAGGAGTAGAACTATACAATCCCAGATCATTTCATAATATGCAAGTCTGCCAAAGCCATTACAACCAGCCGCCTGTATGTATGTATGTATGTATGTATGTATGTATGTATGTATGTATGTATGTATGTATGTATGTATGTATGTATGTATGTATGTATACGCGTGCAGAAAATCCGCTGGATATGCTCATCACAGGTCCGGTGATGAAACGTTCAGAGACTTGTGGAAACAGACACATCCAGCAGGAAACCAAGGCTGTGCCAGCACCACTTTAGAGTATGCATCCATCCATCCATCCATCCATCAATCGGTTAGTCAGTCAATCAATCAACCAGTCAGTCATTCAATCAATCAATCAATCATATATTCAGTGAGGTCGCTGGAAGGTGTGATGTAGCGTAGATGGTATATTTCTTAGAGTAGGAGCTCCTTCAGAATCATGAAACTGAACACAGTCACTTGCCACTTCACCATCCATTGCAAGTGACTTGCCATGGCAAGGAGACTAAGTGATCTGAACAATAAAAAAAGTAACATCATTCTGATTTTAAACAATTTATTCGTTCAGTTTTATTTTCTCTGGAGTGGGTGAAAATAGATCACCTACACGTTGTATGTATGTTGCCGCTGAATAACACTGGCAACGAAATCAACGAAATGACGGAGGACACAAGCGAGAATCCAAATATCACAATGCTAATTCAATATGTGATTCCGTTTTTCACACTTAGTACTTTAAGTTATTTTCTGGGAATAAAACTACCGTTAGAACAATTCAGCAAGATAGCCAACTGCAATAACTTTCACGAAAGAAACCAACCACAACACAAAACGATCTGCAGACGTGAGGATTTCAGGTTTGGGTTTGTTGAAAACTCCTTGAAGCAAAAACAAAACCACCAAAAACAAACAAACAAAAACAAACAAACAACAAAACAAAGTGCCAGTAGTTAATGGGGACTTGGGATTTTAATGAAGTTGGCTGATATCAACCACTCACACGGATTAATTAAGACATATGAAGGCATCGACCCATTTAAGCTTCCCTGAAAGATGTCAACATCACCATTCAACCTGACGTCCCCCATCCGCATCTTTCACTACAAACACTCCACTCTCTCCACTCAAGACTTGGGTACTCACCCCTTCACCACACATACACAATGTCACACGCGTCTCCACGCTACAGCGGACGTCCAAAACGCGTGCCCAAAGAACACTGTCTTGCATCGACAACACTCCAAAACTGCCTCTATCAGTGCAGTGAAGGAGACCCACTGACAGCGTCTAGTCCAGCTCACTCCAGCACTGGTAGGCTAGCTCTTTAGGACCTGCTGACTACCGCCCCGGCCACACCACACCACACCACACCACACCACGCTGCGTCCTTTCAGCCTAGCCAGCACAGCTTTTAATCACCACACACTCTCAATCAGCGTCGCAACAGATTCGATGTGGCGATAAACTCTCACCTTAGCTAACGTAATGACGAATCCGTATCCTCTGCCTCCCGTTCGGTCCCGGCTTGTGCCAAAAGCGAAAACACAACCTTGATCCCCAGACTCCGCCCCCTTCTCCCTGTCAATCACCCCCGGCAATGTCATCTTCCGCGAGCTGTGATTGGCTGAAAGAGTACGAGAGGCACGAGTTGTGGGGTTGAACGTGTGGAAGCGGGGAGGGCCGGGAGCGGAGAGTGGGAGGGAGAGTGGAGGGGAAGGGGGCCGGCAGCTGCTAGGACACAGAACAGCTTTGTGGCTCCATTCATCAGGACACTGACTGCTGGCTGTGTAGTGCCCTGTGTTTCTCTGCAGGGCAACCCACCCACTGACTGCCCCTTCATTCCCCTAAAGCAGAAAATATTTAAAATACCTGATAATTACATTAGCAACGGCTTTGTGGGGCCAGGTTTTCAAAGGTGATGGGCGATAGATGCTTCATTTTGTCCAGCGGCTTTAAACTGTTTACACAGGGCCACACCATCACTGATGATCAGGAGGCTGTCAGCTCTCTCTCTCTCTCTCTCTCTCTCTCTCTCTCTCTCTCTCTCTCTCTCTCTCTCTCTTCCCTTTCACACACACACACACACACGCGTGCATAAACACACGCGCGCTCATGCACGCACATGGGCCCATTCTATTGCTGAAATTAGCCTATGCAGGCGAAGGACTACAAATCCGTAGTCATTCATTACAGACTTTTGAAACTACTAGATCTACTGCTACAGCCCTTGAAGTAAGAACTTAAAAAACAAAAATCATCGTAACGCGCTGTGATATTTGCATGGTCTCATTTTTCACTTAAGTCTCATTTTTCACTACAGATCTAAAAGAGATTTTTTAAGCCTACACGAGAGCTAATTAACGTAACATGATTCAAATCCTGACTCTAGCCCCAATAGACAAATCGATTAGAATAATGTCATACGTGATATGATCACACACAGCTCCACATTTTTTTTCAAATTCAAAGTCTTCATCAACAAAGGTATTAGATAAGCAGATAGTTCTATGTGCTTTTCTACACCCAGCCCTGGCTCTGTAGGGATACCTAAATAGAGTAACAAAAGTAAAACAAACAAACAAACAAACAAAAAAAAGACCCAAGTTCAAACATCTTACAAATAATGGGGAAACGTAATAAGGAAAGGAACAGATAAACAAATCCCCTGACCAAGTCAAAACTAACACTAACCAATGTTTCTAAAGAGGCACCTTCATTTCCTTCCTAACTACAATCAGAAATGAATAAGTATTCCTCAGTTATTTCACATTCCCACTCACCACACTTACATACAACGGCACAACGGTACCTACACATAGATATCTATACACATGTATACAATGCCCTTTTTACGTGTGTAATTTTACGTACGCCACCGTTTGCTACCATTGAAGTAGCCACATTCCGACTTCGGGGATGATGACTGTGCAAACGCGATATACACGTGTGCATGCGGATTTTTGCTGCTTTTTTGTTTGTCTGATTGGGTTTTTTGTTTGTTTTGCTTTTTTGTTTTGGCCACGAACTACCGGCACGCAACAGCCTCCTCTTCTGTGGAACGGGTTGTTTATTTATTCTTTTATATCGAGGATAATGGAATACGTGCTTATGTGCTTTTTTTACATCCAGTCTCTGTGTGTATGCAGTTTTGTAAATCTTGACATCTGTTCCCAGCGGCACACAATGGGTTTCAACATGTGCCCAAGATGTCTGCTGCGTTCGTACACGTACCTAGGTTTACACTTTCATTCGAAGGCGTTTGGGATAGCCTAGTCGGTACTGATGTTAGTTAAATCCTGGGGAAAATTCCCCTGGAAGCAGCATGTGCCGTCAGACAGGGAGCTGAAGGCTGTATGTGACCACCTGGCTGTTCTGCCCCCCTCACAGTCATCAAAATCACACAGTCAGCTTCTGATGCAGTCATCAGCTTTTGATGCAGTCAGTCATCAGCTTTTGATGCAGTCAGTCATCAGCGTTTGATGCAGTCAGTCATCTGCGTTTGATGCAGTCACCTTTTGATGCAGTCAGTCATCAGCTTTTGATGCAGTCAGTCATCAGCTTTTGATGCATCACCTTTTGATGCAGTCACCTTTTGATGCAGTCACCTTTTGATGCAGTCACCTTTTGATGCAGTCACCTTTTGATGCAGTCAGTCATCAGCGTTTGATGCAGTCACCTTTTGATGCAGTCACCTTTTGATGCAGTCACCTTTTGATGCAGTCAGTCATCAGCGTTTGATGCAGTCACCTTTTGATGCAGTCACCTTTTGATGCAGTCACCTTTTGATGCAGTCACCTTTGATGCAGTCACCTTTTGATGCAGCAGTCATCAGCGTTTGATGCAGTCACCTTTTGATGCAGTCACCTTTTGATGCAGTCACCGTTTGATCAGTCAGTCATCAGCGTTTGATGCAGTCACCTTTTGATGCAGTCACCTTTTGATGCAGTCATCCCTTTGATGCAGTCACCTTTTGATGCAGTCAGTCATCAGCGTTTGATGCAGTCACCTTTTGATGCAGTCACCTTTTTGGAGTGCAGTCACCTTTTGATGCAGTCAGTCATCAGCGTTTGATGCAGTCACCTTTTGATGCAGTCAGTCATCAGCGTTTGATGCAGTCACCTTTTGATGCAGTCACCTTTTGATGCAGCCATCATAGGATAATGAACCTCTGGGGTGATGTGAATGGTTTCATCACGGGTCTGCTAGTTATAATAATCATCATGTTGATTTTATTCTCTGCCTTCTACTCCTCCCAAAACCCTTTAATCATTGTGATAGGCTATTTCCGAGGGATCATTTACAAGGGTTTTTTTATTGTATAAAATAGATATTTTCAAGTGGTATCCAAATTACCATGGCTTTGACTTTCTCTAAAGTAGATTATAGCAGTAAGTGCCTCCGTTTTAAGTGAAGCTAGACTTATAAAAATCAAGTCTGGAAAGTGGCTCTGACAATTTATGAACATGTCTTTTTTTCGTTCCTCAGCTAGTGCTCCAAGGTTCATCAATGGCGAGATTTTGCGTATGCGACCGTTTGCCCTCCATTAAGCTATCCGCATTCCGACTTCGAAGATGATGTATAAACACAACACCTGCGTGCTTGCTTTTTTTCAAGTTTTGTCATTCGGTCCTACCGGTATGAAACCGCCTACTCTTTCGAAAGGCGGAAAGGGTTTTTAATGTGTGTGCAAGATGTTTTGCATGCAGTTGCACTCGAGGCCTCAGTTTCGTCTCATCCGAGATGCTTTATGGGGAGTGGAGTCAGCACTGATGTTACCTCCAGGGGGATACTCCCAAAACAGGCCTGGGTGGTGGCTCGAACTCCGGCCCTCAGATCACGTGGTCGAGGCACTAGGCTGTCTACCCTGCCTGCCCCTTCGTACATGTCAAACTTCATTGACCAGTCACACCATGTATTGTGTCGGTCGCAGCATTGACACAGAGTTTTATATTATGTGTGGAAAACTTATAGTGCCCTCTTCCTGTCCCGAGGACAACGCACTGCAAAGTGCTACTCTTTTATTTGAGTATGTGTTTAATTTTGAAAAGGATCGCTTCCTACACAATTTTTGCCAAGAACAACTCTGTTTGCCGTTGTTTCGTGCCTGTGCGTGAAATGTGTACAGCACACAAGGGATCTGGGTTGAGTGAGGCCAATCGCCTCACCCAAAAGACCTACACCCTATAACCTATGTGGTCGTAGGGGAGCGAAGCATCAAGAGACCTCAGTTTCTCCAGGGGCCAGCATATTGAGGGCGGCGCCCATCTCCTTTCCCTCACTGCCTTACCTTCCCATACCTTAAGACTGCAGGTACCCATTTACAGCTGGGTGAACTGGGGGCTATACTGAAGCCAAGGTGAGCAAACGGACACCCATCCACTTGGTAACCACGCTCGATGCTGCTTAACATTGGCTTGGGAAAGCGAGTGCTCTGACCACTGAGCTAGCTATCCGGTCACCTAAACTACTAGATCTACTTAAAACCCAACAGAACTAGACTAATGGCAAAGAAGAAAAAAAAAACCGCTCTTTTTTCTACCACTTTATGTCACAGCAGATTTCTCTGCGTGAAATTCGGGCTGTTCTCCCTGGGGAGAGCGCGTCGCCACAAGTGCAGCGCCTACCCATTTAATTTTTTTCTTTTTCCTGTCTGCAGTTGTATATTTTTCCCTACCAGAGTGGCTTTTTTCTACAGAATTTTGCCAGGGACAACCCTCTTACTGCCGTGGGTTCTTTTACGTGCGCTAAATAATGATGTGTAATAAAGGGACCTGGATTTATTGTCTCATCCGAAAGACTAGCACCCAGACCACCACTCATGATCTAATGCATGGGGGGAAAGTTTTGGGCCCAAACGGGATTCGAACCACTGCACACTCCGACCCGGACTTTTGGCTTTCTAGACAGGCACGTTACCTCTACACCGCCGATCCACTGAAAGGATTTTCAACATGAATCCCTTGTTTTCTTGTAGTGTGCCTTTCTGGGTGTCTTTCTGTTATTGGTTATTTGGAATTAAGAAATGGCAATCTAGATTGCTGATTACTGTTTTGGGGGTTTTGGGGGAGAGCCTATGTTTTTCCTTGTGTCTAAGCAGGGTGTTCTGTATTTTGAATAAAGAATCTGACTTGAGCTTTGTTGACTTACATTTCATGATTGTGTGGTGTGGCGAAAAGCCTCTCTTCCTCTTCCTCTATCTACCTCGCCATAATTGATTAATTATTAGAGCAATCGCTACCAGCAGTTCAACAAAGCTGCCGTTGCAGATTACAATGGACACCCCCCCCCCCATCCCCACCACATCCCCACCACCTCCCCCTCAGGCCTCAGTGAGGTACCCGGATGAGTGACCCGGAAGAACATATGCCAGGCGGGCGGGTCACTACAAGGACCCCTGCCGGTCGGCCTCTGTCCAAACCAGCGTGGGGATCAAAGAAAAACAGGCGGGAAAGTCGATCCCTCCCCTTACCTCCCTGATTTGACCTGTGTACTAACCAGCCACTACAGTGGACTGACTGCCTGTCTGTCTGTCCTCTCCACCTTAAAGTAACCTGCGCTCTTCTCTCATAGTAGTCATGCGCAGAGACCAGGTGTCCCTGGGTGCCAAATTATAAACCTTTCATTTTTATGGCCTGGGAATGGTGATGATTTTGTGATTTTGTTGGGTCTTCTTTGGATACACACACACACACACACACACACACACACACACACACACACACACACACACACACACACACACAAACTGCATACACACGGGGTGTAAAAAAGCACGGATGTAAAAAAGCATAAGAGTGCTTATCCCATTATCCTCGATATAAAAGAATAAAATAAAAAAAATAAATACACACACACACGCGCGCACGCGCGCGACGGGATAGCCCAGTGGTCAGAACATTGCGCTCGCAATTTGACAACCTCGATTCCGTTCGAGGGGATTTTTCCCCTGGAGTTAACTTCAGTGCCGACTCCACTCTCCCCAAAAGTCCTTCAAATGAGACTTGATCTATAAACCGAGGCCCGTGTGCAAACGCATGCAGAACATCTTGGCACACGTTAAATCCTGTTCCGCTTTTCGTAAGAGTAGGCCATTGTGTGCCGGTGGGAACAGGTGACAAGACTTACAAAACTGCATACACATGGGGACTGGATGTAAAAAAAACCCACATGTGCTTATTCCACTATTCTCGATATAAAAGAATAAATAAATAAATAAATAAATGAATCCACACACAGAGGCATGACCTTGTGACTGTACCAGAATGACTGACAATTGTATAGGTTCCACTTTAAGCATAGTTTTCAGCTCTGTGTTGTTGTTTTCGTTTCTTTGCCACATGCTTGCAACATCTTTGCATTGTTTGAAAACAGTATTCTGATATACACATTTTTTTAAAAGACCAACAGGCTTCTGTTTATTTTAAAGCCCTCATCTCACCCCCCCCCCCCCCCCTGCCCCCTTGGTCTAATATCACTTTAAGTGTACACACACACACACACACACACACACACACACACACACACACACAGATATATATATATATATATATTATATATATACATATATATTATATGTATATATTATATATACATATATATATATATTATATATATTTATATATATATACTCTTTTGTGTGTGTGTGTGTGTGTGTGTGTGTGTGTGTGTGTGTGTGTGTGTGTGTGTGTGTGTGTGTAAGAAAAACAATCAGTTTTTTTCGATCTTGGGTCTACAAAAGGAATGTGTTGGGATGGAGAATGGAAGATGAAGAATAAAAAATGCTGCTTTGTGCCTGTGTTGCCTTTAAATACATAAGAGAACAAGAGAACAAGATCAGACCACGAAACACACACGTAGGTGCACGTGCACACACGCAGCGCGCACACATGCGCACACACGCACACGCACACACACACGCGCGCGCGCGCGCGCGCACACACACACACAAAGTTCTATTTTGGAAACCAAAGGAGTTCGTGAACTGTGTTCAGAGAGAGAGAGAGAGAAAGAGAGAAAGAGAGAGACTCTGAACCCTGAAGAGTTTTTAAAGAATTATGTACATTGGCCGTAGGCCACTATATACAGTGTTGGGGGAGGGGGGAGGAGGAAAACTAGCATAGGCCTACTGGTAAATGTGATGAAACCTGAAAAACAACAAGATACTGTGTGGAGTATAATCCCAATGGCCATATCTTGAACAAGAGAGAGAGAGAGAGAGAGAGAGAGAGAGAGAGAGAGAGAGAGAGAGAGAGAGAATTCTCTATCAACAGACTTGAGTAATAAAATTTAATAACTAACGGCAGTGGGTGAAAGTGGAGTACTTATTTCTGACGGTAGAATTTTTTTAGCATTACGAGAGTAGCTCTTTGACAGATAGGCCTATATTCCATGCGTTTTAGGGGAAGGGTACGCTCGCGTGCGTGCGCACAAAACTCTCTCTCTCTCTCTCTCTCTCTCTCTCTCTCTCTCTCTCTCTCTCTCTCTCTCTCTCACACACTCATCCCCCCACTCACTACACACTCACACACACACACACACACACACACTCACTCACTCTCACAAACACACACACACATACACACACACACACTCTCTCTCTCTCACACACACATATATATATATAAATACAAATACATATATATATATATTTTTATATTTATATATATATATATACACTCACACGCTCTCACACACACACACACACACACACACACAACACACACACACACACACACACACACACACACACACACACACACACACACACACACACACATATCTTCGTCTAATATTCCACTTTGTGAGGAGATTTCAATGAAATCGAATACATCAAGGCAGGCGTCAAAAACAGAAGTAGAAATGTCCTGTTTAAGAAAAAAAGTTTAACAAACCCCTTCCCAATTTCAGCTGTTCTGTCAGGACTATCAGATGAATGAACCCTTCTGTTCCAACATTATTTCTTTACACATCCGTCTCCTGAGGAGGCTACTATACTGTACTGAAAATTCGAGATAGAACAAGAGCCATCAGTCTGCTTCACTTGACCAATCTACATTGCCTTCCAGTATTGTTATCCACTGGGAGTCATATGGCAGACAAGAACCAGTTTCTTAAGTGAACCAGTTTCTTAAGTTTCTTAAGTGCAAAAACTGATTGCGTACTTCTATTCGGCGCACGTGTACAGCCCAGACTGTACAATTTGAATGGGTTGACACTTGTTCAGCATCTGTGATGATGCTGGACTAATTGCTCTTTTCAGGGACGATGGAATGGAAATGGTGCTACTCGGGCTCTCCAGCGTTAGGGACTTACGTATCAATGACACTGTCCTCACAATGCACACTTCAGATCAATAATAGGTCAGCCAGAAAAGTGCCAATTTCTGTCACTTTTCGCGCGCGCGCGCGCGCGTGCGGTGTGTGGTGTGTGTGTGTGTGTGTGTGTGTGTGTGTGTGTGTGTGTGTGTGTGTGCGTGCGTGCGTGCGCGCACGTGTGTGTGTGCGCGTGCGTTTTATCTATTTATTTTTGAAAATATTTTATTTTTTTATATCGAGGATAATGGGATAAGCACTCATGTGCTTTTTTTTCATCCAGTCCCCGTGTGTATACAGCTGTGTAAATATTGTCATCTGTTCCCACCGGCACACAATGGCCTACTCTTACGAAAAGCGGAACAGGGTTTAACGTGTGCACAAGATGTTCTGCGTGCATTCGCACACGGGGCCTCGGTTTACAGTCTCATCCAAAAGACTTTTGGGGAGAGTGGAGTCAGCACTGATGTTAACTCCAGGGGAAAATTCCTCTCTAACGGGAATCGAACTCGGTCATCAAATTGCGAGCGCAATGTTCTGACCACAAAACTATCCCGTCCCGCGCGCGCGCGCGCGGCGTGCGTGCGTGCGTGCGTGCGTGCGTGCGGTGTGTGTGTGTGTGTGTGTGCAAGCCAACATTACTATCGACTTCAGAGTTTTATAATCTTTGCTCTGATTCAATAGCAGTTATCTCTTCTCCTTGTGTGTGTGTGTGTGTGTGTGTGTGTGTGTGTGTGTTGTGTGTGTGTGTGTGTTGTTGTGTGTGTGTATGTATGTATTGTGTGTGTGTGTGAGCGCGCACGCACGCGCACGTGCGTGTGGTGTGTGTGTGTGTGTGTGTGTGCGTGCGTG
>CM060318.1:13992195-13999695 GCA_030674155.1 Stramonita haemastoma
GAGACTATAAACTGACGTCCCGTGTGCGAACGCACGCAGAACATATTGCGCACACGTTAAAACCCGTTCTCGCTCTTCGGAAGAGTAGGCCATTGTGTGCCGGTGGAAATGGATGGCAAAATTGACAAAACTGCATACATGCGGGGAGTGGATGTAAAAAAAAAAAAAGCACATGAGTGCTAATCCATTTATCCAGATCACACGCAACTGTCCACGCCCAGCTTATTTCCACAGCCAGCATCAACAAGCCAGTCTTCACCCTGACAGAACGTTTGAACCCCAAGCTGCCCAGGAGCTACTAGGCCAGATCTAACCACCCACTCTGCGCTGTGTCCTCTTCTGAACGTTGCAGTTCAGTGCACTGATTGAATAATGTCTGATCCAGGGAAGAAACAAGCGTTAGCTTATCGGCTAGCAAGTGACAACGATAAGCGGGAAGCAAACAGTGTGATATTCTCTATCTTTGACATACACACAAATAAATGATTATCTGAAATGAGGAAGAAGAACAATTTTAAAAGTTTGTTTGAAATGAGTGACATTAGAATAAAACAATATAGAAACTTTGTTTCAGTGGCACGAAGAGTCAAGATTTTTAAAAATGCCATTCACCTTCACCTCTCCCTTATTCTCTGTGCTCTTCCTTCTGGCCATCAAATCCATTAGCAAAATGGCCTGACGACTGACAGTTGGGGATATAAAATCCTACATGGGATGATAACAGCCAGCTCCAATGCATGCAAATCACCCCATAAATATTCATTTCTCGCAGCTTTGAGCTCCAGCCAGGTCACAATGCCAAAACGGTAAACAGAGAAAGACGACTCCGTGCAGAATGTTTCCAAACAAAATCCGGCCATCCAATCCGCGGGCAAAAACGCTGACAGATAAAAGCCGCCGCAAAGAGCTCATGGAAAAATCAACAGTTGGGGGAATCAAAAGCGGCGCCTCGCCTTGCTCTCTGCTGCTAATCTAGACCTCTGCGGGGAGGGGCTGCTTGGTGGAGGAATTATAAATGGATCAGCAGCCCTCGTAAAACAGCGGAACGAAGGCGCGCCATTAGGAGTTGTCGGACAAAGTATGTATTTTCCTCCCGAATTAGCGCAGGAGGAGCGACGTGTGAGATGGAGTCCCGTCTGGTGAAATTGAATCAAGTTGCTGGGGGGTCATGGGGTCAGCCTGTAAGCGTCCATGGCCATTCTGCGGCATGGCACAGCTCTGCTCTGCTCTGCTCTGCTTGGGGAAGGAGTCCCAGATCCTGGGTTGTTTCCTCAGAATTTGGCGTCCACCTCCACCGCGAAGGGAATCGGTCTGGGTTTTCATGTCTTTGCCCGAGTTTCAGGAGGATCTGTCTGTCTGTCTGTCTGTCTGTCTGTCTGTCTGTCTGTCTGTCTGTCTGTC
The DNA here is from genome assembly GCA_030674155.1 of Stramonita haemastoma. Taxonomy (NCBI): domain Eukaryota; kingdom Metazoa; phylum Mollusca; class Gastropoda; order Neogastropoda; family Muricidae; genus Stramonita; species Stramonita haemastoma. The sequence continues at coordinate 13,993,597 of CM060318.1, forward strand.
TGTCTGTCCGTCCTGTCTGTCTGTCTGTCTGTCTGTCTGTCTGTCTGTCTGTCTGTCTGTCTGTCTGTCTTATCTATCTATCTATCTATCTATCTATCTATCTATCTATCTATCTATCTATCTATCTATCTATCTATCTATCTATCTATCTATCTTCTGTTGTTTTTTTCTTTTTTTGAAGGGGTTGAATGAAAAAACAAAAGAAGCAATTGTTGCTCATTCCATTTCTACCGTTTTTATATGAAATTATTTACATTCTTCATCTCTCTCTCTCTCTCTCTCTCTCTCTCTCTCTCTCTCTCTCTCTCTCTCTCTCTCCTCTCTCTCTCTCTCTCTCTCTCTCTCTCTCTCCTCTCTCTCTTCTCTCTCTCTCTCTCTCTCTTCCTCTCTCTCTTTCTCACACACACACACAAGGCAAGGCAAGGCAAGGCAAGGCAAGCAAAGTCTTTTAGTCGAGGATAATAGATAAGCACTCGCGTGCTTTTTTCCATCCAGTCCCCGCCCTTTTCAGGGATACATCAAATTGAAAATATACTAAACGATTAAAACTTTACGCAGTACCAAACAACACACAAGAATAAAGGACACTATATATGATAAGGTAATAAAATGCACTCTTTGAGAAGACAAAAATCAGGTCACAATAAAAGATTTTGATTATGGAAGAAAAGAAAGGCGTTAGTAGATAAGGAGCAAACAAGAGAACAAAATGAAATAAATGACTGAAAACATCAATCCACCACTATCTGTCAAAAATTATACATGTAATATAAATCATACATTTGGATAAAAGGGGAGTTTGTTTGTTTTTAAACTAACATCCTTATTGGTGAAGGGGGGTGGGGGGAGACATACTACCAATAAAATTATAAATAAAATGAATTAAGAAAAAAAATACATAAAAACATCCTAAATGTTTCAAAAAAAATAAGCATAACATTTTTTTTTTAATCGGATAATGTTTTACACACACTCACACACACTCACGCACAGACACACACACACACATACAGACACACAGACATACACACCCACAGCGCACAGACACACACACACACAGGCATACAAACACACTCTCACACACACATAGACACACAAACATACACTCACACACACACACTCACACATACACACACACACTACACAGACATCACAACACACTCACACACACAATACACACACAACATAATACACACACACACACACACACACACACACACACACACACACACACACACACACACACACACACACACACACACACACACACACAATACACACACACAGCACACATCGCACACTACACACACACATACAAACACACACAACACACACAATCACACACACTCAACACAACATACACCCACACCCCACACACACACAAAACAACACCACACCACACCACACACACACACACACACACACACACACACACACACACACACACACACACACACACACACATTTTCACTGGTTCTCGCACATTTCATCAATAAACTTCATTCTAAGGGAAATATATGCCTTGAATTCTGAGTAAAATCATAAAGGATACAAAAGTAATCTATCCGCTGTAAGGCACATATTTTGGGACATATATACCCTAGTATCATATCAATCTTATGATTACATCATAAAATTTAAGTTTCTAATTATATATGTGGTAATGGACAAAGTTATTCAGTGTTTTTTTTTTTTTTTAACGATCATTAATTCAAATTTTACATAAATTCATTTACATTCGTCACACATGATTATCAAAAAGGGGAGTACAAGATATGAATAAAAATGGATGGTAATAGGTGAGACATTCAGTGAGAGAGAGAGAGAGAGAGAGAGAGAGAGAGAGAGAGAGAGAGAGAGAGAGAGAGAGAGAGAGAGAGAGAGAGAGAGAGAGAGAGAAAAGAGAGAGAGAGAGAGAGAGAGAGAGAGAGAGAGAGAGAGAGAGAGTGAGAGTACACAGTACATTTTTCGCCAGGTAGTGTTGCGCACAATTTTCAACTGACCAATAATATCATCACTTAACACTCCCTATCTTTTACTTATGCATATATAGAGAATATACCATATGATAAATGTGACATGAAAATAAAATATTAAAAATTTACTCTTTGAAATCAGTTACAAGTGCACAATGCTAAGATACATATCAAAACATTTACACACACACACACACACACACACACACACACACACACACACACACACACACACACACACACACACAGAGAAGTAAGAGAGAGAAAGGGGGATAATTATATATATCCAACAGGATGGGTACTGGTTCATTAGTTTTGATGCATCAAGTGCATTAGGTCATTTTTGAAGGTCGACAATGATTGGTGCTGTTTAATTGAATCGGGAAGGGAGTTCCACAGTACAGGGCCTGAGTATAGTAAACTGGACTTGAACAAGTCTATTCTTGGGATTGGGATACTTGGCTTTTCAGTATCTCTGGAACAATTCATTGGGAACTTATCTCTTAAGGCTGTGGGGACAGCTCCTGCCATTATCTTAAACATCAGGATGCCCTTGTTATATTTTAGTCTTTGTTGTAGAGGGAGAATACCTAACTGAGTGTAATCCACCTCAAGTAATGTTGTTTTCTTCAGGAGGATAAGTTTGAGAGCACGTTTATACAGACTTGATAAGGGTTTCATAGTGTTTGCACTGGCAGAATCCCATAGGGTTGAGGCATAGTCTATTGAGGATTGTATATAAGCTTGAAAGAATAATTTCCTTGAATGGCAGTCTAGGAAGTGTTTAATTTTAGTCAACTGGTATACTCTTTGGGACAAGTATTTGCATAGGTGAGATATGTGGTAGAACCAACTGAGATTTTCATCAATTGTCACTCCTAGAACTTTGTGATGAGAGGTTTGTTTGATTGCTTCCTTTTTTATATGTATTGGAAACTGATTATGAGGTAGATTTTGTCGCTTTTGTCTGGTGGTGATAAGCATGCATTTGTTTTTTGGGGGTGAATAGACATGTGGTTCAGATCTGTCTATTTGACAAGATCATTACAGCTTTGTTGTAATATGGTTGCAAGAGAGTCAATGTCATTATGGCTTGTATGTATGGTTGTGTCATCAGCAAATAGTTCACATTTGGATGCAATATGAAGAGGAAGGTCATTTATGTATAATGAAAAGAGAATTGGTCCTAGTATAGATCCCTGTGGTACTCCATAATGAATGGGTTTTAGATTGGATGTGGATGCAGTTGTTGAAACACACTGTTGTCTGTTCTTGAGATAAGAAGCAAGTAGTTCTAGACTATTTGACGATATATTGTACAGGTCTAGCTTTCTGATGAGAAGTGTGTGGTCAATTGTATCAAATGCTTTTTTGAAATCTACAAATAATACTCCACAAAATTTATTTTCATTAATGTTTGTTAGCCAATTGTCTATGAGACTAGTCAGTGCAGTATGACACGAGTGATTTTGTCTGAATCCTGACTGATTAGGGTGGAGTAGGTTGTTAGTTTCTATATGACTGACTAAGTGTTTATTTACACACACACAGGGAGAGAGAGAGAGACAGAGACAGAGACAGAGAGAGAGGTTTGTTTGAGCAAATTCTCATATAAATGTATGCACGAGCTTCAGCGTTGTGGAAACGGTTTTGTTTTTCCTGCTATTTTTATGACAGCTTTAATTTTTGTGGGCATATGCATGGTAACAAAGAGCCCTAGCTTCCAATTATCACCGGTCAATGCTGAATGTTGCACAAGACATCCAAAGTAAACCAGCTGCCATGACGCAATGGTTAGCGCTGTGGGTTACAGGCTGGAAGGTCGCAGGTTCGAATCCCATAAGTCATAAGGATTTTTCGGACTCTGGCCAAAGTGAGTGTGCTGTGGACTCAGTGGGAAGACTGGAATCACACAGTCGAGCTTCATCCATGTTACGGATGCACTTTGAGAGTGCTGCTCAAATTACCTAACACTGTAGGTGTCTGTTTCTCGTGGCCCGGTTGACGCTGGGATATATTACGAATACAACAGTTTCAAGAAGTCTCAAAGCACATGGACTTCCATAGCAGCTTCATTACATTATCTTCATTATCATAAATCACCATAATATTTTTTTAATATATTATTTGACTCCGTTGAGTCTGTTGCTCTGATATCAAATTCTGTTTCCTAATTATTATACTTCTGTGCCTGTGGTGAGATTTGGATTGCACTGGGAGGTCACGGGAGAGGGCCGTTGGAGGAACGTAGTGGTCATTGCCAGCCCGGATGGGCGTCTCACTCAGTCGCGGAGCCAGACTGAGTTAATACTGTGGTCAGTAGGGGGCTTAGTAGGTGGTGTCCTAGGTGTTTGCTCAGAACAGGCACCCCTGACCATCACCAATACAAAGTGACCCAGTAGCAGTGCAGGGCCCCTTTAGCCCCACGGCTCCTGTTGGCCCCCGGCTCTGACGATGCGACATCACGAATGGATATGGCTGGGCCAAGAGATTGAAATGAAGTGTGTGAACAACACAACTGGAACATCACAGAAGATAAGGCAGCGAAAAAGAAAAAAATACAGACATTAAACAGCGTGTGACAGTGTGGATCGTTGAGATTGTTTGCAGGACTGGAACAACCCATGATTTAGAATTGTAAGTGGCAGCATCTGTTCAGTTTTTAACATTTTTCACCTAATGACATATACCATTCTGGCCTTCTCTTGATGCACCTTTTTCTTGTTATATTCTCAATTTTTCTTCAAAGAAAAAAGTAAAGTATGTAGAATTTTAGAATACTGCCAATGGAAACGGAAACCTATGTGTCATGCCAAGTCCAGCTCTGCCAGACTCACTGCAATGGCCTAAAGGTGACAACGCCTGCCCTGCACTGATGTGGTGTCGCTCTTGGAAATCTCACGTTGGGGTTATTTTCAGCTCATTGGGAAACAAACAGACGTACAGACAGGAACGTTTTGTTTTGTTTTTAAATATTGAGTGGCACTGTTCTAGTGGTGATACGCTCTTCCCGCTCTTCCCGGGGAGAGCAGCTCGATTTCATACGAAGGGCAAAATTAAACTGTTGTGATGAAAAGTAGCATGCTACGCAATAAAATATCATTCCTAACAAACTCTTCGCGGAACAATAGCAAACACTCTCCACCAAAGGAGAAACTCATCAGAAGTCAGAGTGCGACTGCCTGTAATATGGAAAGGAGCTTAAAAACAGCCCTACATGCAAACTTCTCATCCAGTGTGTATCACAGACGTGATGAGTGAGACAGGAAGACAGGGAGACAATGAGGAGACAGGGAGACAGTGAGGAGACAGGGAGACAGGGAGACAGTGAGGAGACAGTGAGGAGACAGTGAGACAGGGAGACAGTGAGGAGACAGTGAGACAGTGAGGAGACAGTGAGAACCAAGTGAGACAGGGAGACAGTGAGGAGACAGTGAGACAGGGAGACAGTGAGGAGACAGTGAGACATGGAGACAGGGAGACAGTCAGACAGGGAGACAGTGAGACAGGGAGACAGTGAGACAGTGAGGAGACAGTGAGACAGGGAGACAGTGAGGAGACAGTGAGGAGAGACAGGGAGAGACAGTGAGACAGGGAGACAGTGAGACAGTGAGACAGTGAGAAAGGGAGACAGTGAGGAGACAGTGAGACAGGGAGACAGTGAGACAGTGATGAGACAGTGAGACAGTGAGACAGGAGACAGTGAGACAGGGAGACAGTGAGACAGGGAGACAGTGGGGGACAGTGAGCAGGAGACAGTGAGACAGGGAGACAGTGAGACAGGGAGACAGTGAGACGAGTGGGCAGGAGAGACAGGAAGACAGGGGGACAGTGAGACAGGGGAGACAGTGAGACAGTGAAAACAGGGAGACAGGGAGACACAGTCAGACAGGGAGACAGTCAGAACAGTGAGGAGACAGGAAGACAGGGAGACAGGGAGGAGACAGGGACAGGGAGACAGAGACGTGAGACAGGAGGAGACAGTGAGACAGTGAGGAGACAGGGAAGGAGACAGTGGAGCAGAGGAGACAGGGAGGACAGATGAGGAGACAATGAGGAGACATGAGGAGACAGTGAGGAGACAGGGAGGAGACAGGTGAGGAGACAGTAGAGGAAACAGGGA
>CM060318.1:14004695-14044695 GCA_030674155.1 Stramonita haemastoma
TACTGTTAAAGAACTGATGGTCTGCTGCTTCTCAGCTCCGTCATTTACCTTCCCTTGTCTCCTCTCACAGTCAGTGTACTATAATGATAATGATAATAATAATAATAATAATAATAATAATAATAATAATAATAATATAATAATAATAATAATATAATAACAATAATACAGCTCCTGGAGGAGTCACCTGGACACTGCCGCTCCACCTCCTGCACTGCACTGCACTGCACAGTATCTCGAGGCAGAAGTAGAGCCTGGAGGACGGACATCAGTCCATCGGTCCTCTCCAGAGTGCATAGCGCTTGCTGGCATCTTCGTGTCCTCCGCGCCCAAGGCCATGGTTGGCATACTCTTCTAGGACAGATGGTTGGGGTTTAAACGTGCCACACATCTTTCTGCAGTCAAGTTCCTGCGATCTGCAACTCCCTCCTATGTTATCTAAGACATACTTCAAAGCTGATCTTAAAACATTCTGGTTCCAAGAAAGCTATAATCTCAAATTATCATTCGTAAAGAATAATTCCATGGCTCTACAATGTGGCCACATGATCTGTGAGAGTGCGAATGCTGAGGTAGAACCAATTCGTGCTAGCTAAGAACCCCGTGCTATAATTTATGCTGTTTGATTTTTGACAGATTTTAGTTTGGATGGTTGTATCAATTAAAGTTCTAAACAACACAAATATTGTGCTTTTTGTGTAACGTGGAAAAGTCAGAAAACCCCTACCCCCCCGTGCCCACTGTCCCCAAAAATGGGACCGGCACATTTTGTCCTCTAAATCACTAAAACAAAAGTTCCTCTTAAAATGAGTGCCAAATACATCCATAACAGATGTAAACGTGCTCCTTTTGTTTGAAAAAAATGGGTATATGTAGGTGTTTAACCTTAAATTAAAGTCAGTCCTACAATGAAGATTTTACTGGCATCAAATTGGACAAGAAGACACTTTTTAGAGATTTTTGGAATGAATCTACAGCCACTAAACTGGACAACCACATTTTTTCTTTCACAAAATTGTTAATAAAATCAACCCACTTTCACAGAATGCCATAGTAAAACAGTAAAATAATTTGTTGACGTTTATATGACATCTCAGAGTCCTCGATCCACCGATTTCTTGAAAAAAAATCAAGTTTCAATTTGCTGTCCACAGGAATGTCTTAACCAGGAACACACACACACACACACACACACACACACACACACACACACACACACACACACACACACACACACACACGTACACACACACACACGTACACAAACACACACGCACGCCCGCGCGCGCACACACACACACACACACACACACACACACAAACACACACAAGGACACACACACACACGCACGCACGCACGCGCGCGCGCGCACACACACACACACACAACACACACACACACACACACACACACACACACACACACACCGGTCCTTCCTGATTCCAAGCGAAATACTGAAAGCTATTTCCAAGGAAACAAAATAAAAGAGCGGTGGCGAACCATTGCGCCACTCCCAGTCTGTGAAGACAGAACCGTTTTCGCCCGGCGCTGACTCCAATCTCAATTAGTGGCCAGCAGTCGCTAAGTGTCCGAATTACGAATGGCCCGTCTAATCAAGAATGACGTTAACTGCTGGTTTTATATCGCAACCTATTTCTCACAACACTTTGCTCTCTCAAGACAACGCGATTTGGCCGGCTAACACGATTTCGGCTTTCTCCGGGAGTATCGCAAATATTTCGAAAGTTTTCCACATGGTAAATCGTTAACCCCTCCCCACACACACACGCTGAACTCTCGGGAACTCCTGTGGAAATAAGGGAGAGGAAGTGTTTGTTTTTGTGCGTCGTTTCTGCGTTGGGCCCCTCCAGATGCAAATTGAGGGGAAAATGCCAGTCGGAATCAGTCGATGGAGCGGACCTAATTCAGTTAGCTTCTGCATACATCGCTTTGTATTCCGCTTGTAGTTTTCTCATATTCGTCAGTTTCTGCCACTTTTTTTTCTCCTGGCCGCGCAGCCGTGGGACATCAGTGCAAGATTTTGCCTTTGCCCAAACATGGTGACTTTCATTGGAGTGGTCCTAGCAAGATAGAGTTCATTGGATTAAACAGTTTATTCTCCGTCCGTCGGTTTTGGGCTTGAAATGGGTTTTTTCTCTCTGCCAGAAGAAATAAGCTTTCTTGCTACAAAACTTAGTGACGGATTTCGGACGAAATTGTTTTGTCATCAGAGAAGTCTTTTTCCTCTGTGTGTGTGTGTGTGTGTGTGTGTGTGTGTGTGTGTGTGTGTGTGTGTGTGTGTGTGTGTGTGTGTGTGTGTGTGGTGTGTGTGTGGTGTGTGTGTGTGTGTGTGTGTGTGTGTGTGTGTGTGTTTCCTTTGTTGTTGTTTTAGAGGGGTTTTTTTTAACCAAGGATCAGCCTGGAAGGTGATCTAATAAAGACAGTCAAGGCGCCAGAGATTGCAATTTTACACAGAAATCGGTTGACAAATTTGCTACAATCAAACGAGCAATCTCTACACATAAATGTCAGATGGCTTTGGGCAGAAACCACAATTTCATTTGGGCTCCGCAGGAAGGCTTGTGCGCCGTGGCGTGAATTGAAAAATTGGATTGTTTTTCTAAACACTCATCAATTTCCATCTCACTCATCGCTTAATTTCAAACATTTGTTTTTCTAATATTACTGCTGTCGCCCTGGGCCGCTCTCTTTCTGACTGTGGTGTTCTTTGGTGTCTTCTTTCCTTTGCAGACAGAAGTTGGGTTGCTTGGTCTTTGCTGCCCAGAAGAATTGTTTTGCATAGTGTAGCTGGTGTGTGTGTGTGTGTGTGTGTGCGTGTGTGAGTGTGTGTGTGTGTGTTTGTGTATGTGTGTGAGTGTATGTATGCGCGTTGTTGTTGTTGTTTAGTATTGTATTATATTGAAAATCTTTTATTTCAAGGATAAGGAATACACACTCATGAGCTTTTTTTTATACTTCCAGTTCCTCTGTGCATGTGCGTTTGTAAATTTGGTCAGTCCTTCCGGCCCGCACACAATGAGTTAATCCTCCAAAACGCCACACAGGTTTTAACGTGTGGGCAGGATATTCTGTATGTGCTTTCACATAGGACCTCCCTTTATAGTCTCATCCAAAAGACTTTCAGGGTGGTGGAATCGTCATTTATGTTAACTGTGTGTGTGTGTGTGTGTGTGTGTGTGTGTGTGTGTGTGTGTGTGTGTGTGTGTGTGTGTGTGTGTGTGTGCGCGCGCGCATGTGATAGTTTGTGTGTGTGTTTCGGGAAATCTGTATTCTTTCTTAATAAATATATTATCAATATCCTACCTTCAAAGAATTGATGTTATTGCGTTCGTCTATAAGGTATTGAGCTTTGGTAGCGATGGTGGAACCAGAGAGGCATTTGTTTTCCATTGATTAAATAGAATTTATTTAACTCTTTTTTGTGCTTTATTTTTATATATATATAGATTTAGTTGGGTGGATGGATACTGACATGGTGCAGATGTGCTTTGTTAGTAGACTATCTACAGCCCTGGCATAGACCTAGAGGGCCAGCATGGATACTGCCCACGCATATAACACAAGAGCGCACACAGACCACAACATAAATCAATCTATGTCTCTAAAGACTGACCGGCAGAGGCAGGGAGGTGATTTTTTTTCTTGTTTTTGTTTGGTAAAAGCTAGAGGCAGACGATTGGAGAATTATGACGACGGTCCCGGCCCGCTATGCTACGCAGGATTAGCCAGAGAAGAAAAACTGACAGGCCTGGGGGAGGTGGGTAGAATAAAAATATGGCCGCGCAAGTCCTGTTTGATTTTGACAGCCCTCTAGGGGTGCTGCCAGCTCCTGCTTACAGAATGGTAATATGTGTTTTCCCTTCTGTGACAAACAGATCATAAAGTTTTCCTTTCTCTCCCCTTTTCCCTTCCAGTCTCTTCACGCATGGCCAAAGCGGACCACTCTGCCCACAATACCAGCCGTCAGTCGTCCTCCCCAAACTTCTTGACTTCTCCACTTGCTGTTTTGCTCCGGGGTTATGGACATGTCAGAGGATGGCGGCGGTGCGCATGCGTCAATTTATGACGTTTGGGCGAATGCGCAAGACGGGCGACACGTGCAGGACGGGAAGAGGGGACAGTTGGGAAATTGCCGGCCTCTCGTGATGAATGGAAAGGGGTCAGAGGACAGCCGACGCAGCGCCTGTGCGCAGAAAATACGCAAGATTAGATCGGTGGCTAAGTAATGAAGTTTTGTTTGTCCCTGCCTTTGCTGCCTGCCATGCACCCCCTCTGGTTATGGGCAGGAGAGGGGGCCAAAGGGGGGGGGGGGGGGGGGGGCTTGGTTGTTTTTTGTTGTTGAGTTTTATGTTGTTGTTGCTTTTTTGCCTTTGACCTTTTTTCTGGCCAATCGTTGTGGTCTCCTGATATCGTGGAATGAGCAGAGGAGAACAAATGGGAGGGGGTGGTGTTACAGAAGAGGCTGTTCTGGCACCTATGGGTAGCAACAGTCTGTGGCTTTGCAAGTTTTTGGTATGGGAGTCACTTTGAAAAGTAACGTTTCAGTCTGTCTGTCTGTCTCAACTGATTATATGAAAAGCCTATAAAAACTAATCTCGATATAAATCACTTACAAGTGGTTATGATAAAGAAGAAGGATATATTTTGGTAATATGTAATTTAGTTAAAATATAGAATCTTAAATGTAGTAAATGTGGAGTGCATTAAAATGCACTTTTTTTCTACAATAATGTGGATAAGGGTTGAAGTTAAACTAAAGATAGTTAGGCAGTAACAGTTTTTTTGTTTGTTATTTTTTTAGACACAGACTCAGTATTAATGGTGCTGGCATCGGCTATATTTTGCTGGGTTTCTTTTTTAGCTGTGAAGATACCAAGAAACCATCGATTTTATGTTTCTAAGAAAGGAAATTTTATTGAATTCAGCCGATGTTCGAAAAGCACTGTTAACTGACTAAATGGGTACCTTAAAAAGGTCTGCACAGTACGTGTAAGACTTCAGGTTTATAGATTCCAAATAGTGTCTCTGTCAAAGCGATAATGATGGTTGTCACACATTAAAACTATGTAAGTAAGTATTGCAAATGACTGCTTTACTGCATGGCATTTGTGCTTATTTGTTTGTCTTTTAATTTAACCGCACATTCATATTTTCCTTGCCTTGAAATGTTTTACGAAATATCCACTAATGGTCCAAAGGCTTATCCCATTGATTCCCAAATCTATAAACTGTTCACATACTTCAGTGTTCTTTTTCGAACTCTAAACAATCGATTTATAATAATGCCAGTCTAAATCAAATCCATGGAGACTATTTTCGATCTTTGCATTAACATGTTCAATCTTTTATCTACCGCTTCAACATTTTTGAAAGCTTCAAGGTTTGGTTGAGCATTATAAGAAAGTCACAAGTGGAATCTGTTTTCACATAATTTGTCTGCCACAAAAAAAAGTTATATTACATGGAAGTTTAAGAGTTGAATTGCTTTCACATCACTCATTTACAAGTTGTCTATTCATTTTTTTTAAATATCCAAAAAGGCCTGTATATCAGGACATTCCCACAAAAAGTGTTTAATGGAATCCCTAGCACAGTGAGCGCTTTGGGTTGTTTTTTTTGTTTTTTTATACTCCAATTGCATTTAACACCTTGTGGGTAGCAATAGTTTGGTTAAAAAAATCTTTCTGTAGCTATTATTTTTTAGTTAAATTTGATGTCTTTACTTTTGTGCATCTTAAAGAATACCTTGTCCCAGCGAATTTTGTCATTTAATTTTTGTATCCATTTTACACAGCACTTTGGTTTTTGTTTGTTTAAAGTTAAAATTGCATGTCAGGTCAGAGGCTTCCTCTGCTACTGGTAACCATGTAACCCAGTACTACCTGCCACAACCCAACCCACAACCCAAAAACCCGACATGGAGAGGGATGGGCTCTGCAAGGTTCGATTTGCCCATGACTCACTCATCAGGAAGACAACTATCAGAATCTCCTTACCAGTGCAGTTGTCGCCCATGTTACCAAGGACTGTGCCTTCTGTTGCACATCAGGACAGAGGTAGAAAGTATGCTACTGGTGTACAACGCAGCAAAATCCATGCTAGAAACTACATCACCATTGGCACTTGGAATGTACGAACACTAAGAGCCACAGGCAAAGTGGAAGATCTAACACATGAGATGGCCAGACACCAATGGCACATCCTTGGCTTCTGTGAAGTAAGGGGAGGGGAGGTGAGAGAAACAACGACCCAGGAAGGCCACAAAATATACTTCAGTGGAAAACAGGATAAGCATGAACAGGGCGTGGGGTTCCTCATTCACAAGGTCATCGGGAATACTGACATAAGCTGTCAGCCAGTGTCCAGCAGACTTATTACCATCTGCTGGAGAGAAACCTCCTTCAACATCACAGTAGTACAGGCATACGCCCCTACATCAGACAGCACGGATGAAGAAATTGAAGAATTCTATGACCAACTACAAGGGGTTTTAAATCAAATTCCCAAGAAAGACATCCTTGTTGTACAAGGTGACTGGAATGCCAAGATAGGAGTAGATGCCCACAAAGACTGGGAGGGCATTTGTGGACCACACTGCAACAAACAAAGAAATGAAAGATGCTTGAGACTACTGGAGTTTGCCAGTAGCAACAATCTCCAGCTAGTAAATACACTTGAACCACATAAAAAATCCAGAAGATGGACATGGCATAGCCCAAATGGGGAACACCACAACCAAATAGATTACATCATGGTGAAGAGATGATTTAGGTTTAGTGTAAACACTCCACGGACATGAAGCTTCCCAGGAGTGGACATAGGGAGTGACCATGATCTTGAAATGATGATATTCCAACTCTGTCTCAAAACAATTCACAAGCAGAACAACATCAGGATCAAGTTTGACCTCAAAAAGCTGAAGGATCCAGAGGTAGCAGACATTTTTCAGGCAAGGATAGGTGGGAAGTTTGCAGCACTCACTCTGTTAGACTCACATGATATGGATATAGATACCTTGATGGATGGTTTCAACACAGCAGTTACTGAAACAGCAGGCAAACTTCTTTGCGACCAGTCAAAAAACCTTGGGTCACACCTAACATCCTACAATTATGTGACAAACTTAGAGAGTTAAAGAAAAAGAAATTGAAACAGAAGAAAGAGCAGAACAATTTAGGGCACTCAACAAAAGAATCAGGAAGTCCATGACAGAGGCAAGGGAGAAATGGGTTGGTGAAAAGTGCCAGGACATTGAAGAAAACATCAACAAAAACAACGGAAACAAAACATATCAACTGGTGAAAGATCTGACTGGCACAAAACAGGGAAGAAGCTCAACAATCCAAGACAAGAATGGGAAGTGCCTCACTGATGGTCAGGATATTCTGGACAGATGGACAGAATACTGCTCCGACCTGTATAACTACAAAACCACAGGAGAACCAGAAGTCCTCAATGTCCCCACAAGCACAGATACAGACAGCCACCCTATCCTCTGAGGAGAAGTGGAAACAGCAGTCAGATCACTGAAAAAGGAGAAGTCAACAGGGGTTGACAACATCTCAACTGAGTTGGTTCAAGCTGGAGAGGAGGCAATGATCAAGACTCTACTAAATATCTGCAACAAAATCTGGCAGACAGGAAAATGGCCAACACCATGGACACAGTCACTCATCATCCCCCTCCCCAAAGAAAGGAAATCTTCAGCAGTGCCAGAAATACCACACAATCAGCCTCATATCCCACCCAAGCAAAATCATATTGAAGATTAATTTGAATAGACTGAAGCCACAAGCAGATACCATTGCTGAGGAACAAGCAGGTTTCAGAGCAGGGCGTAGCACAACTGAACAGATATTCAACCTCAGAATACTCTGTGAGCAGTACCTCCAACACCAACAAGACCTCTACCTCATATTTATTGACTTTAAGAAGGCATTTCACAGGTTGTGGCATGCAGCTTTGTGGGCAACCATGAATTTGTACAGCATCAATGTAAAACTGATCCGAGTCATCAAAGAGCTGTACAACAAGGCCACCAGTGCAGTCTACTACAACAGCAACATTGGAGAGTGGTTTCGAACATTAGATGGAGTAAGGCAGGGCTTTCTACTCTCCCTCACTCTTCTCAACATCTTCCTTGAAAGAACCATGGCTGATGCACTGGAACACCATAAAGGAACAGTCAGCACTGGTGGCAGAATGATCACAAACCTCCACTTCGCAGATGACATTGGCAGACTAGCAGGATCAGAGCAAGAGCTTACCAGCCTAACAAAGCACCTGAACAAGGTCTCGAAAACATACGGCATGGAAAACAGTGCAGAGAAGACCAAACTGATGACCAATAATGCCAATGGCATCAGCACTGATATCAGGGTCAATGACCAGAAGCTGGAAATGGTTCAAAGCTTGAAGTACTTGGGAGCCATTGTATCAGACAAGGGGTTCAAGCCAGAGGTAGTATGTAGGATTGCACAAACAATAACAGCAGTGTCAAAACTGAACACCATCTGGAAAGATAAAAATATTTCACTCAACTCCAAGATCAGATTAATGCGCTCCCTTGTCATATCCATATAATACCTGTATGCCTGAACCCTGACTGCTGATTTGGAGAGAATGCATACGGTAGAGGTGAGATGCTTCGGGACACTCCTTGGCATCTCCTACAGAGACCACATAAGCAACAAAGACGTGCATAACAAAATCCAGCAAACCATTGGTCCCTACGAAATTTTCTATGAATCGTAAAGAAGCGTAAACTTAAATGGTATGGGCATGTCACAAGATCAAATGGACTTGCAAAAGCAATACTGCAAGGCACTGTCCAAGGAGGAAGAAAAAGAGGCAGACCAAGGAAGAGATGGGAAGACAACATCCGCGAATAGACAGGCCTAGAGCTCAACAAAACTTTGAGAAAGGCAGAACAGAGAGAGGAATGGAGGGAACTGGTTGTCAAGCCTTCAGAAGTGCCCCCACGGTCGCCAGACTAAGGGATAGATGGATGGATAGATAGATAGATAGATAGATAGATAGATAGATAGATGATGATGGATGGATGGATGGATGGATGGATGGATGGATGGATGGATGGATGGATGATAGATAGATAGATAGATAGATAATAGATAGATAGATAGATAGATAGATAGATAGATAGATAGATAGATAGATAGATAGATTGAGATCCTTTCTGCACATTGTCAATTATACGTAGTCGCAATGGATATACCCTGTGTATTTCCTACACTATCTTTTGGTTTTGCTTGGTATTTTCTTAGAAACTAATTGCTAAGATCCATTCAGTCAAGGAAATAAACTTGATTGCTTAGCCAGTAGCACTGTTATCATTGTAGTTCAAACCTGTTTTATTATCTTTAAGAAGACATGCATGCGAAGACATTCAATACATGCATGCGCGCACGCGCATATGTGTGTGTATGTGTGTGCGCGCGCACACACATACATATATGGCCTGTTCACATCAAGGCAAATAAAAACATTACAAAACTCACTGAGCAAATGAGAAATATATAACACGACGTTTTTTTTTCTGTTCAGGCATCAGACACTTTTTTGTTCTGTCAAACGCTCCAACGATTATACAACCTTACCATAGAACAAAAACAATATTATGGTCACTAAGGCAACAAAAGTCAGATGACCAAAAGAATTGGATGAAATTTTAATTTAGCTGCATTTCCGCTTGCGATCATAAACCAACACTACAAAAGTAAAACCTGATTTTATTTTTATAGCTTTGCTTTTGAGCGGGAAACAGAACAAGAGCAAAGAGATCCGAAACGAGAAAGAAACACTCATGGTTTTATTGTGTGTGTAAAATGGTGGATTATATTCCATTGATAGATTTCCCCAGGCAAAAGAGATAACAGGCACGGTGGACGTCAGATTATTGGAGTGTGTTCACTTGTCAGACACAATTCTTCTGCTTGTGTGAAGAAAACTTGGATCATAAGGACTGAACATCGTTTTTACCCCGCTGGCTATGGAAACGGTATTAGACGTGGCAAAGAATTTTTTTTCCGTGTCTCCGACTGGCTGTACGTTTACACTTCTCCCGGGGTTTGTATCTTTGCAGGCTCGTGTGTGCGGCTTGGCGGTTCCTTCATAGCCACACCTTACTCTCGTTTGTCGTGTTGTTTCCCAAAAATAAAAAATAAACGACTTTGGTTGTTCTTTTAGGAGGGGGGGGGGTCTAGAGGCAACGCGCCTGCCTAGAAAGCGGAAAATCTGGGTCGGAAATCTGCGGTGGTTTGAACCCCGCTTGAGCCCGAAGTTTTACCCCATCCATTAGACCATCAATTGTTGTCTGGGCGCTAGTCTTTCGGATGAGACGATAAACTAAGGTCCTGTGTCTGACACAAAATTATTTAGCGCACGTAAAATAACCTACGGCAATAAGAGGGTTGTCCCTGGCAAAACTCTGTAGCAAAAAGCCACTCTGATAGGGAAACAAATACAGTTGCAGGAAAAAGAAAATAAAACTTGATGGCTCTGCTCTTGTGGCGATGTGCTCTCTCCGGGGAGAGCAGCCCGAATTTCACGCAGAGATATCTGCCGCGACTTAACCTTCGCCAGACCTCGTTTTTAAACTCACACGGAAGAGCTCCTGGGTGACCAGTCACCCATGGTTTTTACATAGACATTTCCCTTACTACGCCTCGCCAGATTTCGTGGGTGACCAGTCACCCATGGTTTTTACATAGACATTTCCCTTACTACGCCTCGCCAGATTTCGTGGGTGACCAGTCACCCATGGTTTTCAAATAGATCATACAGCTAAGCATCATGTAATTTTTGAGACAAAAAAGCTGAATCTGAAAAGTGATGTCTTAGAATCAATGTGTGTTGCCTTGATTATGATGTGGGAAATAAGAGCTCATTCATTTGATTTGAAAGTGAAAGGTTTACTAGCACCCATGTAAACTGAAATAGACTGACAAAGAAATTCACACACACACACACACACACACACACACACACACACACACACACACACACACAGAGCTATAACAAATACACTATATGTTTTTAGCATTAACACAGTATGTTTTTAGCATTCTAAACAAAATATATATTTCATAAATATGTGGTAAATGGCATCAGATAGCAACTTTCTGAGTAAAAAATTAAAACACAGATCATCAAGATCATAAATTCTTTAATATCTTTATCAATTTCTCCATGAAATTTTCAGTCAGACTCAAACTGGTGTGTTCATAACAGAAGCCCCCAAAAACGTTCAACATGTGCAAAAGCCAAAAAGCAAAATAACAATTGCACCTTCTGATATCAATTATAGGTAAGGAAAGAAATCATGTACATCTAAGAACAGAACAAACCATACGAATCAGTGTACATTTGCACGCGTACACACGCACACACACACATATGATATACACACTTGCAAAATACTAGAAATATGATTCTGAACTGTTAGAATGCACAAAATACTAAGAAGAAATTCAAACCTGAACTGTCTGTACGGATAGTATCCTACATTTCATTACTGAATGTCTTGGATAAGACAACAACAAATCAAACAAACAAACAAAATCAAACAAAAACAGTAGAAAATATTTTCATTCTTATGAAGGACATCAGTACCAGTTTAGAGCTGAGACAAACATTTACCAGCATCAATAGGGAGCTGCTAAAACTGATTTTGTTCTTGTATTTGTTGCCCCTGGGCTCAATGATTGCTGGGAGTGGGAGTTGTTGCTCTTGGCAGTTCTTCACCACCAGGTGCTTGGATGATAGTAACCTCTGTCTCCAGCATCAGACTGCAGTCTGGGCAGATTTGCATAGCGTGATTTCGACATATCCAGTTTTGGGCAGTTAATGCAGGTACCTGTTGTTTTGCGATCAGCCTTCCAGTAGCAGAAGCCACAGCTGCCTTGTGCCTTCTTTTGTTTCTTTGGACTTTGGCTGGTGGTGGACTTTCTTGCAGCAGATACAGAGGACTTCTTCGCAGTTGCTGCAGAACGTAGTAAAAGTCTTATGATTTTAGCCAACCTCCATGTGTAAAACAACCTTAATAAAATTAACAACTACTATCAAACAGAAAAATGTTTCCCTTACTGCTCACACAGTTGCTCAGGCCTTCTAGAATGCTGTTGCAGGAAAGGATGAGTGACTGTCAGCTTTCCTTATTTGTACCATTACCTATTCTTGCTGACTCGGGCCTAAACCAATCAACTCAAAATAGAAATGTCCAGAAAAATTCTTGCTGACTCGGGCCTAAACCAATCAACTCAAAATAGAAATGTCCAGAAAAATACTTGCTGATTCAGACCAATCAACTAAAATAGAAATATTTAGAAGAAAGGATTCATCAAAGGACATGCCATACTACAAGTTTGGTTGAATAGAAGACTAAACCTGAGCAAGCTCTCTCAGGTGTTAATCACATGACTGTCTCAAGTGAGCAAGGCACACTTGCTAACCCTCCAGCTATCCTACTAGGTCTACAAGGACCACACAAAAGATCCTTCCTGCAGACCTGGTTGACAAAGGTAATGGAAGACAAAAGCCCAGCCACGGGGGGGGGGGGGGGGGGGGGGGGGGGGGGGGGGGGCTAAAGTAGGTCAAGAAGCCTACATGTCTCTGAGTTGACTACTCAAGTTTGTTTGGTCCCAAGGAGATAGGTCTACTGGCCACCCAAGGAAAGTGCTTCCTCAAGCACAATAAAATGTATGGGTGACCAGCCACCCACGAGCCCTAGCGTGTGTAGGAAAGGGTTGCAGTCTATAAAAGGTATGGGTGACCAGCCACCCACGAGCCCTAGCGTGTGTAGGAAAGGGTTGCAGTCTATAAAAGGTATGGGTGACCAGCCACCCATGAGCCCTGGCGTGTGTAGGAAAGAGCTGTGGTCTATATAAAAAGTATGGGTGACCAGCCACCCACGGTATCTGGCGAGGGTTATACAACGTTTTTATGGTCTAATTACTCCTTTATTTACAAACATAAAATCTTCATATTCGGTGAAATTATGCACAAATATATAATAAACAAAGTCATAAAATTTGAGCTTGATGAAATTAAAACTGACAAAGTTATGATCATTTAACTGAGAGTCTGGGTAATTTTTCACCCACGGTGTCTGGCGAAGGTTAAAGTAGTTTAAAATAAACAATGAAAGAAACAACACTATATATTATAGGATGGCAGTGCATGTGAGTGAGATGGTCCCTGGTTTATATCTTTGGCAGTTATTAGATTTGCAGTCGAATCTTACAGTTCTCAGGAGTTCAAATGAAAGAGCTTCAGTTTTTGAAATGTCTCTTGGTGAAGGGCATTCCATTAATACAGATGCTTGATCAACAGTATAATCCCAGTGTGATCACTGATTACAGAGAAGAGTAAAAGGAGGGAGAGGCAGAGCCAGGCAGAGGAAACGATGGGAAGACAACATCAAAGAGTGGACGGGCCTTGGGTGGAGCGATCAGCTACAGGAGTGGAGGGAGTGGAGGCAGCTGGTTATAAAATCTTCAGTGTTGCCTCCACGGTCCGCCAGACTACAGGACGGGTGAAGGAAATCACTGGTAAAATTTTAGAAGCATGCTGGGTTTATGTGTTTCTACATCCTAAAAAATATACTTTTGCATTATGGAATTTTTAGCAGTTCATATACATATTAAATATTCTGTATACATGTATACACAAAGGGAAACAAGGCAAGTCCACATAGGAATTGGTCTGGAAGGTATGTTAAATTCTCACCCATCATTTACCAGATGTCACCAAAATTGAAATGTAAACCCAAAACTTGCAGCCCATGCTTTATTTCTTGATTTATTTACTTGGCGACTGCACTGCCCAAGATAGCCAAGCAAGTAAGTTCCCTTATATTTTTTGTCTTTTGGAGGGAACACCAGAGCAAACAGTCTACAGACATAATAGCCTCCCACTGCAGAGACACAGCCCAGGGACTTGACTTATGCCTGTGAATTCCCTTGGGAACGAAAGGGCAGCAACAACACTCCTCCAACGGACTCAGTTCTGCGAGATCCTCTTCAACTCAGCCCACGTCATTCCGGTTGCTTTCATCACTGCTTCAATGCTTCTGCGCCAGGTCTGTTTTGGTCGACCTACTTTCCACTTCCCTTATGGATTCCAGTCGAGGCCTGCCTGGTGACATCTGAAGCAGGCTTGCGGAGCGTATAGCCGATCCATCCCCATTTTCTTTTCTTGATCTCCGTCTTGATTGGAGCGGATCTGGTCCTGTCCCACAGTTCTTTGTTTGAGACTACTTCTGGCCACCTGACACCAAAGATGTTCCCAAGACATCTGTTGGTGACTGTCTGGAGTTTGTGGGTGTTGGTCTTTGTTACCCATCAGGAGTTTGTGGGTGTTGGTCTTTGTTACCCATCAGGTTTCTGAGCCTTATAGTAGGACCGACTTGATGTTGGTGTTGAATATCCAGATCTTGTTGTCGAGTGAGAGGGCTGTTGATCTCCAGATTGGGTGAAGGGTGTTGAAGGCATGACGGGCTTTATATAATCGGCACTTGATGTCTACGTTCGTCCCCCCATCTTTACTGATGACACTGCCCACATAGTTAAAATTTGTCGACTTCCTTGATGTTTTCTTGGTGTAGTCGCACTGGGTCTTGTTTCTTGTTGTTGTTAACCTTCATGACCTCCATCTTCCTGATGTTGATTTGGAGGCCTTTCTTTTCTACTTCTTCTGCAACATGGCATAGCTTCTCTTGTGCGTCTTGGTGCCTGTGGGAGAGAAGACTGATGTCATCTACGAAGTCCAGGTCTTCCGGCTGCTTTGTGAAGGTCTTTGTATGCCAGTTCTCCTGCCCGCTGTAGCCTGTCGCATTACCCAGTAAACCACTAACAGGAAGATGGTTGGGGAAAAAGACAGCCCTGACAATCACCGATTCGTATGGAGAAGGGTTTGTCAATTTCCCATCATGGATGACTTGACAGGTGGCATCTTCATAGAGCTGTTGGATGATGATGACAAACTTTAGTGGGAAGCCATAGTGGTGCATCAGTCTCCAGATGACATTTCTGTTGATGCTGTTGAATGCCTTCTGAAAGTCAACAAAGACTGAATACAAGGGGGTCTGCCACTCCAGGGACTGCACTGCTCAATGATGATGCACATTGTGGTGATCTGATCTGTGATGATCAGTCTTGTTGGAAGCCTGCCTGTTCATCCCCGAGTGTTTTGTCTAGTGTCGTCTTCATTCTTTCTAAGATTGTTCTTGACAGTACTTTCTTTGGGATTGACAGCAGCATAATTCCTCTCCAGTTGTTACAGGATGACAGGTCCCCTTTCTTTGGCAGTTTCACAAGGTAGCCTCTCTTCCAGTCTTCTGTTACACTCTCTTGCTCCCAGATCTTGTGGAGGAGTGGATGCATCATGCCATTCAAAGTCTGGATGTCTGCCTTCACTGCTGCTTTACCTGATGAGAGACTTTATGGCTTTGGTGATCTCATTTTTGGTGGTGGGGGGGTTGATGTTGATGCCAAGGATTTCAGTAGGTGGTGGGTTATATGGTCTGTTGAGTGTTTCCTTGAAGTGCTCTGCCCATCTTGCTCTCTGGTCCTCTTCACCTGGAATGGCATTGCCATTCTTGTCTTTGATGGGGCAACTTGGTTTACTGTTTTTTTTCCAGAGAGGGTCCTTGTGATCTCATACAGTCTGTTCATGTTTCTTTGGCCTGCTGCAGTCTCTGATTCCGAGTCAGCTCCTTGATGCAGTTTCTCTTGTCCTTTTTTGCACTTCTTTTTACTGCATAGTTTTCATCCCAGTGGTGTGCTTGCAATGTCTGCTTTTCTTCTTGATCTTGTGTTTTGTTGATCTGGTCTTTCAGCTGTTTTCTCATGGTGATCAGTGCCCATGTTTCAGTTGTCAGCCATTCCTTGTGTTTTCTTTTATTCTTTCCCAGAACTGTTTGGCATGTTGTCTTCCAGGTCTCATGCAGACTGTGCCACTGCTCTTCAATTGTTTCCTCTGGCAATTGGGAAAGGATGCTGAATTTGAATCTTAATTCAAGCTTGAATTCCTCTTTATATTTTTTTAAGGCTTTGCATGTTGTATTTGTGCAATGGTCTTCCTGCCCTATTGGTGAAGGCTTTGAGTTTGATCTTGAGGATGGCTACTACAAGATGGTGGCCTGATCCTGCATATGCTCCATGCTTCACCCTGACATTGTGCAGGCTCCTTCTCCACCGTCCCCCAATGGTGATGTGGTTGATCTGGTTTTCAGTCCTGCCATCTGGGGAGGTTCATGTGGTCTTGTGGACTTTCTTGTGGGGAAAGATGGTGCCTCCAATGACCAAGTCATTGAAGGTGAAGAACTCTGCTAAGAGTTCACCATTTTCATTTCTGGTTTCCGGTGCCATGTCTGCCCATGATTAGTTCTCTGTTGGTGTTGTCTGATCCCACTTTTGCGTTCAGGTCTCCCATTAGGATCTTCAAGTCCCTCTTTGGTGTTTTGTCCACTATGGCTTGGACTTGCTCTTAAAAGTTATCTTTTTCTTCTAATTCAATAACATTTGTTGGAGCATAGCACAGGAGGATGGTAACTTTCCTGCCTTTTGAGTTGGATTGGGCAGTGAGGATCCATGGTGACACTGGTTCCCAGGATAGTAGTGCTCGTGTTGCCTCAGGTTTCATCAGCAGCGCTACTCCGTGTGTATGGGGATGGCCTTCCTCCCGTCCAGAGTAGTTGATGGTATCTCCACTCGCTAGTCTCGACCGTCCACTTCCATTCATTCTAGTCTTGCACAGGCCAACAATCTTCAGGTTGTACTTATGCATTTCTCTACATACCTGTGCTGTTTTTTCCAGTTTCATATAGGGTTCTGATGTTTGTTGACTTGGTTGTCAGAATAGTTGTTGGTGCACTGACTTCCTGAAGGCTTTCACCAGTTCGCGTAATAGAGTCTACCAGAAAGGACCCTTCCCAACCAGGTCGTTGTTTGGAGACATTGTTGTGGTATCTGCAACATACTATTTTTTTAAGTGAATGGGTTGTTAGCCCAAAGCACAACTCCCAACCTGGAGGACCAGGGTGCAACTTTAGTTTGGCTCCTATCCTACAGACCTGTTAAGCATGGTTGAACCTGCCAAAGGCCGAAGCCCCCACCCACATAGCTCCAGGGGTCAAACAGAGCATGCAAGCCATCCCAACACATCAAGGTAGTGCACTATCAGGACAGACATCTCAGTAAGTCAGTTTTAAAATCTTGTTCATTTGAGGTTTAAGTCCCTAAATCGACAATCTCCCATTGTACTTTACTATAACCTCAACAATGCAAAGAACAGGAAACAGTCAAGGCTGTAGATGGTAAGCTTATCTCAGGTGTATACCAACATCATCACCTATGTCTCTCCCCTTCCATTGCTCCAATCCCAATAGTGCAGGTCACTTCCTGCCCCATGCCCCGTGTGCACCCCAATCTGATGAGCTCTCTCCTCTCAAACAGTTTTGTTTGTATCCTCAGCACCTTGCTGAACTCCTGGGGGAGTTTTGACTTAGGGTTTCTTTGGAGATCTCATGCTCATTTATGAATAATAAAAGAACAGCGGTTGCAAGTTCACTGACCTGATTCCACTTCTCAATTTGCTGGACACAAATTTACTTACTCGAACTACTTTAACAGTGGAGATACCTGTACCTATTGGGCCTGGTTGATGCAGGGATACATTATGGTGGAAAGCATAGAGTACAGCCATGTTAAGCAGTCTCAAATCCCAATGCACTGTCATAGTATTGTCATTAATCATTTTCATTATCACTGACCATCATGCAATAAGAGATTTGTCTCCAATCTGAAAGCCCCCATTATGCTGACCTCAGTTTCTGTTTTTCATACACTCCCCTGCCTATGGTTAGTTTGTCATGGAGATTGGAGGTTCAAGGTTGATGTAGGGTCATTGTGATGGATGCAATACCTGTTGGATATTTTTCTCAGTGTGGCTCCATGAATAAGCTATTATTGCTATCAGTAGGGGGCTTAGTAGGTTGTGCACTGCTGTGTTAGCTGAGAACAGATATGACTGAGCACCACAAAAGTAACTAAGTAGCCATGCATGGCCCTAATGGTGGGTGGTCCCATTGTAATGCATTGGATGGCTTATGGGGCTAGCAATAAAGACATATATTACAAAGCACATGTACATATAATGCTAACAACATTTGCATTCCAGATGGGATGTGACAATCATTTATGCTTAAATGGTACAAGCCTTTTAGTTACAAACTAGATATTACATATCCCTCTTTCAAGAATGGAATGAATCAAATCAGTCCTTGCTTTCAAAGATGACTTAGCTAAAAGGAATAACAGTCCTTGTTTTTACAGATGATTTATTTAAAAGGAATAAATGTCCTTGTTTTCAAAGATAATTTATTTAAAAGGAATAACAGTCCTTGTTTTCAAAGATGACTTAGCTAAAGGGGATAACAAGGTTGCCAACCATATTTACCATTTATAGTCTTTCAGGTAAGTTGGCTGTCTCTGCTGTCAGGTAGATCTTCAGGTTGCTGCAGGGCCATGCATCGAGGGCTGGTCCTTCTGGCCTTGGACATTTGTTGGGGTCAAACCAGGTGACCCCTGGGTTGTAGGTCTGCTTTCCTTGGGACCAGGAGGATGTGGTGCACAGGGTGTCGATGGAAGTACACAAAGAGTAGTCAGAGTTTGGGAAAGGGGAGGACCACAGAAAACAGGAGGTATTGTCTGTGGTAAGGATGTAAAGGGCAGGTACATCTTACGGCTCATCTGCCATTTTCTGCAAATGAGCCTCCTTCCGATGTGTGGATGATGACACTGCATGTAACTTCCTGCTGTCTGATGACTATGCCTTCTTTCTGCAGATCAGGAACCCACACAGTGTCACTGGTGGACAGGTTTTCTGGGGCAACAGCACCATGTCTTGTGTTGTATTTCAATGTCACCTTCTAATGCTGATCTTTCTCCTTCCTCTTCAGAGTAATGATGTCTGGGGTCTGGGTAGAGGGGATTCTGGGGTACATGGGACATGGGTCTTGAGGTGGCATCCCATACTCAGTTGTGCTGGGAAAACCCATTGGCCAGGAGGGAGTTGCGGTACAGAAGTCATTGCACTTCTTCATGAGCTTCTTGATGATTGGCACTGCATGCTCCACTTCACCTTTGGACTAAGGATACTGGGGAGAGGGTGTCACATGTTCAAATCTCCAGTCTCAAGCAAAGGTGGTGAATTCTGCGATTGCAAACTGTGAACCATTGTCTGTCATGACAATGTATGGGATGCCATAGCAGCTCAAGACTTTCTTCATCCTGGCAACGGTCACCATTTGCTGTGATTTTGCTTGGCACCACTTGATCCTGACATCTCTTGAGTAGTAGTTGATGACCAGGGGGTACATTTTTCTATTGAGATGGAAAAAAAATCTGCTGCAACTTGCTGCCATAGGCGATCTGGAAATGGTGTCCCCCTCATGATCTCCACTTTGGCTGCGCAGTGTTTGAAGCACTGGATGAAGGTTATAACCATGGTTTCAATGTCCTTGGTGATGGTAGGCCACCACACACTGTTGGAGGCATTCATCATCATCATCATCATCATCATCCTTAACACCCAGTGGTGTGTAGGGCAGCAAACAAAGTCTTTGCACCCCTGCCTATCCTGAGCCAGCCTCGCCAATGAACTCCAAGAGTGCTACATGGCTTCCATCTCACATTTCACGGTCCTCCTCCATGTTGTTCTTGGTCTTCCTCTCTTTCTCTTGCCGTCTGGGGTCCAGTGCAGTGCTGTTCTTGCGACATATTGTGTGTCTCTCCGGAGTGCATGCCCAATCCATCTCCATCTTCGTTTGATAATGATGGTGCCCATGTCAGTTTGGTTGCATTTCCTCAGTAGATCTTCATTGGAAATCTTTTCTGGCCAAAAGATTCAGAGGATTCTCTGGAGGCAGGTAATGTAGAAGGATCTAAGTTTGGCAAGATCCACCTCCGTCATCCTCCAACATTCAGATCCATACAGGAGTGTAGACACAACACAGCTCTGGTACAACTTCAGCTTGGTGTTGGTACCATACTGTTGAGATCTCCAGATGTTGTTTATCTCCCTGAACATATTCCTGGCCTTTCCCAGTCTGCTGTGGATGTCTTCTTTGGTGCCGCCCTCAGGTCTGATGCTGCTACCCAGATACGTGAATCTGTCTGCCTGGCATAAATCTGCTCCATTTCCTTTCACAGGAGCTGGTGTTTTTACACTTAGCATCATTGTCTCTGTCTTCTTGGTGCTGATTCATAGCCCCACCTGCCATCCAAAGGTTTGAAGTCTGCTGGTCTTTTCCTGTATATGCTGGTGTGTGTGGGATAGTAGCGCCAGGTCATCTGCAAAGTTTAAGTCATCAAGAGTTGAGAATAGGTTTCATCTGATCCCTCTTGGAGTGTCTTCTGCTGTCTTTCTCATGGCCCAATCAATAACAAGATTGAAGAGAACTTCTGACATTACACATCTTTGTCTTACACCTGTCTTGACTTCAAAGAGTGTGTCACTACAGCCTACTGAGCATCTGAAGTTGTTATAGAAGCTCTTAATCAGGTTTACCAGCTTGGATGGAATGCCATAGTGTCGTAGGATGTTCCAAAGGCTGTCCCTGTGAATGCCATCAAAGGCTTTTTCAAAATCAACGGAATTCACATATAGTTGCCTTTGCCACTTGGTGCACTGTTCAATGATGGGAGTGTGAAGATCTGATCAGTACAACTCAATGTCTTGTCTACAGCATCTAACGATCTTCTGATGATGACCTTGGCCAGTACCTTGCTTGGCACTGACAGAAGAGTGATTCCCCTCCAGTTGTTGCAGTCGTTCAGGGCTCTTTTCTTGGGGATCTTGACAATTACTCCTTTGGTCCAGTCATCAGGTACTTTTTCTCCCTCCCATGTGGCTGTGAACAGTGGCTGAAGAATTGTCGCTGCTAGTTCAGGATCAGCCTTGAACAGTTCTGCATCAAGGTTGTCCTGGCCTGGCAACTTGCCATCTTTGAGTGTCTTGATCTAGCCACTATTTCTTCTTTTGACGGAGGGTCAGTGTCAATGTCCAGGTCTTCTGCGGCTTCTGGAATGTCAATTGTCTCTTCAGGAGATGGTCGATTGAGAACTTCCCTGAAGTGTTTGGTCCATCTATTTTCTTGTTCTTTCTCAGTTGTCAGTAGTTTTCCCTGTTTGTCCTTGACTGGGCCCCCTGTGCTCCCCTTGAACTTACCACACACTTGCTTTGTGATCCTGAAGACTCTTCCCTGCTCCCCTTTTGCTGCTGCATCCTCCACTTCAGCTGCAAGTTGGTCCTTGGCATCTCTCTTATCATGGTGTGCAAGTCTCTTCACTTTCTTGTTAGCCTCTCTATAATCTCTTCTTGTCTCTCTTGCAGTCGTGGGGATTTTGTCTGCAGCATTCTTTACTTGATCTGTCTTCTCTCCCTGATGGCATCTAACATCTGCTGGATCCAGTCTTTATTTGTCTTCTTCTTTCGGTGGCCCAACTTCGACTTGCTGCTCTCAGTGTATAGCATGGCAATATGCTTCCATGTTGAGTCTATGTCCTGTTGAACTGTCAGGTCTTGTAACATCTGGAATCTGTTCCTTAGGTCACAGACAAAGTCAGCCTTTATGGTGTTGTTTCTCAGTCACTGGGTGTCAAAGTGCACCTGAGTGGCTGACCTGGCTTCAGTCTTCTTCAACTTTGTCTGGATGGTTGCTATCACAAGGTGATGGTCACTTCTGATGTCCGCACTGCACATGGTCTTCATGTCCAGAAGGAAGCGTCGCCATACACTGTGGATCATCAAGTGGACAATCTGGTTCCTGTCTCTTCCATTTGGCAAGTTCCAGGTCAGCTTGTGGATATTACGGTGCGTGAAGAGGGTCCCTCCTATCACCAGGTTGTTCATGGCACAGAACTCCACCAGTCTCTCTCCGTTGTCATTCCTGGTCCCCACACCATGCTTCCCCATGACTCTTTCATATTCGGTGTTGTCATTTCCGACCTTAGCGTTCAGATCCCCCATGATGACTAGGAGGTCATGTCGTGGGTTTTTTCTGTCTCTGTCTGGAGCTGGCTGTAGAAATTCTTTGCTACCGCCGTTGGTTGGTGTGCAGCACTGAATGATTGAGATGTTGATGTGCCTGCCCTTCAATCTGGCACTCATAAGTCTGTTGTTTACTGGCTTCTGGACATGAAGCTTGAATCGTCTCATTTCTGATGTTACTTGTGCCAGCTTGCCTGTCTCATACATTGTTCTAACATTCCAATGTTCTAGTCTGATCTTGGTTTTGGTGGTGTTCAGCTCCATCCTTATCCTGCTGGTAACGTCCTCTCAGCTTCGGCCACCAGCATTCACTTGGGCCTCACTGGGCTCAGAAGCCCCCCCCCCACACACACACAGAAGTAGTAGTTTTCTCCATTGCTGTTTCTGTAACATATTGTTTTTTACAAGACAGGGTTGTTGGCCCTGTGCCCAACCCCCAACCTGGAGGGCCAGTCCCCAGCCTGGAGGACCAGACTTTTTTCTGTTGGGGTGTGCTTCCCCCACATATGACAGGTAGCACCAGTTTAGCATGGATTACTGGTAGCAGGCAAACCTGACCTGACAAGTGAGACCCTCCTTAGTCACCTTTTACGATATGCCTGGTAGGGAACAGCAGTCCTATTCTCAGCTTGCTTAGCAAGCTTCCCGGGGTACTGCATGGGGGGTTGGAGGCATTGTTTTTGGTCTTTTATACATCCTTGCATCGGTTTTGCAGATAGCATAGAATGCCCTCCATCAGGTTGAAGGTATCACAAGGTGTCATCTCTTCATTAGAAAACCATAATGGACTGTAGGGTTCCCAGACTCGGCTCAATACTGTCTGGTGACTTTGTTGAGCTTGTTTTTGTCTGGCAAGCTGTTAATGGTATAGTGCATGGCTATTTGGAGGATATCGTCCTTCTGTTGATATCAGGGGCTGGCAATATGACCAACACTGCATATGTATACACTTCAACCAGTTCTCTGAGGTCACCATCTGGTAAGTCGTCCACGTCTAGGGGCACCTGAGATGGTGCATTGATGGTGTGCAGCTCTTTACCAGGAACATGGCGGGTGGTGAACCTGAAGCATAGCTGTCACATCAGGAACTACTTTAGTTGAACAGGAAGTTTATCAATAAGCTTGGTTGAGAGCAAAGGTACCAATGACTTATGGTCTGTCTCTATGTGAAAGTCCATGCTTATCAGGTCAGCCCAATGCTCTGGGCTCCACACTATTGTGAGTGCCTCCTCTATCTGGGCGTAACATCTTTCCATTTTCATTAGCTATCTGTTGGCATAGGCAACAGATGCAAGGTGTCCTTCATGCTGATGCTGTAGTGGTACTGCCCCTAGGCCGAAACTACTGGGGTCTGCTGAGATGACTGTATTCCATCCAAAATGGTAGAGCATGGTTATTGGAGACTTTTGAGGGTGTCAAAGGCATGCTGCTGGTCTCAGCCCCAGGTCCAGGAAACATTCTTCAGTAACAATTCCCTCAGAGGCTTGGATCTGTCTGCGAGGTTTTGCATGAACTTCATGAGCTAGTTGATCATGCCCAGGAATCATCTGATATCAGCAATATTCTCTGGCTGTTTTATTTCCATGGCGGACTTGACCTTGACAGGATCCTTCCTCACTCTGCTTTAATCGATCACCTGGCCCAGGTACTCGAGCTGCACTTTTGCAGAGTCAAACCTCTCTGGGTTGAGGGTGAGGCCAGCCTGGGACCTTGCACAACATAACCTATGTTGTGCCTTGTCTCTGCCAAATATCAGGATGTTGTCCATGTGGCACACAACTCTAGGTAGTCCCCGTAGAATTGTATTCAACTTCTGGAAATATTCAGGCACTGAGGAAATACCACAAGGTAGTTGTTTGAATCAAAAGTGTCCATAAGATTTTAGGAACTGGGGCAGCTTGGAGCTCTCATTGTCAAGCTGTACCATTCGGGTGAGACTATAAACCAAGGCCCCATGTGCGAATGCATGCAGAACATCTTGCGCAGACATTAAAACCCCATTCTGCCATTTGAAAGAGCAGGCCATTGTTTGCCGGTAGGAGCAGATGACAAAATAATATATTATAAAAACCAGCATGTACACAGGTGTTGTGTTTAGACACCATCCCTGAGGAAAAATCAGGGAGTTAAGTAATAAGTAATGGGTAGGTGCTGCACTTATAGCGATGCGCTTGCCATGGGAAGAGCAGCCTGAATTGCATGCAAAGAAATCTACTGTGACATAAAGTGGTATCATTTTTTTTTAAACTGATGGAAGCCTGAAAACATCAAACTTGGTAAAGACTTTACCCTCACAAACTTTGCTGAGTATCTCTTCCACTGCTGACATGGTGTAGACTTCCTTCTTCATGATGTTGTTCAGTCATGCACACATCTCCACTAGATTTCATTACAACTACGATAGGGCTGCACGAGTTAGCTGGATAGCCCACTGTCTCAATGACGTTTTTTTTGACCATCTTGTTCAGTTGAGCTTCCACCTTTTTGAGCAGTGGGAAAGGAACATGTCGGGGAACAGACTGTGCAAATGGCTTGGAGTTTTCTTTGAGGATAAGTGGCGTGCTCTCCCTCAAGTTTCTCAAGGCCTTTGAAGTGTGTGGGAAACTGACGTTTGACTTCTTCTGCAGATGCAAATGTTGCTCTTGAGATGCCAGGCTGCTGTTTCTGCAGTGGCTGTCGTTGACCTTCTATATATGTAATATGAATGGTGAGTACTGTAAAAGTACTTGGGATATCATGGATGAGTCCTAGCTTCTGGATAGCTGGCATTCTGAATAGAAGTTTGGAGCTCTGGGTGATGTAACCTTCTCCTGAATGTGTCTATGATCATGGGTAAGATTGATGTAAGCAAAGCCTTTGACATCAAGCGGCTAGTTGCCTGGGTCAAGGAGACAATGGTTGGGAGGTCAAAGATCTCCAAAAGCTTGAAAATATCTTGAAAATATGGTTGTGCATCTTAGACACCTAGGCACCTGTCAAGTAAGGTCTTGTAATCTGATCTCCAGCTTGATGTGCCACCGTGGGTCAGCAAGTGTTGCTGGCATGTCGTGCACTTCTCCAACGAAGTAGGTGTCTTCATCCTCATCAGGCTGGCTGTGCTGGTGGACTTCTTTGACAGACGCTGAACTTCTGCAGACAATGCAAGTTGTTCCCTTTTGTTACACTTTCTGCAGTGTGTCTTTGCTGCTGGACAGTTTGCCTTGCCAACAGGATGCTCCCAGTTGCAATCGCCACAACTTTTCATAGCACTTGATCTGCTTGACTGCATATTTATCTGGTCTGACAGTAGTGGACCACACTGTTCTTCCCCAGAAGTTGATTTGCCATATCCTGCTGACAGTGCTTCTATTGTAGCTGTTTTTGAGCTGGCAAGCTCATTCTTGGTTAGTTCTCTCATTGAAAGAATGTCTACTGTCTTCTATAGGGTCAGTCCTGCACCGATTCCATACAGCTTGAGCTTGGAAATGTTGTCAAGACAAGAAAACACGAGTTGGTCGTGATCATAGTATCTACAATGTCAAATTTGCAAGCTGCTGCTTTTTCTTTAACAGTCCTCAGTAAGGAGTCAACATTCTGGCCTTGCTCTCTTTGTAGATGAAAGCAGAACTGCTCCA
The DNA here is from genome assembly GCA_030674155.1 of Stramonita haemastoma. Taxonomy (NCBI): domain Eukaryota; kingdom Metazoa; phylum Mollusca; class Gastropoda; order Neogastropoda; family Muricidae; genus Stramonita; species Stramonita haemastoma. The sequence continues at coordinate 14,030,403 of CM060318.1, forward strand.
TAGTCAGTTTTACTTTCAGCTGGCAGCTTAGTGTGCTATCTTCATAGTCTCCTCCGGGGGACAGATAGCCTAGTGGTCAGAACATTGCGCTGGCAATTTGACCACCGGGTTTGAGTCCGGTCGAGGAGATTTTTCTTCTGGAGTTAACATCAGTGCTGAATCCACTCTCCCCAAAAGTCCTTCGGATGAGACTTTAAACCAAGGCCCCATGTGCGAACGCACGCAAAACATCTTGCACACATGTTAAATCCTGTTCCGCTTTTTGTAAGAGTAGGCCATCGTGTGCCTGTGGGAACAGATGACATTTACAAAAACTGCATACACACGCGGACTGGATGTAAAAAAGTGCAAGAGTGCTTATTCCATTATCCTCAATATAAAAGATTAAATCAAATCAAATATCTTCCGGATTTGGCCTTGTATCCAGAAAAACAAAGTTCGAATATATCTCGAGGCCTTCATCCCTTATGATTCAACAATAGGCTACCTCAACTGTGTCTGACTTCTCTGATGATCCTGTGGCTTGAAGAAAGATGTCAAACGAAGTTTCCACTTTCCCCATGCTGCCCTTGGATTTCCGCAGCTTTCGCATAGTGCGTTGGGCGAACGTACATAAAAACTATGTGCCATAATAGTGCATAGGCTCTAAACACTTCTGACACCATGTTATGTGTCAGATGGATATGGGGTTAGCAATGCACACATATATTACGAAGCACGTATACATACAACACTGACGCCATTTGCATTCCAGACCGGAAGTGACGATCGTTTATTCCCAAACACAAGCCTTTTAGTTGCGAACCAAAATACCACACCCATGATGGCCTGATACTGGTGAGTATCTTGTGGACATCTGACCTCGAGGATTCCATATGAGGAGTTTAGTGGTAGCCTTGTGGTTAGGGCGTATCACCTTGCACTCAAGATCTGCCGCTTAAATCCCGTTTAAAGGGATATTTTCCCTTAAAACTAACATCAGTCCGAACTCCCCCAAAAGTTCCTCGGAGAAGACTATGAACCGAGGTCCCGTGTACAAACACGCGCAGAACATCTTGCGCATAATTTAAAACCTGTTCTGCTGTTCGAAAGTCGGCCATTGTGTGCCAGTGGGAACGGATGACAAAACCGACAAAACTGTATGCACGCAGGGACTGTTCGTATATTTAAAAAAAGCACATGGATGCTTATTCCATTATCCTCAAAATAAGAGAATAAGTTTTTTTATATAAAAGTAGGCAGGCTAGGGCCGAGAAATCAGTATGAATAGCGGGGGAAACAGCCAGACAAAAAAGTCACAGAAGATGACCCCCCAACCCCCCCCCCCCCCCCCAAAGAAAAACAAACAAACAAACAACCCCCAAAAAACAACAACAACAACAACAAACAAACAAAAAAATACCACAGCAATCAATCAAATAAACAAACAAAAAAGAAACCTTTAAAATGTAAAGAGGAGTGTTGTTTTTATGAAGCACCATAAAACCAGCTTGAACCTTAAAGCTTAATTGCGCTTTATTATTTTTTTTAATGTGGTTTGACATGATTACATTTTGTACTCTTCTCTCTTTCTGCCTTCCCGGGATTTTTTCTCTTAATCGGGTCTTGAGATGAATACATTTTTGAGATTGACTACTTTTTTGACATATAACTTTTTGTGGTTGTTACTTTGATGGTTGAGCATTGAAGCGTTTTACAGCTTAGCTGATAACCCAGTTCCACAGTTTACATAAAGTGCCTCCTTCACGGTTTTCTCAGCCTACTTTTGTTTCGTTTTAAAGCCGTTTTGCGTTTATTTTGTCTTTTGTTTTAAATTAAGGTAAATGATGCATCTTCCATCTTGAAGAATGATGTCAGCGTCGGGATCGACTGATGTGATGTCTTGTAGCATTTCCCCAGAGAACTGAAGTGACAGACACGATCCATCAAAGATAACTTACATGCTGGGCCCTCAATCAGCCTTCTCTTACGCTGTCTGTCGCAAAACAACACAAATGATAAGTTGTGAAACAATTGTCAACATGTACAACATGCGTTAACTGCAAGAAAAGGAGAGTTGTTTCTAGAATCAATCTCTGAAAAAAGTCGTGTTTTGTTTTGTTTTGAAGATTTTTCACAGGAGGAGAGGTACAGTAACAAATTATTTCATGTATATGGTACACTACATAAGCAAAAATTATCCTCTTGTCAGGTACATTGTTGACTGCATAATCCATATTTAAAACAGAAGAATTCAGATAGGTAAAAAACAAAAAACTAACCAAACAAAATCTTTAGAAGTGCACTAAACAATAATGCTGAGCTCTTTCTCTGTCTCTCTGTCTGTCTCTGTCTGTCTTTTATTCTTTTATTCCAATGATTATCGAATAAGTACTCATGTGATTTTTATAACTAGTCCCCGTGTGTATGCAGTTTTGCAATTTTTGTCATCCGTTCCAACCGGCACACAATGGCCTACACTTCCGAAAAGCGAACAGTTTTTAACGTGTGTGCAAAATTTTCCTCGTGCATTCGCACACAGGACCCCGGTTTAGTCTCATCCGAAGGACTTTTGGGAGAGACTGGAGTCGGCACTTATGCTTACCCCAGAGGAAAAATCCATTTGAACGAGATTCGAACATGGGTCAGCAGACCACGAGCACATCACTAACCACTAGGCTAAATGTGTTGGCACCCCCCTCTCTCTCTGTCTGTCCCCCCATCTCTCTCTCTCTCTCTGTCACCACACCCCACACACACACACACACACAACACACACACACACAACACACACACACACACACACACACACGTGCGCGCGCGCGCGCATGCACGCACGCACGCACGCACGCACACTTCATACAAAAAGAACCAAGGAAAGCCTCATAGTGAAACTATTTTAGCAAATCATATCCAAACAAAAGAACAAAGCAACACAAATGTCAACATGAATACAATTCCAAAAAAGGCCCTCTGAAAGATGGTAACAAGACCAAGAATGAAGATTCCATCAGCAAAAAGACAATGAATGCAACATGCACAGGCATCTAAAAATAACAGTCCGGCACATTTAGACACCAAGCGGGCAGACACAAAAATGGTCCATAACACATTTGGCACGTCATGCAGGAGACTCACTCAGAACAACAAAAGACAGTCTACAATCTCCCCCTCCCCAAATATGTTTTAAAAAAAAACCTTGTCCTAACCGGATTATTAAGAGGTCTTAAAAAAAGATACCTTGTGTGTATGTCTGTTTTATTTGTATTGAAATTTTCAATAATTTTCTTTGGTGCTATTCCCTGAACTATGTTAAACATACATAAACATTTATTTAAAATAGTCTGTTTTATAAGGTAGAATGTCCAAGTCTTTGTTGTCAGCTCTGATCCATGTCTTAGTCTTTAGCTTTATTAGTTTTATAGCTCTTTTATGCAGAAGACATAGGTGTTTTAAGTTACTTTCCCTAGCTGTAATCCACAAAGGCATAATTGATGGGGGACCAAATAATATTATGTGCATAATTTTTTCTAGCATCAAAATTAAGAAAATTCTTCATTCTTTTTAGCTGATAAATTCTTGTGGAAGTACGCTTTCCTATGTCAATCATGTGATCTGACCACGATAGGTTGTTGTCAATAGTAACTCCTAATGCTTAATGTGAAGTGACTTCTTCGATCTGTTTACCTTGGATATGTAAAGATTGGAATGGAACCCGCGAAATTGCCGTTTTTGACATCAGATGTTAATTGAGGTGTTAATTCTGGTAAAGTATCAATCAGTCGTGGCTGGTCAGTCCCACACGGGAAGGACAGACCCTAGGGCAGAGGGCAAAAATGAAGTCTGTCGCTGGTCTGTCTGCCCGCTCTGCCGCCTTTCTTCTTGTCTTTGTATTGCTGAGCAATTGTCTCTTTGAACTTGAAGAGACCTTTTGAAACAGTCTGTCTCCAGGCTGACCGTTTAAGGGATGTTGCTTGCCAGTTGATGTGGTCGATGTTCACGGTTTTCAAGTCGCTCTTGCACATGCCTTTGAATCACGGCTATGGTCTGGCTGAGGGATGTTTTCCCTGCACAAGTTCTCCAAGGAAGAGGTCTTAAGGGATCCGTCCTTTATCCATGCGCACGACATGGCCAAGCCACGCGTTTGTCTCTGTTTCAGCAGTGTGTATATACTGGTGCATCCAGCTCTTTTCAGGATAGTGTTGCTTGGGACCATATCCTGCCAGGCGATATTCAGGATGTGTTGGATGTAACACTTGTGAAAAGCATTGAGCTTATGCCTTTGTCAGACATGTAAAGTCCAGGACTCGCTGCCATACAGAAGGGTGCTCAGTCAGCTTGCTGTTGCTCCATGCTTTCTTTGTCAGCCTAGTCATGGTGGTAGCTGCTTTGCCTATGTGCCTGGTGAGCTCTGCAACAAGTGAGATGGTGTCTGAGATAGTTGAGCCCAGGTACACGAAGTCCTGGACAACATCAAGTTCATAATTATTGATCATTGTGGTTGGGTGAGAATCAACATCATGTCCCATGACTTGTGTCTTCTTTAAGCTAATGGTGAGCCCAATGTCTTGGATAGCATTGCTGGAGCGAGTCATGAGCTGCTGTAGGTCCTCACCTGAGTGGGCGGTTACTGCTGCATTGTCTGCAAAGAGGATGTCATGCAGGCACTTCAGCTGGACTTTAGTCTCGGCTCTTAGTCTGGAGAGGTTGAAAAGCTTTCTGTCTGATCTGGTTCAGAGTAGATATCTTCAGCTACAGGACCAAATGCATGTCTCAGCATCACAGCAAAGAAGATTCCAAACAGAGTGGGAGCCAGGACACAACCCTGTTTCACTCCACTCTGTTTGTTGAAGGCAGCTGATGTTGAGTAGTCAATGACTACGGTGCCATTTATGTCTTTGTGGAATGAACTGATGATACTCAGAAGTTTGGGCGAACATACAATCTTGGGAAGGGTCTTGAAGAGGCCATCCCTTCTAACCAGATCAAAATCCTTTGTGAGGTCTATGAAGGCAATCGAGAGTGGCTGTCTTTGTTCCCTACATTTCTACTGAAGTTGTTTGAAGGAGAAGGCTATGTCAATAGTGCTTCTGTTGGCACGGAAACTGCACTGTGATTCAGTGACGGGAACAAGATGGCCTGGTGGTTAGAGTGGTGTGCTTGTGATCTGCTGACCAAGGTTTGAATCTCGTTTAAGAGGAATTTTTTCTCTGGAGTTAACATCAGTGATGTTTCTACTGCCCCCGGAAGTCCTTCTGATGAGACTATAAACCGAACCGATGTCCTGTGTGCGAACGTACGCAAAAATCTTGCGCACACGTTAAAACCCATTCCGTTTTTTGGAAGAGTAGGCCATTGTGTGCTGGTAGGTATGGATAACAAAATTTACAAAACTGCATACACACGGGGACTGAATGTAAAAAAAGTGAGTGCTTATTCCATTATCCTCAAAATAATAGAATAAAAGAAAAGTGTATACTTGCTCTGCAAGTACCTTGAGTCTCTTCAGTGCTACTCACGCAAAGACTTTCCCGGAAATTATGCTGAGGAGGAACATGCCACAATAGTTATTGCAGTTGCTTTTGTTACCTTTGTTTTTGTATAGTATGACGGCGTTAGCATCCCTCATGACTTGTACTTGCCATCACTCCAACAGAGGCAGAGAATTTCATGCAACTCAGTGACAAGTGTCTCTTTGCAGCACTTTGGTGCTTCGATGGGAAAACCGTCTTTCCTAGGTGCCTTGCCTGAGGCAAAACAGTCCAGGGCTTTGCTGAGTTCATCTATGGTTGGCTCTCTGACAAGCTCTTCCAGCTCTGGTAGGCACTTTATGGGATTCAGAGCAGCATTCCATCAGTTGTTCTCTGTGACTTCATTTTCCTTTCCATATAGCCCTGTGTAGCATTCTACCCAGCATTCCATCTGTTGTTCTATCTTGAATCACCTCCCCAGTAGCAGAGAGGGAGCAGATCTGAAACCAGAAGTTGCTGGGGCAGTGCCTGGCACACTGCTGGACTTTACTGCAAGCAGTATGGAGAACCTGGAGGTTCTTCTTGCTGGGATTGGTTTTGTATGCTGTCAGGGCTTTTCTCAGTTTTCCTGGAGCTTGCCTTAGTGACTGGTATCATTACTTCTTAGTGGGTTTCGAACCAATCAGCTGATTTCATGGCATATTTGCCAAAAGTGGATATGGCAACATTGTAGACAACATCTCTGAAGTGTTCCCATCGCTTTGGGGTATTTTCGATGGGTGGGCTAGGGAGAGTATCCTCCAATACATGCACATACTCCTCCACTTTCAACTGGTCACATGTTTTGTTAGAATCGAAGCAAGGTTTGCCCTCCTTTCTTGTGTGGTAGTCTCTTCGTAGGGAGCTTCACAATTTTTTTTTTGGTACCACTTCATGTCACGGCAGATTTCTCTGCGTGAAATTCGGGCTGCTCTCCCCGGGGAGAGCGCGTCGCCACATGTGCAGCGCCTACCCATTTTTTTTTCTTTTTCCTGCATGCAAGTGTATTTGTTTCCCTATCAGAGTGGCTTTTTTCTACAGAATTTTGCCAGGGACAACCCCCTTGTTGCCGTGGGTTCTTTTACGTGCGCTAAATAGTGATGTGTAACACACGGGACCTCGGTTTATCGTCTCACCCGAAAGACTAGCGCCCAGACCACCACTCATGGTCTAATGGATGTGGAAAAAGTTTTAAGTCCAAACGGGGTACGAACCCCGCACACTTCGACCCGGACTTTTTGCTTTCTAGGCAAGGCGCGTGACCACCTAGACCACCGATCCATCATTGCTGCACACCAAAGAATGGTCAGTGTCATGGTCTGCACTGCAAGTGGTCATGATGCTGGAAAGGGTGACTCATCTGGTGAGGATCAGGTCAAGCTGATGCCAGTATTTGGATCACGGGTGTCTCCAGAAGACTCGATACTGAGGCTTTGTGTTGAAGAAGGTGTTACCGATGCACAACCCACAATGACAGCAAAGCCATTCTCATTTGCCATTCTCATTTATTTTTCCAGGGCAACACTGATCCAAACAGGTGAGCCAGGAAAGGTGGTCAACACCTACTCTGGCGTTGAAATTGCCGACAATGAACAGTGTCAGGAATTCTCCTTATAGTAGCACTAAGGTCAACATAAAACTCGTATATTTCTTCTGCTGTGTATATCATAGTTTGTGCATGGGCACTGATTAGACTGATTAGACCCGAGGATGTTTGGAGTCGGAGAAACAGGATAGGCTCTGTTCCTTTTGCTGGTGGGGTTACGGATCCCATCAAGCTGTTTTTGATTGCAACTCCCATGCCGTATTAATTGACCTCATCTGATGGTTTGCCCTGCCAAAACAGGGTGACGTCTCTCTCTCATAGATCCTATTTTATTGAGCTTGGTTTCTTAGAAGGCGACAATGTCAAATGAACAACAATCAAAGTAAGGTCAAAATATGGCAAGGAGCTCTAGTAGTGGCAGACATAAAACAATGTTAAATCACTGGTGCACAGGTATTCAGTACACGTATTTAGGCACATATCTTCACTCACACACACACACACACACACACACACACACACACACACACACACACACACACACACACACACACACACACACACACACACACACGATTCAAGATTTAATATGCCTTTAACACCTTTGGGGAATGGAGAATTTTAGTTAACAAAATCAACTAAAATATACAAATGCATTAACAAAAATGTTTACAGCACTGCATGTGACAGAAATAAAGATGTCAATCTTTTCAACAATGTCATGCAATTTTACACTTAACTATAAGTTTTAATAACTTTTTTATCTGAAGAGAACAAATTAGAAAATGTGAACATGCATCTTGGATACAGATACTCCTGAGGTAGGACATTCTTCCGAAGCTCAGTAAACTTCGGACATTCTTTCATAAAGTGTAACTCATCACCGACCGCTTTTATGTTATATTGTTTACAAAGACGATTTTTGCCTCAATGCTGTTCACTCCTCACTTTTAATTGGCAACACACACACGCGCACACACATACACACACACTCGCGCGCACGCGCGCACACGCACGCATGCACACACGTACGCACGCACGCACGACTTTCGTATCTGTCTATCCTTCCTACACCTCCCTATTCCACATACAGCCATCATCATCACAGCAGCAAGTCTCTCCCCTATCCCCCTTTCTTAACACACAGAGCGACGGACAGAATGGGTTAAGGCAGTAGAGGCTATCTCAGATCTTCTTCCACTCTCTTTGCCTGCCTGTGTTACCCCTTGTTGCAATATGCTCAGATGGTCTGCCTTTGATGACCTTGAGAGTGCCAGGGCATATCTTCGGATGGCCGGTTGTGCCGTGAGAAAAAGGTGTCCTTTCTGCTCATCTTGATAGGGCTTTCCTTGTCTGAGCCCTCAGTACCTTTTGGAAGCATAAACAAAGATCTCTAGCGTTGTTTTGGCTGAGTTTTCTTCTAGCTAGCTAGCTATCTACCTATCTATCCTTTAGTCTGGCCACCGTGGCCACCCCTGAAGACTTGACAACCAGTTCCCTCAACTCCTATCTCTGTTCTGCCTTTCTCAAAGGTTTGTTGAGTTCAAGGCCTGTCCATTCACTGATGTTGTCCTCCCATTTCTTCCTTGGTCTGCCTCTTTTTCTTCCTCCTTTGACAGTGCCTTGCACTATTGTTTTTGCAAGTCCTTTTGATCTTGTGACATGCCCATACCATTTACGTTTACGCTTCTTTACGATTGACAGGAGGTTTTCTTGGGGACCAATGGTTTGCTGTATTCTGTTATGCACTTCTTTTGTTGCTTATGTGGACTCTGTAGGAGATGCTAAGGAGTCTCTGGAAGTATCTCATCTCTACCGCATGCACTCTTCTCTCCAAATCAGCAGTCAGGGTCCACGATTCACATGCATACAGGATATGACAAGGGAGCACATTAGTCTGATCTTGGAGTTGAGTGAGATATTTTTATCTTTCCAAATGGTATTCAGTTTTGACAGTGCTGTTATTGTCTGTGCGATTCTGCATACTACCTCTGGCTGGGACCCCCTTGTCTTATACAATGGCTCCCAAGTACCTCAAGCTTTGAACCGTTTCCAGCTTCTGGTTGTTGACAGTGCTGATGCTCTTTACGTTATTGGTCATCAGTTTGGTCTTCTCTGCACTGGTTTTAATGCTGTATGTTTTAGAGGCCTTGTTCAAGTGTTCTGTTAGGCTGGCAAGCTCCTGTTCTGATCCTGTTAGTCCGTCAATATCATCTGCAAATCAGAGGTCTGTAATCGTTCTGCCACCAATGCTGACTGATCCTTTATGGTGTTCCAGTACATCAGCCATGATTCTCTCAAGGAAGATGTTGAAAAGAGTAGGTGAGAGTAGACAGCTCTGCCTTACTCCAACTGTTGTTTGAAACCGCTCTCCAATGTTGCTGTTGTAGTACACTGCACTGGTGGCCTTGTTGTACAGCTCTTTGATGACTCTAAAAAGGTTTGCATTGATGCTGTACAAATTCATGGTTGCCCACAAAGCTGCATGCCACATCCTGTCGAATGCCTTCTTAAAGTCAATAAATACGTGGTAGAGGTCGTGGTGTTGAAGGTACCGCTCACAGAGTATTCTGAGGTTGAATATCTGTTCAGTTGTGCTACGCCCTGCTCTGAAACCTGCTTGTTCCTCAGCAATGGTCTCTGCTTGTGGCTTCAGTCTGTTCAATATAATCTTCAACGTGACCTTGCTTGGGTGGCATATCAGGCTAATTGTGCGGTAATTCTGGCACTGCTGAAGGTTTCCTTTCTTGGGGAGGGTGATGATGAGTGACTGTGTCCATGATGTTGGCCATTTTCCTGTCTGCTAGATCATGTTGAAGATATTTAGTGGAGCATTGATCATGGCTTCCCCTCCAGTTTGAACTAACTCAGCTGGAATGTTGTCAGCCCCTGCTGACTTCCCCTTTTTCAGCAATCTGATGGCTGTTTCTACTTCTTCTCAGAGGATAGGGTGGCTGTCTGTATCTGTGCTGGGGGGACTTCAGGACTTCTGGATCTCCTGTGGTGTCGTAGGTCAGAGCAGTATTCTGTCCATCTGTTCAGAATATCCTGGTCATCAGTGAGGCATTTCCTTTTTTTGTCTTGAATTTTAAGCACTGTTTTCACCAAAAAGAAAAAGTTTCCCGGTATATAAGGTCATGAGGCTTAATATAGCTGATGAACAGTTCTGAGCCTTTCCGGAGCTCCCTTGTGATCTCCAGACATCTGTGAAGATGTTTCAAAAACACAGTTTATTATTGTTAGGAAAAGACATACTGATTTCCTGGCTCTGTATGGACACATGGATTCATATGCTTCTCTTTTCTGGAGAAAAAATACACATTTATGGAGAAAAAGTTCAATATCATGCAGTTTCAGCGCATGTAATGCTTTGCCTCTTTGCCCTGTTAAAACAGATGATAGCATTACTGTTCTCAAAGTCAATTATTTGAGTTTCAGGTCAAGTATTTGTGTCCACTCTAGCAAATAATTCAAAGCACTATCTACATTCCATATCTCTTGGTACTTTGTTAGTGCTGGGTGTTTCTCAAACACTCTTTTTAATATTCTACAAATGTCAGGATGGGAACCTATAATCTATTGGTACAACCTGGAGAAAAATATGCACTTAAAGCACGTCTTGCACTTTTAACAGCACTATTATCCTGCATCTTCGGAAAATAGGAAAGCAATGACTACTGTCTCCTACCCAGAGAAGTCCATGTAACCATTGTGAGACTGAGGACTGCAGTGTCCAACTGCAGACTCTGACATCACATGTCCAGCAAGTTCCACATTAGTGATTCTGCGACCGACCTGTCTAACTCACCAAAGCCTGAGGCCCTGAATATCTGGCCTACTGACCCGGGACAAACTCTTGGGACCCCTGTAGGCCTTTGGTGTATCACAGCATTTGTTAAGGCTCCCCATCCAGAGTGAGTGTTGGATGATGGAGAAGAAGAATGATTACTTTAACAGATACAATGTTACTCTGTGAGGAAATCGGCTGGCAGTCTCTCCCATCCAGATGCTGTCAGCAATATGATTGTTATTGCTGTAAGTAACATGATGTGTGCATGATTTTTGTCATGATATGTGTGCGTGATGTTTTTGTGCGTGCGTGCGTGCGTGCGTGCGTGCGTGCGTGCGTGCGTGTGTGTGTGCGTGTGTGTGTGTGTGTGTGTGTGTGTGTGTGTGTGTGTGTGTGTGTGTGGTGTGTGTGTGTGCGTGTGTGTGTGTGCGCATGGGGAGGAGGTTATAAGTCTGAAGTCTCTCTCTCTCTCTCTCTCTCTCTCTCTCTCTCTCTCTCTCTCTCTCTCTCTCTCTCTCTCTCTCTCTCTCTCTCGTGTGTGTGTGTGTGTGTGTGTGTGTGTGTGTGTGTGTGTGTGTGTGTGTGTGTGTGTGTGTGTACTTTCCGTGGTGTTCTGGATGCTAGTCTTCAGATCAGTCGATACATCTAATATGCGAAACAACAGACATTTATTGCACGTAAAAGAACTGCAATGGCAAATCCCTTGTCAAGTTGTGCTGAAAAATCCATCTTGAAAGGTAAACATGTTGATCGGAGAGTAGAGGAGAAAGGTGGCGACATCCTCTTTGAGAATACAGCATGCTTTAAAATCACAAACACAGACACTCTACTGCTGTTGTTAACCTCCCCTGCTGTGACTACTCTCTCCTCCCCCCCCCCCTCTCTCTCTCTCTCTCTCTCTCTCTCTCTCTCTCTCTCTCTCTCTCTCTCTCTCTCTCTCTCTCTCTCTCTCTCTCTCTCTCTCTCTCTCTCTGCGATGACAGAGATACAAAATAAAGTTTCATTTCCAACAGTAAAAATATCCAATTGTGTGCCTGTCTGGCCGTCCAAGTTCCCAAAGTTACACAAACTCAGGAACTGGTTTGAAGCACAAGAGACGAGTCCACAGCTTGAAGTGATGAAAAGCGTATCTGGTCATCAGACGACACTGAGGTCAGGAAGCCAGAAATTGAGACGCCGATGACCAGTCACACAATGGGTCAAAGGCCATCTCGATTGTGAACATTGAAAACACCGAGGACAGGCTAAGACAAGAACTAGACACCCTTTATCTGATACACCATTCTTTCCTGTCTCAACTCTTTGTCAACTTTGCTGGATTAATCTTTTCAATTTGTCTGTCTGTCTGTCTGTCATATGGGTGTACATCTGTCTTCAGAAATCTGTCTCATTTCTTTTTTTGTACCTGGAAAAGCAGCATTTTCTATTTTACTTTTTAAAAAACCCTTCTCTTTCAACAAAACATACACCCACTATCAAATAATGCTATTCATATAAGGATTTTCGTTATCACAGCCCGCTGAGCATTTTTTTTTAATGAAGCATATGAATGCAAAATAATAAAATGTTGTACAGTTATACTCTCACTGACAGTTTAGGTTTCAATGCATTGGCATTGAATTAATAAACCTATTGTCTCATCAAAAATAGTGTTATTCATGAGATTAATTGCTGAAAATTTGGGGGAGAAAAAGGATTTATGAAAATAATGGAAAAATACAGAATAAAAAATACTGACACAACAATAGGAACAACTATAATGCAAATGAATAGAACATCCACAACGATTATCATCATTTTCACCACCCTCATAGTAAATTAGGATAATCTGATTGTATAATCTTATCATGAGACCTGTGTACAGATCTGCATATGCGCATACAAGCTAAACAGATTATGCGATGTCAACATTTTGATCGGATTGCTAGTACAAATGAATGAAGCAAAAAAAAAAAGCTTTCCTTTTTTTCACGTCTTTCATACTATATTCTGGCTGTTGAAATGCAGTAACACTTACTTAGCACTACCGTGTGTTAACAGTTTCGACATAAAGGATGTGTAAATTGCCACGTTCAAAAGCTGTGTACAACCATCACACTTTACACTTAATTCTCTCTCTTGGTTTCTTTCAGTATCCCCCCCCCCCTCTCTCTCTCTCTTTCTAACAACACACACACACACACACACACACACACACACACACACACACACACACACACACACACACACACACACACACAGATGATCTTAGTGCCTGACTTGTCTATAAAGCATATTTTCTATCTCAGTCTTTCTTGCTCCTTTCTAACCCACATCTCTGCTCTTACTGCTGCCTCTCCTCTCTCCTATCCGCCCACCCTTTCTATCTCGTCTTTACTACATCTTCACCACTCACCTCCTCCCCCTGCACTCCACCCTCACCACTCCTTCAAGCAGATCAGCAGCAGTCAATTCAGCACGGACCCCACATCCATCACTGGCGCTGGGAGGCCAGCACTCAGGGACGTCAAAATCCCAAACGAGAATAAACCCCAAATTGGCCAGGACCTCCTCGGAGGCCCATGGAGGAGAGAGGGAGGGAGTTGGCAGGGGATGGGGGCTCAAATGGAGACGCTTTGTTACCTACCGTTTCCAGACATGGCTTGCCAATTACGACAGAGAGTTGTAAACGTGTCGGGGACGCTGCAAGATGTATGGCTTCTATTAAGGAGGCTGGCGCGGCATCTTGGCAAAAACGGATGGAACACACGCAAGGCAGATGGTGGCGGTCGCGTGCTTGAAAGAGCCCCAGAGTGGAAGAGAAGGGAGGGCTCCGGGCAGGGCTAGCCCAGAGGGCTAAAGTGGCATGGCCAGGTCGGTCCTTCGGGAGAAAAGGCTTCGTCCACTCCGCGGGTCCGAGTTTAACACGTCGGGTGCGTGCTGCATATTGCCTGCTGCCACACTCGGGAAAGGGATTCAGGAGGAGAGGGTTAATGAGACGGCTCACGACAACGTTTCCTTGCGCGCACCGGCTGTCAGCATGGCACGGAATTTGTCATTTTTGCTGCGAAAACTACTGCTGAGATGACAGCTTGTTGCTGTATGGCCGTGCCATTTCCGTCATTTAGGTGTCTGCTTGAAAGAGTGTTCTACTTTAAAAACACGTGCAAGTCTCTGATGTCATGAAATAGCTATTCTCTATGTCTTGCAAACACACGATTTTAATCAAATAAATACTTTATTTTGCATCCTTTTTGCAAAGCTGTCAATTTTAATCTTAAAGTTTTAGTCACATGGTTTCAATTCGACCATAGTTCCAGTCAACAGGGAAAAAATACCTCACTTTCAGTTAAATGGATGTTTTATAATAACATTTTTTTTTATTGCCATGCTTTAAATGGAAATCTGTACGTTATCTGCTTGACTGGTCTTTTGGTTTATGTATTGTAGAGCACACAGTCTCTGGTAAATGGCATGAATAGAAGCATG
>CM060318.1:14054695-14089695 GCA_030674155.1 Stramonita haemastoma
TGCTGCCCATGAGGTCAATGTCATCTGCAAATCTGAGGTTGCAAAGGGGTCTTCCACCAATGGAGATGGAAGTGTGGTGGTTTTGCAGTGTCTCTGTCATGATGTTTTCGAGGAAGAGGTTGAAGAGTACAGGTGAGAGAAGGCAGCCCTGGCGAACCCCAACCGTGGTCTTGAAGAACTCGCCCACGTGGTTGTTCATGAAAACTGCACTTTTTGCGTTCTCGTACAGAGCCTTGATGACTTCAATTAGGCAGCTGTCAATGTTGAAGTGCCTGAGTACTTGCCAGAGGCCGTCATGCCATACCCTGTCAAAGGCCTTTTTGAAGTCTATGAAATTGTGGTACAAGTCTTTTTGGTGTTGGAGATGCTTCTCTATCAGAATTCTCAGATTGAAAATTTGTTCCATTGTGCTGCGTTTTGGTCTAAAGCCCGCTTGTTCTTCTGCCAGGAGTTTTTCTGCTTGGTTTTTCAGTCTGTTGAGGACTACCTGCAGCATGATCTTGCTAGGATGACTTATGAGACTGATGGTTCTGTAGTTCTGGCATTTCTTGAGGTTTCCTTTCTTTGGCAGGGGTATTACAAGAGACTGTGTCCATTCTTTTGGCCATTCTTTGGTGTCGTGGATCTTCTGACAAAGTTCTGTGAATCGCCTTGCTGTTTCATTCCCTCCATTTTTTATGAGTTCAGCTGGGATGTTATCAATTCCAGGGGACTTCCCCTTCTTCAATTGTTTAATAGCTGCATCTACTTCACACCTTAGTATTGGTGGGTCTTTATCTTGGTGTTCAGGGGGTTTGTCAGAAACTATGTTGGTATCTGGGCATAGTGGGTAGTTGTACAATCCCTCACAGTATTCTGTCCAGCGTTGGAGGATGGCATTGTTTTCCGTTAAAAGATTTCCTTCTTTGTCTTCAATAACAGAGGCTTTAGGCTGTGTGGTTTTCGTTAGTGCTTTCAAAGTGTCGTAAGCTGTTTTGCTGTTTCCCTTGGTCATTCCAGCTTCGATGTTGTTGCATTGTTCTTCTATCCACCCTTCTTTGGCTTCTCTCATCTTTTTCCTCACTTCTCTGTGGCTATCCATGTACTTCTTGTAAGCTTCTTGACTTGTGAACTTTTGTTTCTTAAGTTCTCTTCTTTTGTCGCAGAGGTCAAGAACCTCATTTGTCACCCAGGGTTGTTTCTTTGTTCTGCTTCTTCCTAATGTTTCTTCTGCTGCTGTCGTTAGCACTTCTTTGATGTTGTTGGCCAATGTGTCCACATCATTGTCGATGGCTGTGAGTGCGGCGAACTTTCCTCCTATGTTGGCTTGGAAGATCTCAACCACTGTTGGGTCTTTGAGTTTTTCCAGGTCGAATCTTATGCGTGGGCTTTTTGGTTGTTGTTTTGCTTTCAGTTTCAGTCTGATGGTGGTAAGTACAAGGTCGTGGTCACTGCCAATGTCAGCTCCTGGGAATGTTCTTGTGTTTGCCTTGTTTATGCTGGATTTGAATCTTTGGGGTGACAGAATGTAATCAATTTGATTATGAATCAGACCATTTGGTGAGTGCCAGGTTGATGTTCTGGATGGCTTGTGAGGGTGGAGTGTGTTAGCCAAAGTAAGTTTGTGCTTCTTTGCGAATTCCAGCAGCCGCTGTCCTCTGTCATTTGTTTCTCCCAGTCCAAATCGTCCTGTGGTTCCTGCCCAGGTGTCATAGGCATCAGGTCCCACCTTAGCATTCCAGTCGCCTTCCACAATAAGGATGTCTTTTTGGGGCGTTTTGGAGATGACGTTTTCAAGTTCTTCATAGAATTCTTCTATCTGATCATCATCGTAGTCGGATGTTGGAGCATACACTTGGATGATGGTGAGATTCTGGGGTTTTGCAGAAACTCTGATTGAGATGAGTCTGCTGGATACTGGTGTGCAGCTGATGATGCTTGACACAATCTCTTTCCTGACAATAAAGCCTACTCCATGTTGATGTAGTTTCTCTTCTCCGCTGTACCATATTTTGTGGCCGTCTTGCGTGGTTGTTTCTCCGAAGCCAATCCATCTGACTTCTGCAAGCCCTATGATGTCCCATTTATACCTCTGTAATTCATGTGTAAGTTCCTGTACTCTTCCTGTTTGGTACAGAGTCCTTACATTCCATGTACCAATGGTTGCCCCTTTAGCTGGAAGCTTTAGACTTGGTTCTGCCCCAGTAGCACACTTGTCGCTCCCACCCTGGAGGCTTGCAGTGGGTAGCGCGGTCGTTGTTGATCCGGGCCTCGACCGATCCGGCATGTCTTTCTGTTTTGTTTTTCTCATCATGTCCTTGCAGTGGGCTTGAGGAAGCTTGGTGGCGCCCATCTCCTCTCCAAGACTCCTACTGGTGGATAAGAATGCACCAGCCCCTCACAACGTTTCGCCCGCCAGTAGAAGCGGTTACCGGGGTGTGGGTGGGTTAAGGACCCGGACCCAGAAGTGAGAGTTGAGTGCCAAGTGAGGACCAGTGCTCCCGTCCATCCCGAAGGATGCTACTGCCAGGTTTACAAAGGTACCACCTCTCCTTAAGCACCCCATCCACTTTACGGATGCGAATTTGAGAGTGTTGCTCAAATTACGTGACCAACACTGCAGGTGTCTGTATTTCTCGGGCCTGGTTGACGCCGGGATATATTATGACAGTAAGCGTAGAGAACAACCCTGTCAAGTAGTCTCAAAGCGGATGCACCTTCACAGCAGCATCATTACATCATCCTCATCATCATTGATCATCATGCAATAATAAAAATTGCCTCTGATTCGGTGGCCCCCGTTGCTCAGGTCTCATGGTGACCTCAGATTCGGTTTCCCCATACGCCTCTGTGCCTGTGATGAATTTGTGTCAAAGCCTTTGGGGTTGGAGGTTCGCGGGGAGGGGGTCGTTGGAGGGACGTAGTGGGGGTCGCCACCTCGAGTGGGTGGCTCACTCAGTCTGGCTCCGCGACTGAGCTAATACTGTCGTTAGTAGGGGGCTTAGTAGGTGGTGTCTTGCGTATGTTAGCTCAGAACAGGCACCACAGAACACCACCAAAGTGACCCAGCAGAAGTGCAGGGCCCCTCTGGCTGGTGGCCCCGCGGCGGCCTAATGTTGATGGGCTCCCTGTGGACTCCCGACCCCGGGGGTGAGACACAACGAATCAGGGTATGGCTGTGGCGGGGAGATTGAAATGAGCGGCGTGGGAGCAACAGGACGGGGACGTCACAGAAGACGAAGCAGCCAAAAAAAAAAGAAAAAAAAAAAGGGTCAGATATGAAAAAGATCGGAGAAAAAAAAGGTGAAACAAAGGCGGGCAAAATCTATGAACGACAAGAAAGGAAATGCTATCTATCTATCTGTCTATTCTTTAGTCTGGCAACCGTGGGGGCACACCTGAAGACTTGACAACCAGCTCCCTTCATTCCTCTCTCTGTTCTGCCTTTCTCAAAATTTGGTTGAGTTCTAGGCCTGTTCTTTCGCTGATGTTGTCCTCCCATCTCTTCCTTGGTCTGCCTCTTTTTCTTCCTTCTTTGACAGTGCCTTGCACTATTGTTTTTGCAAGTCCTTTTGATCTTGTGACATGCCCGTACCATTTAAGTTTACGCTTCTTTACGATTGATAAGAGGTTTTCGTGGGGACCAATGGTTTGCTGGATTCTGTTACACACGTATTCGTTGTTTATGTTGTCTCTGTAGGAGATGCCAAGGAGTCTCCGGAAGCATCTCATCTCTACCGTCTGTACTCTTCTCTCCAAATCAGCAGTCAGGGTCCACGATTCACAGGCATAAAGGAATATGGACATGATCTTGGAGTTGAGTGAGATATTGTTCAGTTTTGACAGTGCTGTTATTGTCTGTGCAATTCTGCATACTACCTCTGGCTTGGACCCCTCATCCGATACAACATCTCCTATGTACTTCAAGCTTTGAATCGTTTCCAGCTTCTGGTTATTGACCCTGATATCAGTGTTGATACCATTGGCGTTATTGGTCATCAGTTTGGCCTTTTCTTTACTGATTTTCATGCCGTCTGTTTTAGAGGCCTTGTTCAAGTGTTCTGTTAGGCTGGCAAGCTCTTGTTCTGATCCTGCTAGTCCGTCAATGTCATCTGCAAAGCTGGGGTTTGTGATCGTTCTGCCACCAATGACTGATCCTTTATGGTGTTCCAGTACATCAGCCAAGATTTTCTCGAGGAAGATGTTGAAAAGAGTAGGTGAGAGTTGACAGCCCTGCCTTACTCCAACTGTTGTTCGAAACCACCCTCCAATGTTGCTGTTGTAGTACACTGCACTGGTGGCCTTCTTGTACAGCTCTTTGATGACTCTGATCAGGTTTACATTGATGTTGTACAAATTCATGGTTGCCCACAAAGCTGCATGCCACACCATGTCTATTTAATTTTTTATACCACTTTATGTCACAGCAGATTTCTCTGCGTGAAATTCGGGCTGCTCTCCCCGGGGAGAGCGCGTTGCCACAAGTGCAGCGCCTACCCATTATTTTATTTTTTTCATCAGGGATGGTGTCTAAACACGACACCTGTGTGCATGCTGTTTTTTTTATAATTTTGTCATCCGCTCCTACCGGCACACGATGGCCTGCTCTTCCAAAAGGCGGAACGGGATTTTAACGTGTGCGCAAGATGTTCTGAGTGCGTTCGCACACGGGGCCTTGGTTTCTAGTCTCATCCGAATGACTTTGACATTCATTTCGATTTTTTTGTCAAACTGGGAAGAAAGGGCGAGGCTGGGTACAAACCCAGAAACTCATGGTTTACATATTGGCAGGTGAACGTCTTAACCATCCTGCCACCGTCCTTCCATGTCGAATGCCTTCTTGAAATTATTAACTACGTGGTAGAGGTCTTAACTTTGTGGTGACTGAAACAGCTAGGAACATCCTCAGTAAACACAGGCCAACCAAAAAGCCCTGGTTTACAGAAGACATTGACGCTGTGTGACAAACGCAGAGAACTAAAGCAAAGGAGGAAAGAGGCAGAGGGTGCAATATTATACAGAAAAATCAACCAAAAAGTTTAAAAAAAAAAAAAAAAAAAAAAAAGGCATGCGAAAAGCAAAGGAGGCATGGATCGAAGGGCAATGCAAAGCTTTTTAAGAAAACCTGCAGAAAAACAACAGCAAGAAAGCTTACCAGCTTGTGAAAGATCTGACAAACTCAAAACAAGGGAGAACCACTACCATCCAAGGCAAAGCAGGGAAATGTCTCACTGAAGATCAAGATATTTTAAAGAGGTGCACTGAGTACTGCTTTGAGCTGTATACTCACACAACAAAGGAGACCACAAGGTGCTATAGATGTTCCTCCACCAACCAACAACAGCAACTACTCCATCCTGTGGGAAGAAGTGGAAAGTGCAATAAAATTCCTAAAAAGAGGGAAGTCAGCGTGAGTGGACAACATTCCATCAGAACTGGTCCATGCGGGAGGAGAGACCATGATAGAGGTGTTACTTACTATCTGCAATATGATCTGGGAGACTGGGGAGTGGCCAACACCTTGGATACAGTTCCTAATTATCACTCTCCTGAAGAAAGGCAACTTACAACTCTGCCAAAAGTACCATACCATCAGCCTGATCAGTTATCCAAACAAATTGATGCTAAGAATCCTCCTAAACAGACTCAACCCTCAAGCTGAGGAGATCATCAAAGAAGAGCAAGCAGGGTTCAGAGCAGGACGGAGCACAACCAAACAAATTTTCAATCTTAGAATACTCTGTGAGAAATACTTGCAACACCAACAAGATCTTTACCACATCTTTGTGGACTTTAAGAAGGTGTTCAACAGAGTCTGGCATGCAGCTCTATGGGTGACCATGAGGTTGTGTAACATCAATGCCAACCTGATCAGAGCCATAGAATGCTTGTATAACAAGGCAACTAGCGCAGTCTACTGTAACAACATAGGAGATTGGTTCCGAACCATAATTGGAGTACGCCAAGGATTCCTGCTCTCTCCCACCCTCTTCAATGTCTTCTTAGAAAGAATAATGGCTGATGCACTTGAAAATCATGAGGGAACAGTCAGCATTGGAGGCAGAACAATCACAAACTTACGCTTTGCCGATGACATTGACGGCCTAGCCGAAGAAGCACAAGAACTAGTCAGCCTGGCAAATCACCTTGACAAAGCCTCATCAGCATATGGAATGCAGATCAGTGAAGAGAAAACCCAGCTGATGACAAATAGTGCTAATGGCACCAGCAATGACGTAATTATAGATGGTAAAAAAATCGGGACCGTCCATAGCTTCAAATATCTGGGAGTGATAGTATCAGATGAAGGATCAAAACCTGAAATTCTCTCCAGAATAGCCCAGACCACAGCTGCAATGACCAAACTTAAAGTCCTCTAGAATGATAAGAACATAGCCATCAGCTTCAAGATCAGACTGATACGTTCCCTGATCATGTCCATATTTTTGTACTCATGTGAAACATGGACCATAACAGCAGACATTGAAAGAAGAATACAGGCAATGGAAATGAGATACCTTCACAAACTCCTTGGCATTTCATACAAAGATCACATCACTAATGAAGAAGTGAAAACTAGAATAAAGAATGCAATCGGTCCATGTGAAGAGCTCTTAGCTACAGTGAAGAAACGCAAGCTGAAGTGGTACGGGCAGGTCACATGATCATCTGGACTGGCCAAGACAGTCTTACAGGGAACAGTAATGGGAGGGAGACAAACAGGCAGACAGAGGAAACGATGGGAAGACAACATCAGAGTGGACAGGCCTTGGATGGAACGACATGCTACGGAGGGCGGAGGGCCGTGGGGAGTGGAGGAGGCTGGTTGCAGAATCTTCATTTGTGTCCCCACGGTCCACGGGACTAGGTGAATGTGAAGGTGAAGAAGAGGTCTTGTTGGTGTTGAAGGTACTGCTCACAGAATATTCTGAGGTTGAATATCTGTTCAGCTTTGCTACGCCCTGCTCTGAAACCTGCTTGTTTTTCAGCAATGATGGTCTCTGCTTGTGGCTTCAGTCTGTTCAGTGTAATCTTCAACATGACCTTGCTTGGGTGGCATATGAAGCTGATTGTTCAGTAATTCTGGCACTGCTAAAGAATTCCTTTCTTGGGGAGGGTGACGATAAGTGACTGTGTCCATGGTGTTGGCCATTTTCCTGTCTGCCAGATCTTGTTGCAGAGTTTTAGTAGAACGTCGATCACGGCTTCCCCACCAGCTTGAACCAAATCAGCTGGAATGTTGTCAGCCCTAGCTGACTTCCCCTTTTTCAGCAATCTGACTGCTTTTTCTACTTCTTCTCGGAGGATAGGGTGGCTGTCTGTATCTGTGCTTGTGGGGACATTGAGGACTTCACCATAATGTATTTTATTTGGTTGTGGTGTTCACCATTTGGGCTTTGCCATGTCCATCGCCTGGATTTTGTATGTGGGCCAAGTGTATTTGCTAGCTGGAGATTGTTGTTACTGGCAAATCCAGTAGTCTCAAGCCTCTTTCATTTGTTTCTTTGTTGCAGTGTGGTCCACAAATGCTGTCCCAGTCTTTGTGGGCATCTACTCCTATCTTGGCATTCCAGTCACCTTGTACAACAAGGATGTTTTTCTTATGAATTTGATTTATAACCCCTTGTAGTTGGTTGTAGAATTTTTCTTTCTTTATCCATGCTGTCTGATGTAGGGGGGTGTGCCTGTACTACATTGATGTTGAAGAGGGCTGCTCTCAAGTGGATGGTAATAAGTCTACTGGACACTGGCTGACAGCTTATGACAGTGTTCACAATGTCCTTGTGAATGAAGAACCCCACACCCTGTTCATGCTTATCCCGTTTTCCATTGAAGTATATTTTGTGGCCTTCCTGGGTCGTTGTTTTTCCCATGTTTTTCCATCTTAATCCACAGAACCCTAGGATGTGCCATTGGTATCTGGCCATATTATGTGTTAGTTCTTCCACTATACCTGTACATTCCAAGTGCCAATGGTAATATAGTTTCTGGCACGGATTTTGCACCGGTAACATACTTTCTACCTCTGTCCTGATGTGCAACCGAAGGTGCCTTTTTGGTAACCTGGGCGACGACCGATCCGGTATGGAAATTTTGATACCTGTCTTTATGAGCGTATCTTGGGCAAATCGAACCTGGCAGAGCCCATCTCTCTCCAAGTCAGACTTTTGGGTTGGGTTTACTCCCCACATGTGGCAGGTAGTACTGGGTTTCATGGTTACCAGTAGCAGAGGAAGCCTCTGACATGACCTGAAAGGAAATGCATAGGATTTAAATTATAAAGGAAAGAAGGGTAGGAGGTGAAATAATGCACAGGAATGATGGATTGATGTCTGGCAGATTCAAAAGGTTTTTTTTACATCTTACTTAAACATGCCCCCACCCCCCCACCCCCAATCTTTTTTTTACAGTGTGGATTTAGTTATTCTAATGTAGATATCCTCATTTCAAATTTTAGAGCAAGGCTGAATGAGATCTTGAGGACAAACTGTCCATGTTTTAGTGTAGGAACCAAAGCAGATAGGATGAGAAAGACTGAGGAGTGATAGATACGGGTTATTAGGTTTCTAACCTCTCTTAGGCCGCGGCCATAGTGAACCCGTCGTTTTGATGAATGATGGATTGATGTCTGGCAGATTCAAAAGGGTTTTTTTTACATCTTACTTAAACATGCCCCCACCCCCCCACCCCCAATCTTTTTTTTACAGTGTGGATTTAGTTATTCTAATGTAGATATCCTCATTTCAAATTTTAGAGCAAGGCTGAATGAGATCTTGAGGACAAACTGTCCATGTTTTAGTGTAGGAACCAAAGCAGATAGGATGAGAAAGACTGAGGAGTGATAGATACGGGTTATTAGGTTTCTAACCTCTCTTAGGCCGCGGCCATAGTGAACCCGTCGTTTTGACGCCCTCAAAACGACGGGCCGGGTGAAAAATGCTGCCCGGCTGAATTACTCTGTGGCGTCACTGAAAACGGCTGTGGGTGGCCATAGTAGAGCCGGCCCGGCCCGTTCTTTTTAACCCGTCGTTTTGACGTTCGAGCAACACGTCCGTTTGCCGGATCCACGGAAAGGAAAATAATCAAGAAAAACTTATTTATGGTGCTTCAAAAAATCTGACTACACAAACTAGTAAATTAATCTTTCCCGATTACATTCCAATGGTTTTGATAAAAGTTGGGGGGGGAGATTTTAGTAAAAACACTTTTTATGTCGGAACTATTTTCTGTCGATTTGCGTCACCGCGGCAGCCTCATTTTTGCGTCACTCGCAGTCTCGGGGTGACCATATTGTCAGAAAGAGACGGGCCGGGTTGACTATGGCCGCTTTGACGGATCCGTTCTCCCGTCAAAGAGACGGCCGTCAAAACAACGGGACGGGCCGGGTTTACTATGGCCATAGCCTTAGACTTTATTTTGACGTAAGTCTCCTCAGTAATATTTGCTTTACATAACTTATTTCATCAACCCATAAAAAACCCAACTAATTTGTGGCAGATTTACACCTTCCAACATGTCAAATCTTGTTGATCAAACTTGGGACAGAATCTTGTCTCAGTTTTGTCCGGCTCGTCTAGGTTTTTCTAAATCCCATCATTGCACATTCTGCTTACAGTTGCCAACTCAGCCTACATGGAGGTGAAGGCATGAGATGTGAGGCTCATTTCAGTCAACGCATCTCACTACTTAGTTGCCTTGGAAAAGTACTGGAAAGATGCATTCACAAACATGTATCGTGCTTCTTAGAGACCAATAGTATTCTCACTCCTGACCAATCTTCCTTTATGCATGGGTGTTCTACAGTTAACCAGCTTTTCAGTATTTATAACAATGTATGTCCAGCTTTTGATGAAGTTACAATCACCATAGCTATATAATTATTTTGATATATCTAAAAACTTTTGAGTATGGATCCAGGGTATTCTGGCAAAACTAGAATCTGTTGAAATGACATGTAACATGTTAAAATGGTTTAAAAACCATTAGTCAGATCGCACACAAAACGCAGTCATTCAGGGAGAAACATTTTGCACAAAAACAGTACAGTTCTGTACCTGGACCCCTTCTCTTTCATTAAGACTGATTGAGCTCGTATTAAGTGAATGTAGTCGCATAGTTTTGACTGTGGATCCACGGTAATAGTTGAAAGGCTGTGGCCATAGTAAACCCGGCATTTTGACGCCGTCAAAATGACGGGCCGGGTGAAAAATGCTGCCCGGCTGAATTACTCTGTGGCGTCACTGAAAACGGCTGTGCGTGGCCATAGTAGAGCCGGCCCGCCCGGTCCGTTCTTTTTAACCCGTCGTTTTGACGTTCGAGCAACACGTACGTTTGCCGGGTCGACGGAAAGGAAAATAATCAAGAAAAACTTATTTATGGTGCTTCAAAAATTCTGACTACACAAACTAGTAAATTGACCCTTCCCGATTACATTCCAATAGTTTTGATAAAAGTTTTTGGGAGGGATTTTACGTAAAAACACTTTTTATGTCGAACTATTTTCTGTCGATTTGGGTCACCGCGGCAGCCTCATTTTTGCGTCACTGGCAGTCTCAGGGTGACCATATTGTCAGAAAGAGACGGGCCGGGTTGACTATGGCCGCTTTGACGGATCCGTTCTACCGTCAAAGAGACGGCCGTCAAAACAACGGGACCGGCCGGGTTTACTATGGCCGTAGCCAAAGAATCTTTTTTTTTTTTTTTTTGGAGCTTTTGTACTGGAAATGGATGTTATTGTTTTGTAACGATCCAGCAGAACGAAAGAAACCCGACTTGATCACGCACTTGTCAATTTGTGCTATATCAGGAAGTGATTCGTGAGAGATAGGAACCAACTCTTGGCATTTCAGTCAGCGTTCTATGACCACTGAAGTGTTCTCAAAACAAAGAGTTCGTTCGTCAAAGAACAGCGTAACACTTTAGAGAAGATCTCCTCTTAGAAGCTATACAAATTATTACTGGAGCCGTTCCTGGTATTAGTCACTTGAAATTTTATCAGATTTTGGGGTTTCGTTCTTTAAAAGAAAGGAGAAATAGGCATTAACTGGTGTTTTATCATAAACTCATTCAAGGCTATGCTCCACACTATCTTGCAATACTAACCCTTCCATTGCTTTCCTCTCAAAATTCGTACCACAGACCGAGACCCTTTTTAATTTATTTTATTTTATTCTTTTATATCGAGGATAATGGAATAAGCAGTCATGTGCTTTATTTTTACATCTAGTCCCCGTATGTATGCAGTTTTGTAAATTTTGACATCTGCTCCCATTGGCACACAATGGCCTACTCTTTCGAAAAGCGGAACAGGTTTTAACGTGTGCGCAAGATATTCTCAACAGATGAGTACCCTAGAGTAGAACTGAAACATAAAGCACTTCTCTTTTTCGTAGTTTCTACTGTAATATGCCTATTCCTGGCAGCACACCAGGAAAAATGAACACATGCAAGCAACAATATAACCAGCACTGTGCTTTCCAAGCACAAGGCAGCTAGAATCCAAATCTATCCCAAAGGACGAAATGCAAGTCACATAACTTTTTGCTCTCAGCAGTCATAACCATACACTATGGGTAATGGTGGTTGTAGGGGCGGGGGGGGGGGATTATGGATTTCAGAATCTCACTGAGACAGACAAGCCTTTTGTCATGCTGTGCTAAACAGTCCGTGTCAGGGGGAAGGACTCTGCAACGTCCAGAAACATAAACAATTAGTGTTGATGTTGGAAAAATAACGGGGGGTGATACTGGTAGCACCAGCCACGAACATGAGAGAGAGAGAGAGAGAGAGAGAGAGAGAGAGAGAGAGAGAGAGAGAGAGAGAGAGAGAGAGAGAGAGAGAGAGAGAGAGAGAGAGAGAGAGAGAGAGAGCATTATGTCTAGTGGTCATGGGTGGCTGATGGCAGAGTCCCTAAATCAGATAGCTGTGCTTGGGATGCTAATACACTCAAAGCAAAAGAAAAAGTGTGGAAGTGGGAGCTTTGCACTCAGCGTCTTGCCTTGGACTCACGTCTTTTACATGTGGCACGGTCGTTGTTTTACCGCAATCTTTCTCTATTGTCCTATCCTGCCCAGCCTACCTGTGTGATTTTTTTCTCTTATTTTCCTGACATGCATCTAGAAATGTGGGTATTTCTGTTTAATTTGATTAGTATAATTTCTTTTAATTTGATTTACTTTTCTTCAAGTGAGTGGTGCCATCATTTTAACGTTACATTCATCATGTCTTTCAGTCAGTCTTCTGGTCCCTCCAGTTCCCAAGGAAATGTCGACTGCCTTATTGGCAAGCTGGTGGATGAAATAGTGGCCAAAGGGGGTGTTGATGTCAGGGGGAGATAGAGGACAATGTTCTCTGTAGAATGAATAGAGGAAAAGGAGGCAAATGGAAAGGGAACAAAAAGGGGAAAAAAATGACGCAAGTGAATATGATGTCATAGCAGCTCGTGTCACAGAACTTCTTGTTCCTCTCCTTGCTGCCACTATACAAAAGACCTTCCCTTCTGCCCTTAAAGAAAGTTTATCTTCAGTGATCACAGAAGTGGTCAAACAGAACGACCAGAAAGTGGAAGTGCTGCAGCGTCAAAATCTGCTGCTGCATTACAAAATTGACCAGCAAGGGCAGTATAGCAGGAGAGAGGCTATCAAAATTGTTGGGCTTCCTGAAACAGTAAATGAAAACACGGAAGAAACAGTTCTGAAGGTCTTCAGTGCAGCTGGGTGTGATGTAAAACCACAAGATATCTCTGCTGTGCACAGAACAGGCCCACACAAAAAAAAACCGAGGGAGGCAACAACAGCCACAACAATGACTCCAGCTCTTCAAAATCCAGAGCTGTCATTGTGAAATTCAACTCCAGGAAAACTAGAGCATCCATAATGGCAAGGAGGAGTCAGCTCAGGAAATCCACATCATTTCAAGAGTTTTTCTAAATGACGGCCTAACTCCTCTCCGGAGCAGAATGCTGCATCTGGCCAAGAGGAGCGACAAGGTTGACCGTGTGTCCGCCACCCCGAGGGAAAAATCCGTTGTGTTTTCAAGAAAACGCCAGGACAGAGCTCCACTGACCCCAAAGTGGTGCTCTTGGACACACCGGATGACCTTTTCCATTTGGGGATGGACAAGGTGGACTTCCCAGCCCTTGGCCTGCAGCAGTTTTCCTTGTAGGATTTCACTGGAGGCCACCAACAGCGTACCACCAGTAACTCCACCAGTTAGTTCCAGTAGTTCTGTATGTAATTTAAATTTCTTATTTCTTAATGTTTGTGGTCTAAGAAGCAGATTTAATTGCCAAGAGTTTGTCAATTATGTTAAAAAGTTTGATTTTCTTGTTTTTGCTGAAACAAAAACACATAATCAAGACCATTCTTTCATTGAAAAATTCTTCAAGGACTTTGGATATACTGTTTGTTTAAACAGTCGTAAAAATCTGTCGTACCTACGTTCAGGAGGCATTGCTGTAGCTTTTAAAGAACGTTTTGCTGACTGTGTTCATGTGTTTCCTAGTGACAACAATGCTTCTTTGTGGTTTCTGCGTAAGAAATGCATTACTGGATGTACAAAGGACGAATTGGTTGGAACAGTATATATACCACCTGAAGGGTCTGTATACAGCAGTGTTGATTTATTTGATGAAGTTGAATCAAACATTATGCGTTTTCAAAATAAGTTTAACTGTGACATTATTCTAGCAGGTGATTTCAATGCATATACGAAAACATTAAGTGATTCCCTTAATCTTGGTCAATGTGATGATGATAGCCTTATAAATATTTTAGAATCTGAAATATGTGGAAAACTATATGGTCAATGTACAAAGACAATCTCAAGACTCACACAGACCAAAATATTATGGCTACAGGCTTATACTAAGTTATAGATTTATGTAAGTCATATTCATTGTGTATTCTAAATGGTCGATGTGGGGAGGATACTGGTGTTGGTCTTTGTACAAGTAATGGTTGCACTACAGTTGATTATTTTATTAGTTCACATTGTCTTTTATCTCAAATTTCAGATTTTGCTGTTCAGCCCTTTGATGCAGTGTTGTCAGATGTTCATTGCCCTTTGTTAATGACATTGAAAGTTGATGATGTTGATTGTGGTTTTACTGCAAAGATACCTAAATATCAAAATGATAATTCTGTCTATAAAGAGTACATTGTTATAAAAGAATGGGATAACGATAAGTCTGAACAGTTTAAAGAAAACCTGTCTGCTAATATTGTATCACAGTTGAATGGCTGCCACCAGTTGATGACCTTGACGTCATTAATAATTACGTCAAGGATATGCTACTTTCTTCTGCCAAGGAAACTCACAATTCTTTTTGGTCAAATAAGAAAAGGCAACATCAGTCATGATTTAATGAAGCATGCAAAAAGAAATGTGCAGAGTACTTTAGATCTAAACACAAACTTAAAACAAATGACTCTGCAATCAATCGTCTAGAGTTCATGATGAAAAGTAAAGCATATAAATACACACTATGAAGAGCAGAAAGAGTTGCATGCAAGAAATGGCACGCCGAATTACGTAGATTAAAACATTATAAATCTAAAACATTTTGGAAAAAGATCAAAAGAAGAAAGAAAGCAGCTACTCCAGTTAGTATGAAAGACTTTTTTTTATCACTTTAGTTCTCTTAGTGCTGGGTCAGAAGTGCCAGAAGAAATAAACTGTACTGTGCCTATTAATGCGCAGTTAGATTATGATTTATCTGCATTGAATGCTTCTATTACTGAAGAAGAAGTTATCAAGGCTTGTAGTCATCTTAAGACAGGCAAAGCAGCAGGAATAGATATGGTACGTAATGAATATATCATCAACAGTATTCCAATGTTAACTTCAGTCTATTGTGCTTTATTTAACAAAGTTCTGGATGAAAGTGCTGTGCCAGAAGAATGGGCAGTGGGTTTGATAACACCATTGTATAAAGGAAAGGGAGACCAGTCTGATTGTAACAATTATAGGGGAATAAGATTATTAAGTTGTCTGGGGAAATTATTTACCAGTATTATTTATAGCAGGTTGAACAGTTTTATAGAAACTAATAAATTGTTGTTAGAAAATCAAGCAGGCTTTAGACAAGGCCATTCAACTTTAGATCACGCTTTTGTATTAAAAACATTAGTTGATATTTATCCCAAAAAGAAAAGAAAACTTTTTTTGTGCTTTTATTGACTTTACAAAGGCTTTTGATTCCATTTGGCGAGAAGGGTTACGGTACAAATTATTGTTGCATGGAATTCAAGGTAAAGTTTTTCGAGTCATTGTCAACATGTATGATAAAATTAAGTCTTGTGTTTTTCTTAATGGTGAAACGTCTGATTACTTCTGCTGTTGTATGGATGTCAGACAAGGAGAAAATTTATCTCCTGTTCTCTTTTCATTATATCTAAATGATTTAGAAAGTTATCTCATTAAAAATAATTGTAATTGTTTAAATATTGAAAGAGCTGATGTCGAACTATGCAATTACCTGAAGTTGTTAGTTCTTTTGTACGCAGATGACACGCTTTTACTAGCAGACTCTGCAGACAATCTCCAGAAAGCTCTTAACACTTTTTGTAGATACTGCCAGGAGTGGAAATTGAATGTTAACATTGATAAAACAAAAATAATTAGATTCAATGCTAAGAAAAGCCAGAAAATGCGATTTAGAATTGGTGGCAAATATATCAGTATTGTTGAATCTTATAAATACCTAGGGATAATTTTTAGTCAAAACGGTAAATTTTGCAAAGGTAAGAAAACAATATATGAGCAAGCACAAAAAGCAATATTTTCTTTGATGCAGATGAGCAGAAATCAGAATATTCCAGTTGATATTGTCCTCGATCTTTATCAAACAATGGTTGTTCCAGTATTGTTATATGGCCGTGAAATTTGGGGTTATGAAAATATTGCTATTTGGGAAAAATTGCAACTAAAGTTTTTGAAACACTTCTTCAGACTTAAAAGGAGCACAATGACTAATCTGATATATGGTGAAACTGCAATATACCCCCTGTCTGTTCTGATTGGTGCAAGGTTAATTAAATTTTGGTCTAATATTATTACTGACAGTTCTGACAAATCTTCAAAATTATATCATATATTGTATGATTTATATACAAAGAGTGTGTATTGCTCAGAGTGGATTAAAAAAAAGTTCATAAAATTTTAATAGAAACAGGGTTTGACTGTGTATGGGAAACACAGACTTTTGTAAACAAAGATAGTTTATGCCATAAGGTCATTGAGGCTTTAAAGGATAATTTTGTAAAGTCATGGTCAGAAGTAATAAATGTATATTTTATCGCAATTACAAAAAATGTTTTAAGAGGAAAAGTACATTGGTGAGTTGCCATATAACAATGTGATTTCATTATTTAGATTCAGGTGTATCAACCATTCTTTACCAATTGAAACAGGACGGGTCAACGGCATTCCTCACGAAAATCGTCTTTGTAAACAATGTGACATGAAAACGATAGGAGATGAGTTTCACTTCATAATGGAATGTCCAAAGTTTTCTGAGCTTCGGAAGAATGTCCTACATCATGAATATTTGTATCCAAGATCCATGTTCACATTTTGTAATTTGTTCTCTTTTGATAAAAATATGTTATTAAAACTTAGCAAATTCATACTGAAGAGTAAAGTTGCATGACATTAATGAAAAAGTTGACTATATTTTTATTTCTGTGAAAAATTCTGTGTATGAACGTATTCTGTTAATGCAAATTATATATGTTACAGTTGATTTTGTTTGAAATCCTCCATGCCCCAAGAGGGGTCAAAGGCGAATTAAATCTTGAATCTTGTGTGTATGAACATATTCTATTAATGCATATTATATATGTTACAGTGATTTTGTTTTCTGAAATCCTCCATGCCCCAAGAGGGGTCAAAGGCGAATTAAATCTTGAATCTTGAATCTTGTTTTCATTTGCATGTTTTAGCACTTAGGGGAGTGAGGACGATAAGCATTTTTTTGTCTTTTAATTATATACTTTGAACTCACGGGAGCATCTTGACTAAAACTCATTTTTTCTTCTAAAGGAGAACAGACTTTTTTAGACCAGAAAATTCAAGAGCAATTTCATTCTTCTAAAGCAATTCTCTCTCTCTCTCTCTCTCCTCTCTCTCTCTCTCTCTCTCTCTCCTCTCTCTCTCTCTCTCTCTCTCTCTCTGTCTGTCTGTCTGTCTGTCTGTCTGTCTTCTCTCTCTCTCTCTCTCTCTCTCCTCTCTCTCTCTCTCTCCTCTCTCTCTCTCTCTCTCTCTCTCTCTCTCTCTCTCTCTCTGCTGCTGCAGCACGTGCTGTCCTCTGCACGTGAATTCCACCCTAGACCACGTGATGTCACCGTGCTAGAAGCGGGCCCAGTTCCTGATCAGAAGTGTGACATCGGCCTGGCTGACGAAGTGTTTACTTAATCGGAGACTTCTGGGGACAACGACGATGAAAGCCCTCTACGGAAAGCTGAGGAGATTGGCTGCAGTGTGGAACTGATCAGAGACTATGTGGCGGAGTTATCAGGCAGGTTTTCTGGCAGAGAAGTCTCCGAAACACCTCTAGGAATCGGGACTTTAGCACGTGCTTGTTTCTAAGGACAAACCTGACGTTATTTGTGAAAGTGATGACGTGATGTTTGAATTTAAGTGGACAGATGATTCCCAGGAACAAGTTGATTTCTTCTGGTTCGTGAAAAGAGACACTAAGCACATGTCTGAGGAGGAAGGGACCATCAGCTCCAGGCTGCAGCTATGGACAGCTGCTGATCGCAAGAGAATCAAAGACAGGATTGATGCTGGTCTAGATGTGTTGAAAGTGATCATGGACGCAGTCAGATTCTTCCTTGGATAACTGATCGTGATTCTGATTGCATGCCTTTGAATGTGTGTGTGTGTGTGTGTGTGTGTGTGTGTGTGTGTGTGTGTGTGTGTGTGTGTGTGTGTGTGTGTGTGTGTGCGTGCGTGCGTGTGTGCTTGCGAGCGTCCGAGCGTGCGTCCGTGTGTGTGTGCGTCCGTGTGTGTGTCCGTGTGTGTGCGCGTGTGTCCGTGTGTGTGTGTGTGTGTGTGTGTGTGTGTGTGTGTGTGTGTGTGTGTGTGTGTGTGCATGATGTGATTATGCGTGCAGTCATGTGAGTGCATGTGTGTGTGAGAGGGAGAGAGAGGGAAGAGAAGGAGGTGGAGGAGGAGAGAGAGAGAGAGAGAGAGAGAGAGAGAGAGAGAGAGAGAGAGAGAGAGAGAGAGAGAGAGAGAGAGAGAGAGAGAGAGAGGGAAGCAAGCAAGCAAGCAAGCGTAACAGTCCAGACAACTACGCGTGAACACCAGTCCATGTGCTTGAATAACGAAACAGAGCCAGCCAGTGTGCCTACCTGACCAAAGACATTGCGTGACACGGAAATCTTGTCACAGAACCAATTGTGTCAATGTATGATGTTGTAAATTTGAATGTGTTGATACCCTTTCAAATGGGGCCATTGCCTTTATTGAATAAATATCGTTATCGTTATCGTTATCGTTCGTTCTCTCTCTCTCTCTCTCTCTCCTCTCTCTCTCTCTCTCTCCTCATCTCTCCTCTCTCTCCCTCTCTCTCTCTCTCTCTCTCTCTCTCTCTCTCTCTCTCTCTCTCTCAGGGGGGCGGATAGCCTAGTGGTCAGAACATTGCGCTCGCAATTTGAAGACCCAGGTTCGAGTCCGGTCGAGGAAATTTTCTTCCTGGAGTTAACATCAGTGCTGACTCCACTCTCCCCAAAAGTCCTTCGGATGAGACTTTAAACCGAGGCCCCGTGTGCGAACGCACGCAGAACATCTTGCGCACACGTTAAATCCTGTTCCGCTTTTCGTAAGAGTAGGCCATCGTGTGCCGGTGGGAACAGATGACAATATTTACAAAACTGCATACACGGGGACCGGATGAAAAAAAGCACATGATTGCTTATTCTGTTATCCTCGATATAAAAGAAAAAGAATATAAGAACATCTCTCTCTCTCTCTCTCTCTCTCTCTCTCTCTCTCTCTCTCTCTCTCTCTCTCTCTCTCTCTCTCTCTCTCTCTCTCTCTCTCTCTCTCTCCTCTCTCTCTGCCCTTAAAGACAGACGTGTGTGATTTGTCTGCAACATTTTGTAAGATTGGTGAATTCATAGTGCCGGTTCACTCATGATTTTTGGCATGCCTGCGCATAAGGACCATGTCCATCGACCCGTGTACATCTTTAACAGTAAAAACTGCGTAAAGTCAGTAAATACACAGTTTACTGAATCCTAGACCTACACTAAAAACATTCGGTGTAAACAGTTCCCACCAGACAGCCTTTCTACTTCTGCAGTTGGAGTGACGGAGTGTCAAACATGTTTTGCAAGATTCAAGTGTTACACATTAATGACTGGCTGACGTCATGGTAAACAGGATTTTCCTCATTCTCTCCAACTAAACTTTATACAATTCATTGACTTTAGATTCGTACAGATACATCGTTCCCCTTGCACTAATACCAACATTGCTGAAAGGATTAAACATAAAAATAACAGCATAATGATAGAAAAACCACTATTGCTTAGAAGTTTAAAGATTTAAACAATATTTCAAGGAATCTTGGTGAAGAAATTGTGGATAAAAACAAAGAGGATCTCGAGGATATAAAAAAAAAAACGCACACAAAAACATTTAATTGTTTGTAGAAAATCAGATTGTCTTGATGGACACCCATTACTGACATTCATTATGGATCAAATGAAGCATAACAGTAGTTCTGTATACGTTAGCCAGCTTCTTTGTTACTCATCACTTTGGTTAATGGCTACTTTTTTTTTTTTTAATTCACTGTGTTCTGATCCGTTCCTATACCCAATGTATTGTTGTTCAAGGCTTATGTATACTGAATTTGTTCACTGTTTAGTTCTCTCTCTCTCTCTCTCTCTCTCTCTCTCTCTCTCTCTCTCTCTCTCTCTCTCTCTCTCTCTCTCTCTCTCTTCCTCTCTCTCCTCTCTCTCTCTCTCTCTCTCTCTCTCTCTCTCTCCTCTCCTCCTCTCTCTCTCTCCTCTCTCTCTCTCCTCTCTCTCTCTCTCTCTCTCTCTGTTCGATATGTTTGTGCATGTGCGTGCGTGAGTGAGTGAGTTGTGTATGCGCGCACGCGTGTGTGTGTGTGTGTGTGGGGGGGGGGGTAGCCTACGTGAAAGACTGAGTCTTACAGTACATTATAATCATCATTATTATTATCACTACTGTTGTTATTATTATCATTGTATTTTCTTTAGTTCCTTTTGAGTTTATTTTTTGGGAACAGATGACATTTACGAAACTGCATACACACGGGGACTGGATGAAAAAAAGCACAAGAGTGCTTATCCCATTATCCTCGATATAAAAGAATAAATCAGATCAAATCAAATCAATCAAATCTCTCTCTCTCTCTCTCTCTCTCTCTCTCTCTCTCTCTCTCTCTCTCCTCTCTCTCTCTCTCTCTCTCTCTCTCTCTGGAATGGCTTCCCTTGCTTGGCTACCAGCAGGAAGGAATTTTGAAACGCAGTGAGTATTGTGGTGATATTTTGCATCAAAGACGTTCAATATGCCAGTGACAGGACTGCCTTGGCGCTTGGAGTGTGTTCTGAACACCTTTTTGCAGGAAATGTCCTTAACATCGTTTAAGATAGACAGTAAGGACGATCAAACAGTTATTGTGTTGCGTCTGACACCAACCGGCCAACCTGTTGCACACACTGCAACTGACAGTGCTGTGTATCATCGAAAGTGTCCAGCTCATGTTGCTAGAGACAGAAGGAGAGCGGAGGCACACAGGACATCAAGGGCTCAGCAACAAATGCAGGCAAGTTATTCTTCACCTCCCTCGGGTCTTTTTCTCCCTACGCCGCCAAGTCTTTTCTACACGACACAGAATGGCACTGCACATGACACTTTCTATGCCACAGACGCACACAACACGGCTCCATGTGTGGTTGAATGTGCACGTGCAGCACAGCAGGCCAACCAGCCCCGTGATACAGTGCATGAGGCGGAAAATTCCCGGCCAGTGAAAACACAATACACGGAGGTGAATGTAAATGATTGTGATGATGGGGAGAAGTGTGATGACTGGAGTGTAGAAACAGAAGAGTTTTCTGATGAGACGATGACAATGTCACAGACACTGACAGAACACACAGCAGAGGAAGCTATGGCTGAAGTTAACGAGCCAGCGACAGGGAGAGGTTCTGATGTGGAAGACGCGCCCCCCATAAGCAATTCAAAACAAAGCAACCAGCTGTCTCCTGACGAATGCAGACAACTCATCCAGTGTATTCAAGAGATGCAAAGAGGCATGGATGAAGCCTTTGGTTCAAGAGAGGACAGACCCAGTCCGGCAAATAGCGAAAATGGAAACCTGTCTACACCATCCAGAAAACAGAGGACAACCTGGCCACACCGATAGAGACACGACTTGGACAAGCTTCACTTTCCTCTTCAGGCAGTGATGACAGTGACAGTCGAAATGAAGAAAAAAAAATTCCCAAAAACATTATCTTTGTAATATGACTTGTGAACATTACCGCGATCGGAATTCCATTCGCGAAGATCCTGTGAATGTTTATTGCTCGTTTTGATATGTGATTATCGGAGATTTCGATCCCCCTCCCCCCATGTGAATGGGCCCAAAGCCTAACACATTAAACCATTTGTCATTGTCATTGTCACATTGTCATTGTCATTGTCTCTCTTCTCTCTCTCTCTCTCTCTCTCTCTCTCTCTCTCTCTCTCTCTCTCTCTCTCTCTCTCTCTCTCTCTCTCTCTCTCTCTCTCTCTCTCACGGGGACGGATAGCCTAGCGGTCAGAACATTGCGCTGGCAATTTGAAGACCAGGTCGAGGAGATTTTTCTCCTGGAGTTAACATCAGTGCTGACTCCACTCTCCCCGAAGTCCTTCGGATGAGACTTTAAACCGCGGCCCCCTGTGCGAACGCACGCAGAACATCTTGCGCACACGTTAAATCCTGTTCCGCCTTTCGTAAGAGTAGGCCATCGCGTGCCGGTGGGAACGTATGACATTTACAAAACTGCATACACACGGGGACTGGATGTAGAAAAGCACAAGAGTGCTTATCCCATTATCCTCGATATAAAAGAATAAATCAAATCAAAATCTCTCTCTGTCTCTCTGTTGTGTGTGTGTGTGTGTGTGTGTGTGTGTGTGTGTGTGTGTGTGTGTGTGTGTGTGTGTGTTGTTGTTTTTACTCATTGTTTTTATTACTGTGTTCACTGTTTGTCTCTGGATAAACATCCACCAGTTTAGTTTTTTTATTCTAGTTTCTCTGAAAAATGCAACTGAATTTCACTTTGCGCCAAGGTCTGCTCCATCTGTCTGTCTTTATGTTCTTTTTGATATTACCCCCCCCCCCCTCCTCCCCCCTTTTTTTCCCCTTGAAATTCTCTCTGCGTTTTTTAGACAAGGAACAATAACTAGGAACTCATCCTCTTCTTTTTTCCCTTTCTCTTATGACTTTCTGCCCATCAGTGTAATCATGTTGGGTTGGGCTTTTGTTGGTTGGAGGTTTTTTTTGTTTTTTCGGTTAGTTTTTTTAACCTCCTCTAGAATTCCGAGGCTCACCAATGGTGAATTTTTAGCTATGCGACCATGTCATGACATCACCCCCCCCCCTTATTTGGTAGCCAGGTTTCGACTTCGGGGAAGTGTTATAATGTAATTTTATGCAGCTTCCCATGTGATCTTGTCTGAGAACTTTATAAGATAGTTCGAAAACAATCAAATGAAATTAACGTTTTTTCTTGGTAAGAACCCTGAACAACGCATTGCCCCTTGTGATAAAATTTCAGCGATGACAATTGTGTATATTTACTGTAAAGAACAAACTGGCGGTCAGAGGTGATCATAATTGAGCAAGTTGTCAGATTCGCCTCCCAAGAGCTGGCTAGAATTCTAGTGACTTTATAAGACAGCAAGAACAACAAGCGTACATTGGGGGCGTGTTGAGGCCGGGTCATTAGCCCCTGTGCTTGTCAAAAGCTGGCCAATTTGTCTGCTGCCACAGCTCAATGCCTGAATAGCTTCAGCCATGTTTTCTTTCCTTGCCCATCCCTCATCGGATTTTATTCCTCTGGGACGAGGGGGCTCAAGAGGAAAATTGTCATCCATTCTGTACCAAGAAAATTATCCAGGCTGAAGATCATGTTCCTGTGTGATTTTAATCACACTCATCATCATTAATTCATTTTATTGCTCTGGCAGCGCTAACTTGATGATGTTCATTGTTCTGTTATTTGTAGAATAAAATACACAGACTGGCGGGTACGGGGAGGGGGGGGGGGTAAGATGGATTATTCCTCGTTGCTAAAGTGACCATTATCTATTTTGCATATGCATGTAGGGATCTGGCGGAAAAGTAAATCATTACTTAGGTGTCCAGCGATTTTAAACTTTGGGCGGCAAGAACATCTGTATACCACACATCAACAAAATCCTTAACTTGGCAGCGCCCGCATGTTCATCAACTGCAGGACAGCAAAAGTGTTTCTTCTTTCACCTTGCCATGTTAAATAAGTAACAGCGTCCAGCGGTTAATATAGCCTGGAGAAAAAAGGACAAGACTAACTGCAAACATCCAAGAATTGTTTAGTTGCCCCGAAAATCATCAGATAAACCAGATTATATGACTGAGGTTTTGTACTTTGGAAGAGATGTGAATGTATTGATGCAGAGCAGGCATCTAGGCATCTAGTTGAAAGACAATACACATCATAGACCTGCTGACATGCAGTTGCAATAGCTCTGGCAGACTCAGCTTTGTTCAAGACTCACTGTCTGAATAATTCAGGGCTGTGCCCAAATCACTCTTCTAGGCGAGTTCATATAAAAGCCAAGAACGCATGCATGTGTAGACAATCAGTGAAAAGAAGACACAGAAACGGAAAAGATGAATAACACAATTGATAATAGGTGAACTATGGAGAAGAGACAGAAACAAGAAAGAATAATGTGTAAAACACACACACACACACACACACACACACACACACACACACACACACACACACACACACACACACACACACACACACAAACACACAACACACACACACACATACACACACACACAAAACACACACACACACACACACACAACGCACGCACGCACCACACCACTGAAGAATTTGCAACCAGCTTCGTCAACTCCTCTCGCGGTTTTTCAGCTTTCTATAGGAAGTCGATCCACTCAAGGTCAGTACACTCTCTAATGCTGCCTTCCCCAAAAATTTCTTTGTCGGCCTCTTTGTCTCCCCCGTACGTACTGTTACTCTATGTGAACTTTTTGCGGATATGTGTGAGGGCAGGATGAAAAAGAAAGCTTGTAGGCTTACCCTTTTACCCTCAATAAAGATCATTTTGACTTGACTGACTTGACGACGGCCTTGGCAAGTTCAGATGTTCGTGTGACGTGCCGTACCACTTCAGTTTGTGTTTTTTCACAAAGACAGGAGCTCTTCATAGGGCCCGATAGCGTTTTTAATTCTGGTTTTTAATTCCTCATTAGTTATGTGATGGGGCCGTAGTTAGAATACCTCACATGCGATCAGAACGACATTGACAGCGTAATTTCTAAATGGGGACACACCTGCGAATTGTACAATGCTCTGTTTGGTTGGGTGGTGGTTGAAAACCCACTGTTGAATACCTATTGCTTTTGCTTTAAAACATAGTATTTAAGCTGCCTCTTCATAGAGGTCACATTTTTTTACTGTCTGCCCATGTTATTGTAGCTGAGAAGTTGTAAAGAATTGTGGCAGGTCAACTGTCTCCACTCATGACCTGTGTATACCAAGCAGTTTTTGAAAGCATCTAATTTCCACAGCTTGTATCCTTTTATTTCAATGTCTGCTGTTATGGTCCACGCTTAACTTGCGTACAAAAATATAGACACGGCCCAGGAACACACCAATCTGGCACTTAAAGTTAAATAACACAGGAATAGGCATACTTCTAGGTGGCTTTTGTATGGAAAAACGGGGTGGGTATGGTGTAGTTGTGTATTGTTTGTTACATATGTATGTCTAAAAGTTGAAAGGGGGGGGGGGGGGGGTTGACGTTGTTACGTGTCAACTATGCATGTTCCAAGATGACATTTTTGCCATAAGAAAAAAAAAAAGTGAAATATAGAGGTCATCCAATGCGAAATATGTCATTCACTCTCCGGATGGCTGTAGTTGCTGTCAAAGAGTCACAACATAATTATTTTTCTGATTACCCAAACCAAAAGACAAGTTATAAATCAATGTGTCTGTCTAGAGCATTCCTCTTCAAACATCCAGCTCTTTGATCATTGTTTTCCTCTTGGATTGGCTCTCTCTTTTATTCAGGCTTAATCCATATAAACTGAATCACAGTTTGGAACAGCCAAAAGCTTTGAGTGTTTAGTTTCTGTGAGGATTGACTCCATACAAGCTGTCAGTCACTGTTGATGGCCACAGGTAATGATGCTGTCAGCTCCCAAGCCCCTCACATCTAGATCCCTTTTACACAATTTCTATCATCACCACTATCGTCACCAGCCCTTGCATTTACCCATCTGCACTTGTGACGAAAAGAAAAATTAATGGCACTAGATGATTGTGAGGGGATCGGGTTTACACAGGATCATCAATGGTCAATCTCAAAAGCCGTCCTAGCAAGGAACAGTGATGAATACTGCAAAACCTTTAGCTTGGAAAAAAAACTGTTTAGGTACAGAATGGTGGCCAAATTTGCTTTGAGTCTCTTTGCATGACCGTAGGAAAGAAGATTGAATGGAGCTAAAGAGGCATGCCTGAATGTATCTTAGAAAGAACCGTGACAGCAGACAAAATGCTTTGGGAAATATGGAGGCTGATAACCCACTTCAATGAGCCCATGGCAGGAAAGACAGCACGACAAGACGCCAGTTTGACTCCATCTTTTATTCTGTGACTAGATTTATGGTGTCAAGAAGTGAGCCAGCTCACAGGATCCCAGCCTGAGAAATGTTCTTCTAGAGCCAACTCTGACCTTCTTTAGTGTTGCATGCTCTAACAGCCTGTAATTATCAGTGGTAGAAATAATTACAAGTGGCGCCCTCTTGGCCAGACGTTTTGTCACAGAAGTTAAAAAAAACACCCATAAATGTTGATGAATAGCTTCTAATCTGCCAGGCACACCAAAGGCTTGGACCTAGAATCTTTGGGAACTTGTTCTAGACGTGACAATTACTGTTTGTGCCAGAGAACAGAGAAGAAAAGAGATGCTCAGACTTGTAATCGAAAAGTCGTCTTTTTGAGGCTAAATGATGAATACAGGGATAAACGCTTTCCATAAAAAACGAATTATCGTGTAAAGGTCTTGCACTCCTGGGCCTCTGATATGTTAGATGGTGAAATGTTTAGATAATCAGCCATATTAAATATGTTGGAAGGTGATACATAGTGCAGTAAAGGCAATCAAATTTGAAGGGTTATCGGCAGTTTATGCTTCTTTACCGCCTCTCAGTATTTTTGCATTGTCATGCGAAACACACTTTTTAACTCAGCTTTTTAACAAACCTTTAAACTCTACTTTAACTTAACTTTTTAAACTGAGCAGACCATCATCAGATCAGAAGAGAAAATAAAATCTAAAAGCAAAAATAACCCCCAAAAACCACGCAGATAAACTAGCAAACCAAGCACACAAACAATTAAGCAAATAAATTGAACAAACAATTAAGCAAAACACACAAAGACCAGAGACTAGTGAGAACAGGTAAAAAAAATATTAAACACTGAGTATAGAGAAATCAATCAACAGTGCTTTAAGTATGTATAATTATTTTACATGATATAAAACCACATTAAAAATTTGATAAACACTAAATCGATGCAATTTTGAAGATAAAGGACATGCTTTTGTGAAAGGTCAGTGTTAACAGAATTTGCACATGCATATGGTTGGGAGACAGGTCCAAGTTGTATTTGTACGAACATGATTATAATGTAGACATCTCTAGGTTATTGCCACAATCCCACAGTGGGTCTGTTATTCTAAATGACGATCAAACAGGTCCATCTTCAAGAGGAAGGTTTCAAGGAATTACATGCTCCTTCCTCTCACCAAAACAAAAGTGAATGGGCACCACAGAAGCTTTATTTAGCTGATAAGTATATATTTATCTCCGTAACAAGCTACTGTTTTAGGTTTCGTTATATACTCAGGGTGTTAGTAGTGGAGGAAATGGAAGATTTACGATGTGATTCTGTTTTGGTAAACCACGCTCTAGGGGTCTTCATCTGGTGTATGGGTGTCTGTCAGAAATCAAATTTGTGGACAAGA
This sequence comes from Stramonita haemastoma, assembly GCA_030674155.1. Classification (NCBI taxonomy): domain Eukaryota; kingdom Metazoa; phylum Mollusca; class Gastropoda; order Neogastropoda; family Muricidae; genus Stramonita; species Stramonita haemastoma. Next base: position 14,081,984 of record CM060318.1, read on the forward strand.
TAATTAGGACATGAACTGTTGAATAGTAACGATGCTGTACTAGTTTGTGTCTAGTTCTCCCCTTTACAAACTGTTTAACAGTCACGATGCTGAACTAGTTTGTGTCTAGTTCTCCTCTTCAAAGTGCAGAAGCCGTATTCACGATGTGATTTTTAGTGGTTTATCCTACAAACAGCTCCAATAATGGTTTCTATTGCCACAAGATACACGGCATATAATGAGTTAGTGTTTCAGTGCAATTATCCCATATTATGTGGGCATCATCAAAATGTGGCAAAATGATAGAGGGCTTTTCTGTTGAGCTCGTATTGACAGGAGACCAGCATGGGAACAGCGTTTATGATATTGTAATGTGTTCATTCCATTTACCATTGTCTTGGAGAAAAATACCAAAGCGTTTATGCTTTAAGTGTCTTTGATTTGTGATGTCTGTCCTCCAGGGTTAAACTGTCTAAGGCGATTGGCATTAATTAACACACAAATCATTCACACTCAGACGCAAAGCTTTCTGACCACAGAGTCAGAATATTTGTGACAGCTGAATGTCATCTTTTATTGCAAACCTTTATCCAAAGGAACCCAGTATGTGGCCGTCACTTAAACATGAATGGTGGAGCCTCAGCATTTCGTTCCTATCATTTTCTGTCAGAGGTTTCGTTCCAAAAACCCTGATTGGCAGGTTTCTGTAATACCAAGCATGACCTCATGTAAGTGCTTGGTGTGTAAGACAGCCTATAAATTATTCACAAAAATTTCGTGCTTCAGAGTGTTTTGCACAAAAACTGAATCCTACTAAATAATGGTGGCTTTCAATTATTTCCACCACTGATAATTGCATGTTATAATAGTGCACGACATCAAAGAAGGTCAAAGGTAGCTGTGAATAACCATTTCTCAGACTGAGGGTTTGTTGGCTTTCAGACGCTATAAATCTAGCCGAGGAGTAAGACGGCAGATTAAACTGGCATGCAGTGATGCTGGTCTTGCCACAATGAATTCATTCACGACGGGTCATTAGCTCCCATACTTGTGAAAAGTTGTCCGCTGACACTGCTCCGTAGATTACTCAGCCATGTCTCTGAACTTTCCCCCCAGCCCTTTTCCTCTTCCTCTACCTAGCAGACTGATGACAAGGGAGATCTGTCATTCCAGACCTAGGGGTTGTTGGCTGCTTTTTTTTCTAGGATGAAGTTATTGTCAATGTCCACTTCAGCCCCATTCACCCCTCACTATATGCTCTGCACAATACAGGCTGACTGCAAAGAGAAGATTGATGTAAAACATAAAGAAAGCAATTAGTTAACATGGCAGCAGTAGCACAAGGGTTGACCCAAAGTTGAACCAAACAATAAATTATCCTGGGCCTTCTGCTCCTCGACTCATACTCCCCCTCCCCAGTGCTTGCTGTGATTTCAGTAGCTAGAAGGCCTCCATAAGAATTAGAATAGCAATAACTGGGCATGTCAGACAGGGACTCCAAGGGGATTTACTTGTCACAAAAAATCTACTCTAGGAAAAAATGACACAGGCTTGATTATTCTTGTTGAGTGAGATGGTGTTGAGGACCAAGGATGTGCTGTTGATTGTAAGACAGCCATCAGAGCGGGGCCAGGTCCTTCTTGCTGCTTGTGGGATTGCTTTTGACTTGTCTGACCTCGATCCAAACACTGCAGTGTCACACTCCTCTTGTGGGATTGCTTTTGACTTGTCTGACCTCGATCCAAACACTGCAGTGTCACACTCTCTTGTAGGATTGCTTTTGACTTGTCTGACCTCGATCCAAACACTGCAGTGTCACACTCCTCTTGTAGGATTGCTTTTGACTTGTCTGACCTCGATCCAAACACTGCAGTGTCACACTCCTCTTGTAGGATTGCCTTTGACTTCTGACCTCGATCCAAACACTGCAGTGTCACACTCCTCTTGTAGATTGCCTTTGACTTCTGACCTCGATCCAAACACTGCAGTGTCACACTTCTCTTGTAGGATTGCCTTTGACTTCTGACCTCGATCCAAACACTGCAGTGTCACACTGCAATGTCACACTCCTCTTGTGGGTGGTTGCCCAGACAGTAGGGATTGCCAACAACCGTCCCCGCCCTTTCTTCTCACCCTCTCCCTTAAAAAAACAACAAACAAACAAAAACAAAAACACCATACACACACACACTCACACACTCACACACACACACACACACACACACACACACACACACACACACACACCACGCACGCACGCACGCACGCACGCACACACACACACACACACACACACACACACACAACACAACACAAACACAACACAACACAACACAATACACACACAACACACACACACACACACACACACACACACACACACACACACACACACACACAACACACAACACACACACACACGCGCGCGCGCGCGCCCACATACGCACGCACGCACGCACACACACACAAACACACACACAAATACACACACAAAACACAACACAACACAACACAACGCAACACACTGAAAGCGACCACGATAAATATGTTCCGCTTTTCGTCAGAGTAGGTCCTTGTGTGCCAGTGAGAACGGATGAGAATTTACAAAGCTGCATATTAGCGAGGACTGGATGTAAAAAGAAAAGCACATGAGTGCTTATTCTATTCTCCTCGAAATAAAAGAGTAAATAAAATAAACAAAAATCAAGTGCCAAATAAAATCCTGTCGTTTTTTACATTATGGGTAATGCATTAGCTTAGAAAGGCTTTTTTTTTGCGATCTTGCTTCCATAACTTTTGACAGGGTCAAACATTACTATGTGTTTATCACAATGAGCTTTCAAAAGCATATGATCTCACTCTTTACTAATTTGCATTCAGACCAAAAGGCAAGCATCCGATGAAATGGCGGGCCCTGCAAGTTCTTTGGTATGAAGAAGGATTCCGTCATGGTTGCATCTTTTCAGCATTTTTTAATCCCTGCATCTTTTCAGGAGTGATCATGAGAAAGGCGGACATAGATGACATAGGCATTAACATATTTATTATTTATTTATTTATTTATTCTTTTATATCGAGGATAACAGAATAAGCAATCATGTGCTTTTTTTCATCCGGTCCCAGTGTGTATGCAGTTTTGTAAATATTGTCATCTGTTCCCATCGGCACACGATGGCCTACTCTTATGAAAAGCGGAACAGGATTTAACGTATGCGCAAGATGTTCTGCGTGCGTTCGCACACGGGGCCTCGGTTTAAAGTCTCATCCGAAGGACTTTGGGGGTAAATGTCTTCTAAGTCCATGAAAATCATAATAAAGGAGCAATAGGACAGTGCAGTAATGATTTGAAAAATGTATACCTCAGTAGTGGATCATTGAAAATATCTGATGAGGATGATGAGGTAAGAACAGAAATATAACTTTTAAGCATGCTGCATATCAATAAATGATTAACAGTTATACTATGTCCACATATGCAAGAGACATGTCCAACATATTTTGTTTTAAAACAGTTCATTTCCCATCTGCAAGCCAGAGATACAATTTCTTTTATACAATAGAAATCTGTTTCTTTTTTTTTTAACAAAAGACTGAAATTTTACCATCCACTCATATACATCTAAACAACCACGTTTCTTTTTTTCATATTGGAATAACTTTTGTTGTGCTTTTTCCATGATCTGATAACATTCTTGTAGTGACAAATGAAGTGTCAATTTTTCCACATCTGTCAATTGTTTTGCCCCATTTTTTGCTAAAAGATCAACTTTTTCATTGTAATATATACCAGAGTGAGATGGAATCCAACAAAAAGTTATATTTGAACCTTTTAAGGTGAGGAGATGAACTAAATGACAAATCTCAAAAACAAGTTTTGATATAGCTTTTGTTTGCATAGAGCTGATGGCTTGAATTACTGATTTTAAATCAACACAAAAAAAGTATGAGGAAAACAGCTCTTGGGAAATCGATTAAGAAATTGAGTGCCATTAATATTGCTATGAGTTCTGCTGTAAAAATTGAAATATTCTCCCCAAGATGAAATGACTTGTTTAAGACTGAGCCATCTGTAAACACTTTTAAATGGTTTGAAATGAATTTTTGCTTGAGAAGATACTAGATTTATATTACAATTCTTTATTAAGTCAATATAATTTATATCAAACTGTGCTCTTTTGAGTTCCCAGGTTGGAGTGGGGGATACTTCATCTCTTTCAGCAATATTTGTATTTGGATTGAATCTGGCATTTATAAACGTTTGAGATATATATGTACCCAATGTGGTATTAGAGGATATCGATCTTGCCCTCTTTGGAAAATCTCTGTCAGATTTCAGATTTATTGCCGATTGCAAATTATTTTTAACAGTTTGACTTTTTAGGACAAATTTACAACAAGCAATCCTTCGGTGATTTTCCAGTGGTAGAATTCCAGATGCACTATATGTTTTTATACAGGAGGAATGGACTGGTGGACCTAGAGCCAGTTTGTATGCTCTACAGTCTATACTTTGAAGTTTTTTTTAACAGATATTTTGGAGCATTGAAAAATACTGCTTGGGCGTATGTCAATTTTGAGCGAATTAAAGACGTTGAAAGGTGCAGTAAAGTAAGAATATCCTGACCCCCATGGCTGTCTGCTAATAACTTTCAGAATATTTAAAGTTTTCCTCGCTTTTATTTAGAATGTACTCAATGTGATAGTTCCATGTCAATTTTCTTGTAAGAAATACTCCAAGAAATTTGGCTGTTTGCTTGTATTCTAAAATTCCATTATCTATTCGAAAGCTAGGCAATAGTGTTCGATTTGATCCATTATTAAAAAGAACCATGTGTGTTTTATCATTCTATAGAAGTAAACCATTTTCATTCATATAGTTTGATATCATATTAATAAAGTGTGTGTCTGTGTGTGTGTCTGTGTGTGAGTATGTGTGAGTGTGTGTGTAAAACATTATCCGATTAATAACAATGTTATGCCAATTCTTTTAAAACACCTAGGATGTTTTATGTAATTTTTTTTTAATTGGTAGTATGTCTCCCCCCCCCCTCCAATAAGGATATTAGTTATTTTTCCCCCTTTTATCCAAATGTATGATTTATATCACATGTATAACTTTTTGACATATAGTGGTGGATTGATGTTTTCAGTTGTTTATTTCATTTTGTTCTCTTGTTTGCTCTTTATCTATTAACGCTTTTCTTTTTCTTCCATACTCAAAATCATTTCATTGTGACTTCTGATTTTCGTCTTCTGAACGAGTGCATTTTTATTACCTTATCATATACATAGTGTCCTTATTCTTGTATGATGTTTGGTACTGCGTAAAGTTTTATTGTTTAGTATCTTTTCAACTTGATGTTATCCGTGAAAAGGGCGGGGACTAGATGTAAAAAAGCACACGAGTGCTCATCTATTATCCTCGAATAAAAGAATTTGCCTTGCCTTGCCTTGCCTTGCCTTGCCTTCTCAGTGCAGTATGCCTTCTCTCTCTCTCTCTCTCTCTCTCTCTCTCTCTCTCTCTCTCTCTCTCTCTCTCTCTCTCTCTCTCTCTCTCTCTCTCTCTCTCCTCTAAGGAAGGTCTACGAATTTGCCACTTAAACATAAATCACGCAGTTAATAAAATTGACGACATATCAACACTTATTAGAAACCATGGCAAACCATTTCACATACTAGGGCTATCTGAATCAAGACTTTCGAAGCACATAGTTGACACTGATTTATATATCCCTGGATATAAATTCATACGAAAGGATCAACAAAAGCAAAAAGAAACAGGAATCATCATATACATTAGTGAATCTATAACATTCAAGCGTCTCATCCATCTAGAACATTATGATGTAGAATCTGTCTGGTTTGATGTGTCCATAAAAGGTTCACCACCTATTGCAATGGGATTCTGCTATAGGAATCCAGCAGAAAGAAAAAATTGGATTGACAAGTTTGATGCAATGATGAACGTAGTCTTATTAGAATCCAGGGAAGTAATACTACTAGGTGATTTTAATATCGATGTAACAAAAGTAAATAATGCATGGATGCAAATTACTAATTCATTAAACCTTCACCAACTAGTTAGTTTACCCACGAGAGTCACACAAAACTCAAGCACAATAATTGATCACATCTACGTATCAAATCCTAAAAACATCATAGAAACATGTGTCCCTGTCTATAACTGCAGTGATCACTACCCAGTATGTACTACATGGTCAAAAAAAGGAACAAAAATTCCCAAACCTGGCCATAAAAACATAACATATCGTTCCTTTGCAAAATTTAATGAAAAGCTTTTCCTTCTCGAACTAAGTAACTCGATGCTCTCAGAAACATTCAACATTACTGATCCAGACTCGGCCATCGAGTTTTGGATAAAAACTTTCACTGAAATTTACAATAAACATGCTCCACTTAAAACCATAAGGGTCAAACATGTCCCCAAACCGCCTTGGCTCACAAAAGAACTAGAAGAAGCATGCTATCTTAGAGATTTCTTAAAAAAAACATAAATACCATGAAGAGTCAAAAAGATTACGAAACGCCATAAACTCACAGAAACGTCGAGAAAAAAAGAAATATTTCCAAGATTTACTATCCTCCAAACAAAACTAAAAAATCATTTGGAGGGCCATTAATCAAATAACAAACAAACAATCATCTTCCAAATCAAATGTAATCAAAGATGTTACTGCTGAACAACTCAACAATCACTTCATAAACGTTTCTACTAATGTTATTAGCAATGACAATTCGAAATCCAATAACCTAAACACATTAAAACAATACTGCCAAGAAAAGCATATTCCCTCAAAACTCCACATACCATTTATTTCTGTTTTTGAGGTCCATAATTACATGATTCACCTCAAACAGTCAAGGACACGAGGTCTTGATGGAATAGACAGCAGAATTCTAAAACTTTCAGCTCCAGTTATCACAGACACTCTCACATATATATATATAACCAATGTCTTGAAAAGAACTATTTTCCCAATGCCTTCAAAACTGCTAAAGTGATCCCCATCTACAAATCTGGTGACACTTCAGATCCCTCAAATTATAGGCCAATCTCTATTATATCCCTTCTTTCAAAACCCCTGGAAAAACATATAAATAAACACTTAGTCAGTCATATAGAAACTAACAACCTACTCCACCCTAATCAGTCAGGATTCAGACAAAATCACTCGTGTCATACTGCACTGACTAGTCTCATAGACAATTGGCTAACAAACATTAATGAAAATAAATTTTGTGGAGTATTATTTGTAGATTTCAAAAAAGCATTTGATACAATTGACCACACACTTCTCATCAGAAAGCTAGACCTGTACAATATATCGTCAAATAGTCTAGAACTACTTGCTTCTTATCTCAAGAACAGACAACAGTATGTTTCAACAACTACATCCACATCCAATCTAAAACCCATTCATTATGGAGTACCACAGGGATCTATACTAGGACCAATTCTCTTTTCTTTATACATAAATGACATTCCTCTACATATTGCATCCAAATGTGAACTATTTGCTGATGACACAACCATACATACAAGCCATAATGACATTGACTCTCTTGCAACCATATTACAACAAAGCTGTAATGATCTTGTCAAATGGACAGATCTGAACCACATGTCTATTCACCCCCAAAAAACAAAATGCATGCTTATCACCACCAGACAAAAGCGACAAAATTTACCTCATAATCAGTTTCATATATAT